>JANAVB010024997.1:14113415-14480915 GCA_029216955.1 Iris pallida | reverse complement strand
AGATGTTTTGAAGCATCAAAAGGAGGACTTTGACCGGCAAAAAATGAAGAACTAGCTCGTCAAACAGCCACCCTACACCCTTTTAACCCAGAGTCAGGAAGGGTTGAAGCCAAGCAACGGGTGCTAGATTCTTGTACTGAAAGAGCCAAAGCTTTGAAGAAACGGATTATAGAACTCATCATTTATTCTTCAGAATAGAATGATCAAAAATTATTATTTTTTTCTTTATGATGTATCTTTTTTTTGAGTATTTTAATCAAAAAAAATGAAATAAGAAATTTTTTCTATGGTTCCATTACTTGTTGCATACCTTGTTATAGATATAAGTAATAGAATAGAAAATATATTCAGAGGTACTGGACGTGATATATTTCTTGATTAGAAAATAACGATATTTATTATATCTGCTCAGAGGTAATGTGGACGTGACAGAATATAATGTTTAAAATATTGTTATTTCAATAGACAACTTTATCAGAGGTGATAGGGACGTGACAAGTTGCAGACGCAGATAATTGGAATTCAGAGGTACAGAGAACGTGAATTCTTTTTTTTCTATTTTAGATGTGAGGATTTATCATCTATGGCTTTATTTACGAGAAAGTAAATAAAATTCAATAAATGCTAAGATCGATGAAATAAATGAATAGACAGTCCAACTTCTTAGGAGAGAAAAACTGAATGAATGAACGGTCATCTTGATTCTCGAAGAGGAGAAACTGAATGAATGATCAGTTACCTCAATTATCAAGGAGGAGAATGAATGATTCAATCAGACTTCTTTCGAAGAGAAAAAGTCACAACGGTTCTCGAAGCCGATTATCTAGTCATTCTGTCTATAAATAGAACAGAACTTCTGTAGATGTTGTCAACTTCTTTACTCTCACTACAGAATGTCTTTCGAAGATATGCTCACTCTGAAGATTGAAGATACGACTGAGACGCCTCCTGTCGAGCCTCCGGTGCCTCCTCAAAAAGAAGTGGGGGAAGGCTCAACTGTTTCTACACCAGAGCAAGACCTAATTGACAAGTTGGTGGAGCCTGGGAAGACTGCTGAAGAAGAAGCCGTAAGGACAGCTGCCTGTGAGTTGCTGGTGTGTTCAGACAATGAGATGTTTAAATTACTAGCAAATTATGTATTTAACCATGAAGGGTCGGGTCCTCGTCCCCACCCTTGATATTATGTACCTTTTTCTGCTTTTGAATAAAATGAATTTTATTTACATCATTTCTTTGAATAAAATAAATAAATAAAAAACATTTTGCTTTTATATATAATATTTCTTGAGAAAGTTGCCATTGATAGGCATCATAACAATTCTGCCATCCATATCTGTTAATTGGTAGGCTCCATTTGAGAAAACCTTGTTTACCACATACAGATCTTCCCATTTCGCCTCAAATTTGTCTTTGCTCATGTGGGTCATAGTCATAGGACGTCTGCTAGTAAGAACTAATTCGCCTTCCTGAAATGTTTGCACTTTGACTTTGCGATTGAAAGCTTTTGAGATACGGGCCTGATATAATTCAATATGTTGTTGAGCTAGTAGTCGTTTCTCATCGAGCGCCTCCAATTCTTGAAGCCGAAGATGATCATTATTTTTTGTAGTAAGTTCATTAGCAATAGCAATTCTCAAGGATGGAATTTGAATTTCCAGCGGTTAAGATAACTTCACATCCATATACCAGAGAAAAAGGTGTACAACCTGTGGGATTACGGACTGTAGTACGATAAGCCCATAGACATTCTCCAAGCTTCTCACTCCAATTACCTTTGTTAGTAGAGACAAACTTTTTGAGGAGTTTGATGATAGTCTTATTAAATGCTTCAATTAACCCATTAGCTGCAGGATTATCGGCCGTAGAAGCAACATTATCAATTTGGTTGTAATCACAGAACCTAGTAAATTTTGACTGACAAACTATGGTCCACTATCATGGATGATCCGACGAGGTACGCCAAATCTGTATATCACATGATGTTTGATGAAGTTGATGACACTGCTAGTCTTCACTTCAGCTAAAGGTATGGCTTCAGCCTATTTAGAGAAATAATCGATTATAGCCAAGATAAACCGATGTCCTTTAGACGAAGGAGGATTGATAGGACCAATTACGTCAATGCCCCAAGCTTTGAAGGGCCATGAGGCAGCAATCGGGTGAAGAAATTTCGACGGTTGGTGGATAAAATCTGCATAAATTTGACATGCGTAATATTTCCTTGCATAGTCAATGGCATCTGATACCATAGAGGGCCAGTAGTAGCCCATACGTCGGATACGATCCTGTAGCTTGGGACCGGGCTGATGTGCTCCACAAATGCCATCATGAGCTTCGCGTAATATTTGTTTTGCTTCATCACCAGCAAGACATCTTAAGAGTAATCCATCAAAAGTTCGTCGAAAGAGAGTTTTGATAGAATAATTATAATAAAATCGAAGTGATCGCCGACGAATACTTGTAGCTTCTTTAGGATCTTCGGGTAGTATATCATGTACTGCAAAGTCGATGAAAGGTGCCCTCCAATCTTTGCTGATGACATTAACTTTAATTGAATTAGTGAATTCAATGTTATGGTTGTTTTCAATACAAAACAGTTCTCTATTGGAGATAACAACTATTTGTTATCTTTTGATCGGAATTGCTAAGACCGCTGCTAAGTTAGCTAAGGCATCAGCTTCTGTCTTGCATGCTCGACGTACATGTTCGATGAAGAATCCTTTGAGCGAAGACGCTATTTTGATTGCCGCTTCGTGGTATGGTACCAGATCTTGATGTCGAACTTCGTATGTGCCTCTAACCTGATTAACAATAAGCTTAGAATTACCATATACTTCGAGATATTCAATATCCAGTTGTTTGGCTAATTGAAGTCCAATGAGCAAAGCATTATATTCTGCCACATTATTGGAGCATGACTCATCTAAGGAATAAGCTCTCTGAATAGCTAATCCATCTGGTGAAACGAGAACAATTCCCACTCTAGCGACAAGGGTGCCTCCAGGTCCAATTCTAGATGCTCCGTCGAAGAATAAATGCCAAGTAGAAAATTCTTCTGAGATCATATTTGATTCCAATGTCTCGTCTGGAATCTCATCATAGAGTTTAGATGTCTCAGGGACAGGATGGACTGCTAAGAAATCAGCAAGTGCTTGAACTTTTACAGACTTTTGTGAAACATACACCATGTCATATTGTGCTAATAATATGGCCCATGTAGCAAGCCTAGAATTGAGTGTACTGGGCTTCTTCATTAAGACCCGAAGAGGATTTACTCAGGAAGTAACATGAATGGTTTGGCCGATGATGTAATGTCTTGTCTTTTGAACAACAAACATTAAGGATAAACATTCCTTTTCTACCGGACTATATCGATGTTCAGCTCCAATCATCATCCGACTAAGGTAGTAGATAGCTTGTTCATGACCTTCTTTGTTCTTCTGAGCCAATAAAGCTTCCAATGAATGATCCATCGCCCAGACATATATCATGAAGGGTATTCCTGAGATCGGTGGTACTAGGACCGGTGGATTCATCAAATATCGCTTTATGTCATTAAATGCTCGTTGACATTCTTCTGTCCAAATAAAAGATACACCTTTCTTCATTAACTGAATAAATGGTCTGCAACGTCCAGACAAATTCGAAATAGACCTTCTGATGTAAGCAAGTCGATCCTGGAATCCTCGTAGCTCTTTTAGGTTGCGTATAGGACGCATCTCTTGAATGGCTTTGATCTTCTCGGGATCAACGTGCCTTTAGAGGTAATGACGAATCCGAGAAATTTGCAACTAAAATTTGGTACTGATTATTTTTATATATTGTACATCGCGTAGTTGTATTATACGTCGCGCGCAAAATTTTGTTTTTCGTAATTGCTCGACGAGTACGACTATATGCGAGCGTACATATTTTTGAAAGATATTTTTTTCTATTTTATAGTTTCGAAATAATATAGATAATAATTATTTTTAGCTATTGCACCTAAATTTCCAAGTTTATGATTTTAATTATGAAAAGCCTTTCATTTATATACATATAATATTAAATAATTTTCCTATAAAATGGTATATTAGAAAAGTATATTTATGTAAATATTATTTGGACATACATATATATTTCATAATTATTTATTAGTTTATTTTTAAATAATAATGTAATTTTTGAAATTATTATTATTAGTATTTTTGGAAAATATATTTTGAAATTATTGTGGCAATTTAAATCTTGATTTGATTTTATGGATTTATTTAAATAGTTAAATTAATATCTATATTTGAAATTTGATTGATTTTAAACTAAAGGATGTAATTTAATTAGATTTAAATTGATTTAGATTTGGATTAAAATTTATTGAATTTGATTTAAAATAAATAGAGAAATTATCTAAAGGGATTTGCAACTATCATAATCCTTATCTAAATAGTAGCTTCCACCACCTATATAAGGAGAGGCTCAGTATTCTCTATTCCATTAATTTTCTCCACCTACAAATATATTTGTGCATCGCGTCCGTGCACATGAAGCCATATCCATTCACTTTTTCTATTTTTCATCTAAATTGATTAATGTTCTCATTAAAGAAATTCTCTTTTCCCTTCCATCTATTTTCTCTTATCACAAATTCTTACTATCCTTTTACCGATCAACCAAGTCCGTCTATCCTAGTAGTCCTTAAATTTCGAGTACGAAAATTTTTAAAGGTGGGTAGATTTGTAACTCATCTTTCCAAAATTATTATTTTTTAAATTATATCTATATATATTTTAATTTTGTGTTTGAAAGTAATTTTCGTAGAAATTTTGTAAAAGATATTTTGTGATTACTTTTGTTACCAAAAACTAGTTTTAAATTAATGGTTTGAAATAATGTTTCTAAAAAAAATGTTCTCAAATTTTTTATTTGAAATATAAAATATGTTTTTATTATTTTTGGTCTTCTAAAAATTGGTTTTAAAAAAAATTGAACGATAAAAGGTTTTTTTTGTCTATTTATTTTTAAATATGATTTGGATTTATAAAAGTAAGTTTTATAATATTTAATGACATCGAGTATTATTTTGATATGTTAATCAGTTATTTGATTATATTTGAATTTATTTAAATTATCTTGATGGTTATCAACTATACTTTAAATTATGTTGCTAATTTAAAATTGTTTAAAATACTTACAATGACTAATTGGAGCATTATGATTTGTCTAATCTAGATTTGAAATATTATTTGATAAAATGATTTATTTATTGTTTGATTTAAATTATTTTGATAAATATTAGATATTATTTTAAAATTATTATGTTGAGTTTGATTTGGATTTGGATTCATATGATTTGAATTATTTGATAATATAGAATAATACTTAAAGTTATTATGGTGATCATTTAAAGGATTGCAATCAAATTGATTTGTTTTTTAAAATAATTTATTTGATTTAAATTTATGGGAAGATTTATCTATTAGAAATGCTTATTCTATTGGAATCATATCTAGCATTGATTAGATCGTTTCTTATTTAAACCACAAGCGATAAGTTACTTAAAGTTATTATGATGTTTTTAGTGATACAGCTTTCTAACTTTATCATCTATCGTATACATCATCTCAGGCTTGAATCGCCATTGCTGTTGTTTGACTGGCTTGACATTAGGTAAATGTTAAGTTTATGAGTTATAACCTGAGGGTCTAAACCCGGCATATCTTCATAACTCCAGGCGAAGACATCGATATATTCACGAATAAGGTGAATCAGTTCTTGTTTATCATCGTCTGGGAGATTTTTGCTAATGAAGATCGATCGCGGTACATCTTTCTCTCCAACATCAATCTGGATTAGTTGATCTTCGGTAGGTGGTTCTCGTTGTTCAAAACAGAGTTACCACTGAGTGTCCATCCTTTGCGTCCAAAAATTTGCTTCAGGAGCTTCTTCAATATCATCCTCGTCATTTTCTGAGAACTCGGCAGACACCATATTAGAAGATAGGATCACTCGATGGACATGACCAATACTGGTATCAGAGTTCCATGAAATAGAATCTGAAGAATTAGAGCAATCATCTTTATCAGATTCAGAGGCTTGTGGAGTCATAACTGGTAAAGTATATCCCAGCCCATATTTTGGTTTGCTATAGTATTGTTATAATTTTCCCTTTGGAACAAGAATAAGAATATGAGTTCGTCTTCCTTTGCCGCCATTGAGGCCAGTTTTGAAATCATAGCCCATTTTATGGATGATTACCTTGGATTGTGGACTATAACAACGTAGTTGTAGCCTTCCTGTATCATCCTTATTATCGCTGTCAAGTATAATTTTTTGTTCTTTTCTTTTACTAAAAAGTATAGGAGTTTCACCTTTCTGTCGAGAAGGTACTAAGAAAAATGATTCTTGTATTAATTCCAGTGATACCACATTTTGGAGAGATGATACAACCCCTATTGTAAGTGGTTTGAAGCTATCTAGCATATCCAAATAACATTGAGTATGATAAGAGACATCAGTATGCTGTAAAGGAGATGCTACTTTATTGATCTTTACATCATCATTTACAATAGGACTTTTAGCCTTAGAAGGCTTAGTCAGATTGATAACCAGAGGAGGAGAAGAAGAACGAGAAGGAGGGAGAGATTTTTTACGACGAAGGTCAATTACAAGTGGCTCAGAAGAGGTGAGCTCCCTTTGTTCCTGTTTAACACCAGTAGGCTGCTTCTTGTGAGAAGGAAGGTAAATAGTCAATGTCTTGGAAGACTGAGGACATGAAGTACGTCCTTTGACAGGGACCAGCAGAGTGTCATTTGGCACACCTTTCTGTTCTTCATCAGTATCCATTGCCAATACTACCTTCATGAATTCCTCTTTGTACATACGAGAATCGTTGTAGTATGCTTCTACCCCTTGAAAGGATTTAAGTCTGTAACTTCTTTCTGTACTTCTCTATTGACATCCACATATTTAAAATATTGATGGAGAGTAGAAGGTACAATGTTGTGTTCGTGGAGGAATGGTCTTTCCAACAAAGCGTTGTATGAACCATGATTATCAATCACATAGAAAGTCACTGTGAAACCCGCAATTTTCCAATTGCATTTTTAATTAATGTGTGTTTGCCAGTTAGTTTTTTTTTTCAAATTATTATTATTTCTGAAATTTTATTGTTGGTCAAACCCGTAAAAATTTTTTATAGTATAATTTATTTGCTAATTTTTATTATTATTATAATTGTTATTAAATTATGATTGCTAATTAGAATTTTTGCTAAACTAGTATTATTATCATTAATTAATTATTTTCAAAAATAATTAAAATAGATTTTTGTTTTGACTTGATCCAGATCCGAACCCGTTCCCAAGTTCCGGACCTGTTCTTGAACCCAAGTTCAAATCCAAGCAAATTTTTGGTTTCGAAATCAGAAATATTTTTGATATATATTTATTGAGTTTTTTATAAGAAAAGGAAAATATTTGTTATTAATTAAACATTTCTTTATTTATAACTCATTTAAATTATTTAACTCTCTCTCTCTCTCTCGTTCTCTTTCTGAGGGATCGACCGACCCTTCCCATCCCGAACGGCCGCCGCCCGCCGCCGAAAGTCGGCCTCCCCCGAACTGCCGCACCCCTTCAGATCCAGTAACTCCCGCTCTCCTCCTACCTATATAAACCCCATCTTCATTCTCTTTTCCATCACCATCTCCAAAAAAACCTTTCCCCAAATCGTGCCCTAGCCGCTCTCCGGCGAACCCGTGCTCCCCGACCTCCGCGAGCGCGCCCCTGGGCCACCCTCTGGCATCTGCGCCGCCCGTGCCCGCCGGTTTCCGCAGTCCGGCCAACCGCGCGCGCCTCCGGCGCTGTCTCCTGTGCGGCTCCACCTCCGGCGCACTCCTCCCGGCCGACCTTATGCGGCGCCACCCCGTCGACTCTCCCCGCGGGCCCGAGCGCTGCCCTCCGCCCGAGTCCAGGTCGGCCCCGCCCTGGCGACTCCGGCGACCGCGTTCCGATCCGCGCGGCCTCCCGCCGCTGGTGTTCCCGAGCCCGCAGTACCCCGGCCAGCCCATCTTGGCCGACCCCTTGTGCACGTCCCGTGCGTCGCTCGCCGTTCGACACCGAGCCCGGCGGCCCCTGTCCCCAATCTGCTGTCCAGCATCTCCTCGTACCCTGGCTTGCTGTCCAGTGCTTCCCGTTCCGCGTTCTTCTGTTCGGCTCCCTCGCGGACTACGTTTCCGTTCCCAAGTTATCCCGCGGCTCACCGACCAACGGATTTGGGTAATTCCTGTTAATCAGAGTAGTTCGTCCCTCCTGTGTCGCGTCTGTGATGAATTTGGTCCCCGATTCCGTTCCAGGAATTCGGATTCGGTACGTTTCGATTTCGGAATTTTTCGGAATCATGTTCTGTGATGTTGTTTTCCTTTGATTTTCATATAATTTCTAAATTCGGAAAATTCGAACACTTGTTGGATAGGTTCTGAGACTTTTTGGTTAGAGCTTCTGTTTTCCGAAGTCCATTTCGGAAGAAGTTCTGGCTTGACGTTTTTAGGCTGTAGTTGGAATATTGGTTTTGAGTGAATAGATCTTCTGTTGATTTTGGTTCTAGGAGTTTTCGAAATTTCTGAGTTTAATTTCGGTTTTCCGAATTTCGGAAACATGCTGTGGATATTATTTTCGGGTTACGGATATTATTATTATTATTTTCTGGTTGGAAATTGGGTTTCCCTGGTTTGGGATTATTTGCAGGAAATCATGGCGCACTTTTTCAGTTTTTGGGTTGTCCCAAAAATAGAGGAGATGCTGCCGAAATTTCTATAAAATTTAATAGTTTTAAATTGATTTTCGAAAAATATAAAATATTTGGATTTATTGGGTGACGACCGTATCGGTCAATGGACCCTTAGCGAAATGCAAACGAAACCGGGATTTCCGGACGTTGAGGCATTAGCTAATTTTGTGACGATTGGACCAAGTCTGAGACTCTTAGTAATATTTATTTTAATTTAATTTATTAATTTTCGTTTTAGTAATTAAATTGCAGGATATTATTTAGAGTTAACTAACTTTTTCTCTTATTTCAATTTATGTAAAAAGGTCTGTAAGGGCATAAGCCCAGCTTTTATTTATTATCTGTGGTTTTGTAATATTGTAAATTTTATTTTGGTTGGTTGATTGACGTAAAACGTAATATGATAATGTAATTACTTTATAAAAAATTTAAATATCATTTTCTCACAATAAAATAATTAGGAAATTACAAGTTTATTACAAATTCACGTTTTCTCATTTTTAAAAGAAAAATATTAATTTTATATATAATACAAAATACAAAGTTTTACCAAGTAAATCAATAACTACGAGTTTTTTTCCAAATACAAAGTTAAATTGACTTTTCTTCGTAAAGAAAGTAACTCATCTCGATAAGCGTTCTAAAGTAGAGTTATAAATAACCTAAAATTGATTAGGACAAAAAAACTAGAGATTGTAACTAGCACATCTAGATATGGGTTGAATATTGTTTCTAAGTCTGGAATCTCAAATGTAGGATTTCGAGGAAGTGTTTGACCTAGTTCCCCGGTACAGACTCTCGATCCAGTCACAATAACAAAGGCAAGTGCAGTTATGTCTATTTGGTAATTTATCTAGTAATTGTTTTATTGCAATTTTAAACCACATTGCTACACGGAACTCTCTCCTAGAGTTCGAATATTGACTCATTGATTGAATCTGATTGACTCGGGATATTGGGGGAGTAGTGTAGCATCTATGACCAATACCCCTATATTGCATCATTGATTGTGCGAGCTGATTCCTCCTATACACGAGGATAGGCCGGACCGTATCATTAGGATATAATTGAATCATCCCAAGCCGGTCATAGTTCGTTACCTACTCAAATCACATTGTTTTCAATTGTAGAATTGTTAAAAAATATTGTTAAAGTATTTCAAATTGTTTAACATTGCAAATTTCAAATTATTATTTGAATTATTGGATATTCGTAATTGTACTTTGCTCCCTCCTGACTGGAGACCAACATTTTTAGGTGATTGCGTCGTCGAAGATCTGATGCCTGTTCCCGCAGAACCTGAAACCCAAGATCAGTAGAGCTGGATAGTAATTTATTTTAGTAATCAATGTATCAAGTGTAGTTGTGGTAATTAATAGTTGTTGTATTTCAGAAATTTTAAATTGAATAAAAGATTTTATATTCGTTAGAATTTTATCTGCATATGTTTCACTACTGAATACAGCTTACTGCCGCCGTCTCAACAACGGTGCAGGCTGGGCATGATCCGATTCGACCCAACAATTTGGGATCGGGTCGTGACATGTTTTTAGTGGTGGCCCATGCAGGTCAGATCTGTAAATTGGTCTAGTCAACTTAGTCTAGACCATCGCGCAGTTCTGTAACTTGACCTAGGGATAGTTGAGACTTTAGGAAAACAGACTTTAGAAACAACTAGAACACTTAGATGATATACACCATGTTACATTATAAGGCCGAAAAATTATTTACTTAAATATCTATTTTTGCCTGCTTATAGATTCGTAGGATACCTTGTTTGTGTTTGTACCTAAACCTTATCTAGATTAGGCTGATTGTACCTTTGAGTGTCCCATGACTTTCGAGATTAATTTCCTACCATAATTTTCAGGTTCTAGTCTACCTTAGGATTCATATTCTTTTTAGAATCAGGTTGAATTTTTCAATCTTCTTCTTCTTTATCAAACCTAATTTTTAACTTCTTCATTGGTTGATCAGATCTTACTTCTCTACCTTTAATAGAAATCTTGATTCGTTCGCTATGTAAAATTTCGAATTCTCTTAGCAACCCTGATAAATTCTTATCTACCCAATGTATATCTGCAACCATTATATCCAATCTTATTTCCAATTGATTGACTTTTTCAAAATCAATCCTGAATCAAAATTCTTCTGGGATCATTTAAACCATAAATGTCAATTATTACCCGAAGAATTAGTTCGGTTCATGATTCTCCTAAAGGAGTTATTTCAATTTCAATATTGTTATCTCCTATGTTTTCCAAAGACCGAGAATATTCTCATCTGTTGACTTCCTCCATTCATCTTAAAACCCTACTCTCTCTATGCAAATTCTTGATCAAATCAAGGCCTATAAAGCTTCTATGATCATGAAGCAGGAACGGTCAGAAAATTGATCACATTTTGAATCCATTCTTGAATTTCCTTTAGTCATGGAAATTTTGAGCTGTCCCTAAGCTATTTAATTTCTTGGCGTTATTAGACAATTTCAATTTGATTTCCTTGAATCAATAAAACTTACCTTCTCTCAAATTTTCAACTTTCCTTAGTTATGAAATTTTTCTTCTCAAAATAAAATTTTGTATTCCCTGAGTGATTGTCGGGAATATTATTATTGGTTTTTCTTACTTAATCTGAAGCAGTGATGCTTCTATCTTATCTAGTGCTTGACTCAATTATTCAAATCAAGGTTGATCGTTTCATCTTTGAAATCGGAGAATAGATACTCCTATTGATTTTCAGCCCAGTCTCTTGAATCTCAAACACATATTTTGATAAATCTCCTGATCTCAATCATCTACATTTTTTTATCCTGTTTAGAACTTTAAACTCATTATGATTATTTAAATTATACCTCGAAGTTTATTCATGATCACAACAAAATATTTTAAATTCTATATAAAAGATTCTAAACATGTTTGCATTTTATCTTGATATTTAGCAATCATGCCTCGAATCTGATTTTGTCTTATGAAGTAAACCTAGAACATTTTATAGCTTGGATTCTTAGAGTGCATGATATATAGGATATATATGAGTTAAAATATACAATGGTGATTAGTATCGAGGAAAGTTTGTGAATAGTTTGACATTGAAAAATTAAAGGTTGTCAATGCTAGGCATAGAGAATGCACTCTAGAAAGATGCATGGTGAATTAACTATAAAGGATAATCGAAACAAGAAATATTGGATTTAAAATATAAATAATTAAGGATGACGAATTGTATGAATAGAAGGGTGCCAATAATAAAAAAAAAATATTTTGAGAAGATTGCACCTGATAATATGAACTTGAGTTTAGTGAAAATTAATAAAGGAAAAGATCTTATTTGAGTAATAATATCATGTGCATCTTAGAATTAAATTTTATATTGACTTTGAAGAGTTGACACTTTTGATTTTAAGGAGAACAAATTTTTGTAATGATAAGTCACAAGAAGTTTTGATTAAATATTTTCGAAGATGTAATTGATTGAATATAAAATCTATCAGTTGAGGGAAAGAATATCATGTCGAGTAGAAATTGAAAGATTAGAGGATTTAAATAAATTTTTGGTGATGTGGCTTCGAGTTTTAAATTTGTTGCCTCTAGATATGAGATGTATATGAAACATTATGATTTCAGTTTTGAAAGTAAATTTTAATTTAAGGATCCCATTTAAAGGTTATCAAGTTTTGAAGTATGATATTTGATTTACAAAATTTTCTTATTTATTTTATGTAAGAATTTGATTTGTATGACAGTAAGTTTGTTTTTATATATATTCGTTTGTCGAATTATTTAAAACTTATGGTATTTTTAAAACTATTTTATAGACCCTCGCGAAAGGATAATTATATTGAGATGATCATCTTGCGCTTTATTAAAGGAGAGTAGCCATGATTAAATTTAAATCTTTGAAAAGTTTGTGTTTGAATCTTTTGATGTTTGAACTTGGATCTTGAAATAGAGATGGATGAACTTAGGTTAAAGAAGAAATCAAATCTGTGGAAGTTCTATAAATTTTTTTGGAGACAAGCATTATGTGACCAAGATTGAATTTTGACTTTTGAGGAAATTATTTTTTTATTTGAATGAGGAGAAAAAAAAAAATTTATTCATCGAATTAACATTAGTAAAAAAATATATAAATATTTTGACTGAGGATTTGATTTTGATTTTTATGATCGAGTCGCCAATTGATGTTTGAAGATGTTAATTTTTGGATACAAGAAATGACATATTTGGATTTCAATTTTAATTAGCTTGGAAAACTTGATTGTGAGGATATATAAAAAAAAAATGTGGATTAGCAATAAAGATTTTGATCTTATGATTTGAATTCTTGCTAGAATTAGAATTAATGAGTACAATTTTAATTTGATATTTTCTAAGGTGGAAAGTGGAAGCTTTGTAGGATTAAAGTTTAAGGATAAAATTTATTTAAATAAAAGAGTTGAAGAATTGATATGGCACATTGACGATTTTGTAAAATCACAAGTTTTGAGGGATGTAGTATGATTGAATTTGATTTTTAAGAAGATTATCATTATATTACAAGATATAAATTTAAAGGTTGTATTTGAAGATTGAAAATTGAAGTTTGTTTGGTGCATTGAATTTAAATTTAACGTCTAAGGATTGGATTTGATTTTACAAAATATGAAATTTTGCGGAAAACCAAATTTTGAGGAGTTGAGGATATTGGTGATTTTGAGTTTTGGCATAAATAGTTATTATAGGATCTGTGGATTATTGTTCAAATTCGAATTTCGTGGATGAGCTTTGAAATGAATTTACTAGCAGAAGTTAAAAGCTTAAATTTCGAGGACGAAATTTTTTAAGGAGGAAAGGTTGTGAAACCCGCAATTTTCCAATTGCATTTTTAATTAATGTGTGTTTGCCAGTTAGTTTTTTTTTCAAATTATTATTATTTCTGAAATTTTATTGTTGGTCAAACCCGTAAAATTTTTTTATAGTATAATTTATTTGCTAATTTTTATTATTATTATAATTGTTATTAAATTATGATTGCTAATTAGAATTTTTGCTAAACTAGTATTATTATCATTAATTAATTATTTTCAAAAATAATTAAAATAGATTTTTGTTTTGACTTGATCCAGATCCGAACCCGTTCCCGAGTTCCAGACCTGTTCCTGAACCCAAGTTCAAATCCAAGCAAATTTTTGGTTTCGAAATCAGAAATATTTTTGATATATATTTATTGAGTTTTTTATAAGAAAAGGAAAATATTTGTTATTAATTAAATATTTCTTTATTTATAACTCATTTAAATTATTTAACTCTCTCTCTCTCTCTCGTTCTCTTTCTGAGGGATCGACCGACCCTTCCCATCCCGAACGGCCGCCGCCCGCCGCCGACAGTCGGCCTCCCCCGAACTGCCGTGCCCCTTCAGATCCAGTAACTCCCGCTCTCCTCCTACCTATATAAACCCCATCTTCATTCTCTTTTCCATCACCATCTCCAAAAAAACCTTTCCCCAAATCGTGCCCTAGCCGCTCCCCGGCGAACCCGCGCTCCCCGACCTCCGCGAGCGCGCCCCTGGGCCACCCTCTGGCATCTGCGCCGCCCGCGCCCGCCGGTTTC
The DNA here is from genome assembly GCA_029216955.1 of Iris pallida. Classification (NCBI taxonomy): domain Eukaryota; kingdom Viridiplantae; phylum Streptophyta; class Magnoliopsida; order Asparagales; family Iridaceae; genus Iris; species Iris pallida. The sequence goes on along the minus strand of JANAVB010024997.1, from coordinate 14,466,558 downwards.
CGCAGTCCGGCCAACCGCGCGCGCCTCCGGCGCTGTCTCCTGCGCGGCTCCACCTCCGGCGCACTCCTCCCGCCGACCTTGTACGGCGCCACCCCGTCGACTCTCCCCGCGGGCCCGAGCGCTGCCCTCCGCCCGAGTCCAGGCCGGCCCCGCCCTGGCGACTCCGGCGACCGCGTTCCGATCCGCGCGGCCTCCCGCCGCTGGTGTTCCCGAGCCCGCAGTACCCCGGCCAGCCCATCTTGGCCGACCCCTTGTGCACGTCCCGTGCGTCGCTCGCCGTTCGACACCGAGCCCGACGGCCCCTGTCCCCAATCTGCTGTCCAGCATCTCCTCGTACCCTGGCTTGCTGTCCAGTGCTTCCCGTTCCGCGTTCTTCTGTTCGGCTCCCTCGCGGACTACGTTTCCGTTCCCAAGTTATCCCGCGGCTCACCGACCAACGGATTTGGGTAATTCCTGTTAATCAGAGTAGTTCGTCCCTCCTGTGTCGCGTCTGTGATGAATTTGGTCCCCGATTCCGTTCCAGGAATTCGGATTCGGTACGTTTCGATTTCGGAATTTTTCGGAATCATGTTCTGTGATGTTGTTTTCCTTTGATTTTCATATAATTTCTAAATTCGGAAAATTCGAACACTTGTTGGATAGGTTCTGAGACTTTTTGGTTAGAGCTTCTGTTTTTCGAAGTCCATTTCGGAAGAAGTTCTGGCTTGACGTTTTTAGGCTGTAGTTGGAATATTGGTTTTGAGTGAATAGATCTTCTGTTGATTTTGGTTCTAGGAGTTTTCGAAATTTCTGAGTTTAATTTCGGTTTTCCGAATTTCGGAAACATGCTGTGGATATTATTTTCGGGTTACGGATATTATTATTATTATTTTCTGGTTGGAAATTGGGTTTCCCTGGTTTGGGATTATTTGCAGGAAATCATGGCGCACTTTCCCAGTTTTTGGGTTGTCCCGAAAATAGAGGAGATGCTGCCGAAATTTCTATAAAATTTAATAGTTTTAAATTAATTTTCGGAAAATATAAAATATTTGGATTTATTGGGTGACGACCGTATCGGTCAATGGACCCTTAGCGAAATGCAAACGAAACCGGGATTTCCGGACGTTGAGGCATTAGCTAATTTTGTGACGATTGGACCAAGTCTGAGACTCTTAGTAATATTTATTTTAATTTAATTTATTAATTTTCGTTTTAGTAATTAAATTGCAGGATATTATTTAGAGTTAACTAACTTTTTCTCTTATTTCAATTTATGTAAAAAGGTCTGTAAGGGCATAAGCCCAGCTTTTATTTATTATCTGTGGTTTTGTAATATTGTAAATTTTATTTTGGTTGGTTGATTGACGTAAAACGTAATATGATAATATAATTACTTTATAAAAAATTTAAATATCATTTTCTCACAATAAAATAATTAGGAAATTACAAGTTTATTACAAATTCACGTTTTCTCATTTTTAAAAGAAAAATATTAATTTTATATATAATACAAAATACAAAGTTTTACCAAGTAAATCAATAACTACGAGTTTTTTTTTCCAATACAAAGTTAAATTGACTTTTCTTCGTAAAGAAAGTAACTCATCTCGATAAGCGTTCTAAAGTAGAGTTGTAAATAACCTAAAATTGATTAGGACAAAAAAACTAGAGATTGTAACTAGCACATCTAGATATGGGTTGAATATTGTTTCTAAGTCTGGAATCTCAAATGTAGGATTTCGAGGAAGTGTTTGACCTAGTTCCCCGGTACAGACTCTCGATCCAGTCACAATAACAAAGGCAAGTGCAGTTATGTCTATTTGGTAATTTATCTAGTAATTGTTTTATTGCAATTTTAAACCACATTGCTACACGGAACTCTCTCCTAGAGTTCGAATATTGACTCATTGATTGAATCTGATTGACTCGGGATATTGGGGGAGTAGTGTAGCATCTATGACCAATACCCCTATATTGCATCATTGATTGTGCGAGCTGATTCCTCCTATACACGAGGATAGGCCGGACCGTATCATTAGGATATAATTGAATCATCCCAAGCCGGTCATAGTTCGTTACCTACTCAAATCATATTGTTTTCAATTGTAGAATTGTTAAAAAATATTGTTAAAGTATTTCAAATTGTTTAACATTGCAAATTTCAAATTATTATTTGAATTATTGGATATTCGTAATTGTACTTTGCTCCCTCCTGACTGGAGACCAACATTTTTAGGTGATTGCGTCGTCGAAGATCTGATGCCTGTTCCCGCAGAACCTGAAACCCAAGATCAGTAGAGCTGGATAGTAATTTATTTTAGTAATCAATGTATCAAGTGTAGTTGTGGTAATTAATAGTTGTTGTATTTCAGAAATTTTAAATTGAATAAAAGATTTTATATTCGTTAGAATTTTATCTGCATATGTTTCACTACTGAATACAGCTTACTGCCGCCGTCTCAACAACGGTGCAGGCTGGGCATGATCCGATTCGACCCAACAATTTGGGATCGGGTCGTGACAGTCACCTTCGTACGAAGATTGTCGATTTGAAGTTTCATGCATATCTTCCCTAAAGGTTCACTTCTTCCTTGATTGAACCCCAAGATAGTAGTAATAGTTGTAGAAAGATTGTGCACCGGGATCTTCAAAGCGTCCAGAGAGTCTTCGACCTGATGCTAAGTAAAAACCCTGGGTCAATCAGAATACGATCGACTTTCATGGTGTCCACATTCCCGTGAAGTAGAGAGGACGATCATGACGATTGTCTTCTAACAACATTTCATCTTGTGTAAAAGTGATGTTGGGCATTAATTCAAATACACTATGACAATGTGTACAACTGACAGGCTCCTTTTCAGGCTTCTTGAGGAGAGCAAGACAAGCATCAGCCTACATCAAGGCCCCACTCAGTATTTCTCGAGTCTCTTTTGAGAGACGTAAGAGTTCGAAGATTGATAATCTCGCTGGAGTGTTAGCCAATTGAGCTAGTATGTTAAAATTATATGGTTTCTTAAGTCCGAGAGATGGGGACTTCTTCAATGCTTTATCAAAGCGGACAGGTTGTTTTCCCTTGTCTGCTGATGTTGGTTTGGGAAGAATCGGTTCCACTACTGGCGAAGATGTAGATGGTATATTCTCAACTGGGGAAAATGATACATGAATAACATCGGGAGATGGAGCAGGATTCTCTTGATTTCAGAATACTCTCGGAGGTAAGGTCTCCCAGATCTGGTACCGATTAAAATTTCTTCTTCTGTTACAGGTTCAAAGGATACCATGTTACAGCTCTTCGATTTAGTTTTAGAATGCTTCTTTTGATTGGAAGCAAAAGGTGCTTCAAAGTCTGCCACTAGATCTGGATGAATCCACATGATTTCTCCTTTATCCGTGGATAGCGGAATAAGACCTTCATTTTGGGGAGGTGGGAGATTCACAATTTCAAGAGTAGTCCTGGAAATGGGGACGACACCATCTTGCACTAGTTGCGGTAGAAAATCACCAAATTGCACAGAGATGACATTGGCCATCACTGTCTTATCGTTATGTTAGAGATTAACTGCACCAGAGTTGACCATCTCTTGAATTTTTCCTTTGAGCACATAGCATTCTCGAGTTGGATGTCCTATAAACCTGTGATAAACATAATATTTTGGGTGGTCAGTCTTACCCACTTCTTCTGGCCGTTTCGCCTTCGACAGTTGAAGCTTATTGCTTTTAATCAAGCAATCGAAGATGCTCATAATATCATCTTCATCGAAATAATACTATTCTTTTGGACGATATGCTTTTTGTGGTGGTGCTGATAGAGTGGGTGCATGCTGAACAACATTGACAGCCAATAACTCCTTTCCCTTGAGATTGATGGCCAACGTTTCCTTGCCCTTGCGATTGTTCTGGCGATTATTTTTGTCGGATGTAGGATGTTCGACTTGGTTAGGATTAGCCATTTGCACTCCTAACTGTTTGAACTTTCCAGCACTAACTTCCGCAGCTTTGGCATTTATAATGAAAGAAGGCCAGTCTTGGAACTGTGTTGATCCTATCCACATGCTGATAATAGGCAACAAGTTTGATTTGCAGGTGTCTATTGTCATAGCAGATGGAGTTCCTAGGGACATTTTAAGTGCCTCACGACGGAATCTTTCAATAAAATTCTCAGTGGTTTCATTATGTTTTTGCTTAATTTTAATGAGGGCAGACATAGTCATGTCATTGACCCCCTCATAAAATTATTCCAAACATATTCGCTTAAAACCAACAAAGGAGGTTATACAGCCATCAGGCAAACTACGGTACCAGTCATATGCTGCCCCGGATAAACAACCGATGAACACCCTGGTAAGAAGAGCATCATTTGGCTGCAATTGATCAGTCATCTCTTCAAAGTGATTGATATACTGACTTGGAGAAGTGCTGCCATCAAACAGCATAATGGTAGAAAGTTTATATTTAGGAGGAAATTGAACCTTCTTCCATTTTGCAGGATAAGGTTGTTTTATCCCAAGTCTTTGTAGACCATCCTTCTGCTTGTAGGCCTCAAATTGGTGCGTAACAGTTTTATAGCCTCATTAGCATCCCCTGATGATTGTGAATTAGTGGGTTGATTCAAAGTATTAGGAGGAGGAACAACATGATAATTACCACCTTCAGCACCAGATTGACTGAGAGCGACTTGAATCGGTACAGAAGCAACCTGAAGAGATGGTACCCAAACCAACATTAACAGGCACAAAAGATGCTATGAGCTCAGGATTTGTAGCAGGATTCATAACCGGTGGCACTGCATGTTGAGCCACGATTATGGTGTGGATACTTGCGACCATTTCAGCCATGGTCTTAAGTTTATCTTCCAGAGCAGCAATTCGTTGTTCTTGACTGGCTAAAGTAGAAGCATCTTGGTCTTCTGTAATGGCGTATGCTGTCACCTCTCTTGCTACTTTTGACAAGATAGTTTGTTCAGAGCTTTCACTATCTGGGTCAAAGTCTGATAAAGAATCCTCTCCCAGATGAGTGATGGGAAGATCTTCTTGATTAAAGACATCCTGGTCCAAATTCTGATTTTTTGATCTGGTATGTTAAAAGACCCCTTTACTGGATTCACAGAGTTGACCCGAGTACTGCTTACTAGGATTGCGAGACGTGCCACGCTTTGAAGATTTTTTACCCCCTATGTCCTAGGAAGTCATATTGACAGAAGCATATAACAGCTCATCTTTATCTACCATCATGGGTTCAGGGGTTGAAGCATAGTTCAAACGACCGAAGACAGATCGTTTAGCTGATTGACAACAACACTTGATAACCACTTCATGAACGCAGTGGCGTTCTGATGGGTGGTTTAGAGGTGAGTGAGATGTTTCTGTAATCTTCCGTTTTTGTGTAAAACGTTCCCGGAGATCAGTTACCACCACGAGACGAGAAGAAGTTGGAGGAACGTATTCCTTAATGATGTTAGGAACATGACTCCGGTTCTTAAGATGTTTAGTTCCGTGGGTGTATAGAGAAGTACTTAACTCATTAGCATAAGTGATTGGGTCTTTCTTTTCAAGGCTGTGTTTCTGGTGCAAGTTAGCCCTTGGCATAGGATGCTTGCATTTTATCGAGGTTGATACTGATTGGCGCATGTTGAGATAGGCGTGTAAATCAGATAATTCTGCTCTCGGTGCATCTGTTTGAGATACCAGCAATTTTCCTTGCTTTGATCTTGAGATATGCAAGGTTGGAAGATCTTGAGAAGTTACCATAGGGGTAGGTAGAATGCCTCTTTGATCAATATTCTTCCCTCTAGCAGAGATTTGTAGACCTCTGTTGAGAATAGAGGAATCTCTGTTCACAAAAATTCTTGTTTTGACTGGTACAAATGTACAGTCTAAGATATTTTCCTCCGAGTCATAGACCGGAGAAGATTGAGAAAAGACCAAAGGGTGCTTTCCTTTATTTTGTGAAGGGTTAGCTAAGAAGCATTTCCCTCTGTTTTGTTGTTGAACCACAGTAGGCGTAGGTTGCGCAAGTTGAGGAAGTGTCAAAGGGCCTTTCCCTTTGTTCTGTCTAGCACTAGCACTAGAGCATTGCTTCTCCAAGTTCAGAACTGGAGAAGAAGAGGGAATAGCCAAAATTCTATTTCCCTTGGGTTGCGCCAGGGCAATAGGCACTACAAGAAAACACACTTTTTGCTACAAAACTTTAGCAGCAGAAACATTTTGTTGCAAAAGAGTACTTAATTGCAACCAACTTTGTAAATTCGTTGCAAATATTTTTTGTACCATTTTTAAGCAACTAAAATTTAATCGTTGCAAATATATTGTTGCATAATAGTTGGCACATTCCATTCCCGCTCTTGCAATTTTGGTGGTAAAAATATTTGCAACAAATTATTTGTTTTATAACAAAATATAGTTGTCGCAAAAAGTTTTAGATTATTAAGAACAAAAAGTATTTGTTGCATTATTTGTATATTTCTATTGTAACGATTTATTTATGTGCCAAAATAAGAACAAATGGGAGGGGTTTTATTGCAACAAAAATTTTATCTACCAAAGGATACCTAATTGGAGGGGACTTGAAACTTCCCCCCACCTGTCGAAATATTTGGGCACAATCCTCTTTCCCTCAAATTTTTTGGCTTTCCGGCTCTCTTTTCCTCCATAAATTTCCCAAATTCTTTATCATACGCACGGCTCTCTATCCCTCCCTCTCTCTCTATGATCCACTTCTCTCTCCCTCCCTCTCTATCTCTACGAGCTCGCCACTTCATCATCCGCACAGCTCGATCGGAAGGACAGCAAGTCGGAGGCTGACGGAAGGATGGCGGTGCGGCGAGCCTGATGACGGCATGGCGATCTTGTCAATGGCATCTGAAGTAGACTATACGAAGAGGTTTACGGCAGTCCTAAGGTTCCCTTCTCTTATATAATAAAACCCTAATATTTTCTTTCAATCTAATCTACTAAGTAGATGTTGAGATAGGTAGAGGATGTCGAGATAGGTAGAGGATGTCCTCGGGTCGAACACCTGCTCTTGTTGCTAGTAGTTTTAGCAAAGGTGTATATTTTCGGTCTTTTCTTTGTTGTTGAGGATTGATCAAATTCTTATCCATTAGTTGCCGCGATGATCCTTAAGGCAAGCTCGAGTTGTGAGCTTTTGCAGGTTTTTGACACTTTAAGATTGCGTAACTGCAGAACAGTCCTTGAGATATTGCCAGAAAGGGGGAAATTTTTGCAATAATCTTGGCACGAAATAAGACTATGGAAATAACTTGGAAATTTGGAATGCACTTGTATCCTTAAATTTGTCTTTCTTGATAATAAATTATCTACAAGAAGGTTGATATGAAATTTTAACGCGCTTAGGTGCCGTATCTGCATCTGCATTCTTGGATGAATAACTTGGAGATTTGTATTGGGATCTATTTAATAGTTATGTTTGGTAGCTGTAGGACTTGACTGAGTTGTTGTACTAATTCATAGTTTCCAATGCTAATTATCAAAGGTTTTTTTTGGATAAAAACAATCCAAGTATTATATTTAATACTTAAGAATATCTGGTAAACTGTTCGTGTATAAGTGATTAGCGAAGTTGTCCATCCATTTGGTATACACACGTCTCTGTCACCAACTAGCTATAGTATATCAAAAGATTTAAATATATAGATCAGGATCTGCACCGGCATCGTGAAAACAACTCGGGAAAATGACAACCCATCTCGATATGATTGCGGCCTACTTTTCAAAAACTTTGTTATCGGCTCATCTTCTTCATGACAAGAAGGTTGGTAATACTTTAGAAATGATCATTAAGTATATTTAGATCCAAGTAAGCAAACAACAGAGATGGCTGTTTGTGTCTGTGTCCCAGTTATGTCCCTATCGAACGAAAATTATAAGGCTGGATTCATCATTTAACCTAATTTTTCGATGTCCAATTCTCTTGAACTGGATCTAAATCTATCATGAGAGGTCATTGATAACTATGTAGTTCTTGGTAGGCCAACCCAACAACCTGAAAGGGAATGCCTTGGTTGATACTTCACACAAATTGTTGGGGGCATAATACTCAAGTGTTAGGAACCCCCCATAGAACATTATAGCTTCTTGGGCTTTCCTACTTTTCTGCATCTATCCCATGAGCAACAAGTGGGGCAAGCAAAGGCATGTTTCCAGCACAAGAAATAATGATTATGGCCGGGGGACTTGCATCTTCAGCTACAACTTCCAAGTATTGATGGCTATTATCTATTTGATTTTAAATGGAAATATTGTTCATCTACTGATGTTGATCTTTCAAAGTAATTGTTATTATATTGACAATTTTCATTGACTGTACTATTTATTTGTGTATACATCATTTTTCACCTAATTTATATATATATGCAAGAAACTTGGTACAAGATTATTTTCACCTAATTTAAATTTATATAACTATTTTTTATGTTTGACTTTTTAGGGTTTTTGTTGTTATAACACTAATCCACCAGTTCGTAACAAAGGAAGGGGAAAGTCTCCCTAATATTCGTCATCAACATTATGCATCATCGATAAGTTCCAGTTTGATCTTGAATAGATGAAAAATAGGAATTACAATAGCATTGTTGATTTTTACACAACTTCAGAGTTGTGACAGATGTTTAACTATTTCTAGTTGCAAATACTAAATCTGGGTACTCGTCCTCTATCTCTCTCTCTCATATATATATATATATATATATATATATATATATATATAGGGAGCGGATCGGGAGCCCCGCCCTTGGAGCCCCGCCGAAGCCCCCGCCCCCCTTGGCCGTTGGATCGCGCGGGTGGGGGCGGGCCCCACGCGGGCCCCGCGCGATCCGATGGTGCAGGGGGGGGCGGGGCTTCGGCGGGGCTCCGCGGGCGGGTATCCCGATCCGTTTCCATATATATATATATATATATATATATATATATATATATATATATATATATATATATTTCACATTTTGAATCTAATTTATACTAGAGCCAAAACATAGCTACTTGTAGATGAAACTCATTACTTGTAGAAGCCTTAACATGTAGGAAAAATCCTATATCATGACTAGATGTCCCAAGTGATGTGCATTCTACAACATATGATTCTTAGAACCATAGATACCGTTTGGGTAATTTAAGAGACTGGTTTGAGCACGATTTTAAGTATACTAATAATGATGTTCTATATTTGCAGAACCATGTGTACATTATTCCAAAACTTGAGATATTATTATGATATATACTAGAAAGTATGACTTAATGAAATAATAATTGTTACATTTGGATGATGAAGATCTGAGTCATGAAAACTCTATCTCTTTAAACATGAGGTATAGCCTCATGTTTGTGATTGGCTAATGTTTTCACCTTACTTAGGATTTTTGTTTGACTTTTAGGATTTTTGTTGCTCTAACACCAATCCATTTGTACGTAACAAAGGAAGGGGAAATTCTCCATTGCAAATAGGTATTTTAACTCAATTTATCTTCTCTAAAATGTTGCTATGATTTAAGATTTTTTTTTTTGTATAGTATCTAATGAACCTTCAATTTGTTTTTTGTTTAGAAGCAGAAATATGGATAGAAGTTAGATGGTAAGCCCCAAAGAATATGCACGCATATGTTTCATTTCGTTATGAACTAACTATACCCTTTTTTCATATTGACACGGTAGATATGTATTTCTTGTATTTCTTGTATCCCTTGTATTCACGATAGATTGGGATTTTGGATTTAGTTACTTGGTATCTAAAAAACTTATCCCTTTATCTTTTTCTTGCAGCTATGCTAAGATGTAAGAACACTACGAATGATTTTTGCTTACATGCAGGTTTTTCTTTTATGGATGTCCATAAACTTCATTTTCTTTTTGTTCTTGAATGTGAGTATGTCGACTTCATCTCCTTTTCATGCCTAAATTAATTAGAACATTGGCAGTGCATATCTATTTAAATCTGGGATATGATATATATTTTCCTATTGTAGAATGATTTGATATGGTTAGCAAAGGTTGTGCCAGGCAATTGGAAGTGAAGTAACCTGTCCCTATTCCCATGGAAAAAAACACCTGGTTGTTGTCGAGTAATTAGTATTTTGCGTAGTGTACAGAGATGGGTCATCTTTTTCAAATGACCAACTTTTTATCCCACACTTTGAACAGTTCTTCCTACATTTGAGAGTAGATATACTGTATCAGGGACACTTTTTCTTTTGTTACAGTTTAGGCTTTAGGCCTCCTCTATTGCATCATCATTATCTTATTGAAAGCCTTATTCCTTCATCGTGGGGACTGATTTGGAGCAAAGGAAAGCTCTCATCGGGATGAATTAGCTCTACAGAGGTTTAGATATAAAAATACAAACATATATACCAGGTTTTCTATTATTGTGCGAAAAAATGATGAGACTTTATAACTTGAAAACTCACACATTTATCATGGTTAGCATGTCCAAAAGCATAGATAAACAGAAAAAACATACTTGAATCCATGAAGGAAATAGATCATATCAAGCATATATTGTTAATTGTTATTATAACAGTTACTTTGAAAGATTCAAGTACACAAGACACTTTTGGACATTTGTGTTTTGGTTTCCAAACATCCAAAATGGTATAGATACAAATGGTCAGGATTGATTTGCAATTTGAGTTTGTATGAGTAGAATTTGGTTGATTTTCAACCTGGAGTAAAGAAGGAATCCCCTTTTTCTTTATTTTCAACCTTAATTTATTTGGAATATCTTTATGATCAGTTAAGAAGGAATCCAAAATTGCAAGTAAAGATTAACCTTAAATCTGGACAAGGTTTGCGGTTTGAAATGAAGGTCTGGAGTCTTGTCTAGAGTTTAGGGGTTGCCAAGTTCACCAAGTAGCAATTGTACTAAAAAGTCATCAATTAATAGATCCATGATTTCTAATAATTTCCTATCTTGTTGCAAGATGTTCTTGTTTGTATCATTGTTCATTTTTTTACTTTGGTATGCTCTAACTTCATCCATTTCTTACATGACATGTTCTAATATTAGGGAAAAAAATTATTTGATTGTTACAGGGTTGATTTGAAATGGCATCAGGGACACGAGCACGATCAACCTTCAATTTAGAAGCTGAACAGTTAATTTCAAGATACCTGGGTGGTTGGGACATGAAAGCACGATCAACAAAGCTTACAAGATACTTGGGTGGTTGGGATATGAAAGCAAACATTTCAAAGTTGCTACGGAAGCTCACAATAGAAGATGAACAGTTAATTTTTTCATTAGACATGAAATAAGAGAATATTTGTTATTAATCTTTAGTTGTATAGAAACTTGATACAAGTCTTAGAACTTGTACACTTTTATGCAATGTATCAGCTATTGTATTAGCAGAGAATGCGGATGGATCATTTTAACTCTTCTAATGAAATAAATTATTCCAGGGTGTTTTATTGTTTGCTACATTGAAATTTATATACTCTTATTAGAATCAATGTTAATTGACAGGTGATGGATTAGAAGCACTACATTATTTTTTTGCAAAAATAGTTTTCTAATTTTTGCAACAATTTTTTTATTGTAAATATTTTTTTCCATGAATTTTCTCAAACTTTTGAGACAATGAGAATAATATTTGTGATGAAAATTTTGTTGCCAATAAAATTATGGAGGGACAAAAATATTTCTTATGAATAATAATACACGCAACGAAATCATTTTGTTGCTATAAAATACTATAGGCAACGAACAATTTATTGCAAATAATATTATTTATAACAAAATTTTTTGTTGCAAAAGAACATTATTTACAATGAGAACCATTTTGTTGCTAAGTTTGCAACGAACAAAAAAATTGTTGCAAAAGACCTTTTGGTACGCACTTATGGCCACGAATTGGATAACGAAATTTTTTTTGTTGCTAATACCTTTTTATAACAAATTAACCATCTTTTGCAACAATTTTTTTTGCTGCAAAAAGTAGAAATTCTTGTAGTGAGGAAGTACAAACTGCGCCTGGACAACAAGATGCATAGGTTGTGCCATGGCAGAATGGGCCACTGGTTGTGCCTTGGCAGCAAAGTGATTGGGTTGCGCCTTAGCAACAGAGTGAGTGGGTTGCGCTCGGGCAACAGTACTAGACTGCACCTTGGTCACAGAAGCAGATTGCGCCTTGGCCACTGAACGAGTGGGTTGCACGCGGGCAACAGAAGCAGGCTGCGCCTGGGACATAGAGGCAGATTGCGCCTTGGCCACTGAGCGCTCAGGTTGCGCCTGGGCAATAACAACTGTGGAAGGCTTAGAAGTCCACACAGTTTTGTTCTTGGCTATATCCACAGTGTGCTTGGGGCTCTTGGAGTTGATCATATCCTCGTAGGCTGTCTGGTTGACTTGAACAACCAGGGTCTTCCGCGTCTTGCCGATTGATGCGGTATCACATTGAGTTGTCACCTTCTCGTCAAAGGAGAAAGTCGTCCCCACCAGAGTCACCATTTTGTTTGCAAAAACAAAAAGTTTTATTCCAAACTTAAAAAGAATCGTACAAAGTACAATGAATTCTGAAAAAGTACAACTTTAGAAATCCGATCAGAAGACGATCGTTTTATTCCTTGGACTATGTGAACTTGAAGACTACAGCCTCTGGAGAATGTAGAAGCACTTTTGCAAGAACTCTTGATCTCTGATCCTTTGATAAAGATTGAAAACTCTATTTATAGAGTTCTGGAAATAACTATTTTAGCAGTTATTCTGATGTGCGCGAGGTCGAACTGCGTCACTTCGGGTTGCGCCAACCTCAAGTTGTGCCAACTTCCATTCAGTTACCCAAACGTGTACTAACTGTATTAGACGCATGGCATCATATGATTGAGATGTAAATGGTCGTGTACAGAGTATTGGATACGTTTTGAGAGATTAGTGGCATGTGCGCCACATCATCCTGCTTTAGAATGTGAGTTGCTTCAACTTTGTCAGGTTGTGCAAACTTCAGTCAACGAGTCAAATTAAGCTTGATTAGGTTGCACCTAGGTACAACTCAGTGCATAGACATGTGTCAATTTGTGAGAAGAGTTTGATCAGGTTGCGCCTAGGTGCAACTTGCAAAGTGTGCGGAACAGCTGTCATCAAATGATAGCAGATCGACTCGAGCGCCACGCTTTATGGGATTCGAAGAGGTTTTTTTCGTTTAACGTGATGTCAGTTGTCAGTACTGTCAGTTAATGATAATAATTATTGTCAGGCGCCACGAAGGCTTAGGCACAATATGATTGGATGCAATCTGATATGTGGCGCAACTTGAGCAGTGGCGCAACTTGATCTCTGAGCTTCATATCAGTGGCACAACTTAATTTTTTTGGGCGCAACTTGATTACTGAGTAGTACAAACATGGCGCAACTTGATTTTTAGGCTCTAAACAGAGGAACCAACAATGAACCATCAAGAAATCAGACTACATAATTCAATTTCGAGAGGACTGGGATTAACTCACCAGTATTTAATAATTGATTAGGACGATCAAACTGAACCAAACAATTAATCTGAATTCTCCAATCCTGATCTACATTCTTGACACAATGAGATGGAGGACAAAATCAAGAAAAGAGCACACAAATCAAATTCACTTGATCAAGTAACGATCCGTCACCTCTTCCAATTGATCGTATCGATCAGAGTAAGAACAGATCAGGAGCTTCGAAGGAGGACCTCGAGGTGGAATCGACTGTCCTCAATCAAGATCCATGCATCTCAAATTCAGATCAAAAGGAAAATGACAGAAGAGTAGATCGAACTCGAAAATTCTAATAACTTACTTGATGTCTATTCGAAATAGACTGCCGCAGTGGTGACGAAGACGTCGAAGGAAGCCGGTCCTCTTGCTGATGTTGCTGTGGGGAAAGGATTGCCGGGAAGCCACGTATAGCCGAGCATCACCGGGAGAGTCTGCACGTCCTTGCAACGGAAGAAGACGACCACGCCAAGGCTGGAGTCGAACGTCTAGGTGTTGCTCCTCCTCGCCGAGATGCGCGTCTCCACCATGGCTGATCGATAACAGAGCAATTTGGGGAAGAATGAGGTTGGGAAGAGGAAGAACAAGAGGGAGAGACTTGCTCCTTAGGAATTTCTTGGCAGCAACTGCAAATGAGGAGAAAGGAACTACATATAGGTCGTAAGGCCGTTGGGGTGGTGGTGTAGGAAAGAGGAAACAATCGAAGAGAAAAGAAATTTCAAAATTGCTAACAACTTTCTCTGCACATTGTTGCTATGGAAGTTGAGCTGAGCTCCTTCCTGTCTAATGAATACATGGTCAGCCCACTACTACTCGTAAGCAAAAGCCAATAGTTAATTGGGCCAAGAACTTAAAGTATTCAATGTATAAATATCACACTATATAATCACTTATTATTTAACACATTAATATTCCTAGAATATTTATATAAAATATGCCTTAAAGAAATATGATATTTCAATGATGTCAGGGAAAGTGGGGTTACAAATCTTCCCCCCTTAAAAAATTTTGTTCTCGAAATTTCAACAATCACATCTATTAAAATTCAAAATTAAAGTAATTGTTCACAACACCCCAAGTTATTTATTGAAATTTGAAATTTCAAAACAAAACACAATCAGGAAAATAAGCTAGGATAGCGCTCCCGCATCTCATCCTCGCACTCCCACGTGGATTCTCCTAGAGAGTGGTGTCTCTACCTTACTCTGACAAGCAAAATCGTCTGGTTCCTCAGCTGCTTCTCCCTGCGATCAAGAATCTCTATAGGCTACTCCACATAGGTCAAACTCGGGCCTTCCTCCAACTTTGAGTAGTCGACGACATGACTCGGGTCAGGAATATAGTGGTGAAGCTATGACAAGTTGTAAGCCTACTTCCTAGATTTTTAAATAATTCTACAAATATTTTTAGCTAATTATTTTCAATGAAAATTCTTTATAAATAAGGAAATAAAAATCATTTAGATATAATAAATTTCTTTATCTTTTAATTTGAATTTTGGACTGGGCCTTCTCAGCCAGCCCACTAATCTTTCCTTGAATTTGAATTGGTCTCAGAGTAGAGAGAGAAGCAATTCTGTAACTGAAATTCGAATTGCTTTAGTTAGTTGTTACTTTACACTATTGGAAGAGTAACAACTGTTGGCTCCAAAAATCCATTGGTGCATCAAGCATTCAAATCTATTTAAATCCCTTCTCCCCTTCTCGAAGCATTTTATCATTTTCCCAATTCCTTATCTCCCATTTTCCTCCAGAGCTGGATCATTCCCAACCCTAAAATCAAGGAGCGATCGGCAATGGCGGGGGGCAGTTCTGAGCACGGCGACAGCTAAGTCTCCGACAACCTCTGGCGGTGGTTTCTCGCAATATAACACCAGTTTTTCAGATGAGGGTAATTTTAAAATTTTATAATTATAATTATTATTTAATGATATTTATTTCATATTATGATTTTTAGTGATTTTTAAATTATTTTAAACTATTTAAATTCATGACTTGTGGTTTTGACGTTTTGCTAGTGAAACCCTAGAGACTGTTTGACCTAGAGCCTAACCATGTAATTATGATATTTTAATGTCATTTTTGGCCTAAGGATATTTTTGCATTTGACCTCTTTGAATTATTTTGATATCATTTTATTATTTATGATATTGTTTTGGGGTTATTTGAGTCGGGTTCGAATTTCAACTCAATCCGACTTGAAACGGGGACCCGGGGGTAGTTTGACTCTAGTGGGACCCACACACTAGTTAGACATGGCCCACATGATATTAAATTTAGTCCACATGATAGAAATATTTTAATTAGAGGTTAGACTAATTATTATGGATAAGCTTAGTGTGATTAGAGACTTTAGAATGACTAATTTAGCCCCAACCAATTAGCCCTTTCCTAATACTCATAGAATAGGTTAGTGGGGGCATTTTGGACCTTACCATAATAGGACAAATAGCCCCATATGGCCAGCCACTTTGGGAGAGAATAGGCTCAAGTTCATTTCATTAGTCTCATCCACACTCTCCCTCTTGTTCTTCCCCAAATTCCTAGAGAGCAATCCCTAGCAATTTCTCCACCAAATCCTTCCATTTCGCCACCAAATCTTCTTCTTTCCTTCTCCATTCTAGCCAAGGAGGAAGCTACCCAAGTTTGGGAGGATTCGGAGCTCGTTCGTGTCCTTTTGGAATCTCTACGTGTCGGTGTCGCTCCAGGAAGGCTTCTCTTCGATTCGATCTACCGGGAGGTATAAATCCCTTCTCCTTTTCATTTCCTCATGCATATAGGTCTATTTTGAACCCATAGGAATGACCCCCATGGTTGCATCTCCATTTGTGTCCATTTCGTGTCTATTTGGAGGTCATAGAAGTGTCCTTTGTGTTGTGGTTGTGTCCATGTGGGAAAATCCCAAATTTGGACACACTATGTGTTGTTGTTATGTATGAATGAATTATTACATATTTAATCTCATATTTTTGTATTGGAGATGTGTTCTATAGTGTCCCATATATATATATATATATATTAGTGTAGAGAGTGAGTTCTTGATATATTATGTTATATACTTGTGTTCTTTTGTCTCAAACTACCCAAATCCGTCATGATTTTTATCCACGTTTTTAATTTCAGCCCTAACTTAGAAATATCATAACTTCTAGCTCAAAGCTTGGTTTAATCTCCCATTTTTTTTAAAAAGAAGCGTATTGAAGTTAGCTTTCCAAAAACATATATTAATAGGCCTAATTATTTCTGTAACTTTCTGGAGAATTATTTGAGTGTCAGCTGTACGAAAGACAAACGCGTTCTCGGTGTTTTCGCGATTCCGGGAGTTTCCGGAAACGAAAACGCGATCCGTTTGAAGTTTCGGAAAGCTAACACATAGATCTATAACATACTTTAATCCTAGAATTTAGTGAATGCCCAATTGGTACAGTATTAATTTTAAGTAAAAGAGTGACTATACGATATATGCATTTTGTGTAACCTATGAGCCTATGTAGTATGGATATTAAATGAATATAGAGTATGTAATGCATGATATGTTAGATGAATGAAATGATATATATATGATATATATCCTCTTTACATTAATGTATATATATGGTTGAATGCAAGCATGTAGGAATGCAATTAATGTAATATATGTAAGCAATGCATAAATGCATGAATGAAAGAATGATATACAATGCATGCATGAAAGTATATAATGAATGCTAGATATAAATGCAAGGTATATATGTAATAATAGATATGAATGCATAATGTATAAATATTGTAAATACAATATCAGATTTCATATGTAGACATAGAACCAATGCATGAGCTGTATGCATAGGGGATGTTGGCTTAATGGCAGATTTCAGATAACATGGTTCATTTTATGTGGTTAGTTACACCAGTTTATGGGATAGCTCACTTTAGTTTATATGTAAATATGAAACTAAACTGAGAATGAACTTCACCCTCTGCACAAGGACACCCCACTCTATATCAACCACCATGCCATGTAACCCTTCTCTAAATGATTGCTATAATATATATAGATTTATGTAAAGTATAGATGCATGTTAGTTATAACTTAAATAGTCTCTACTCTAATGTATATAGATTTATACTTGTAGCCATGCATGTTAAGTATAATACATGTGTAATGTAGATGGGTTAGCTTTGTGCCATGTGTAGTGTAAACTCATAACTAGTGTTGATTTCTCTTTTCATGTACACACACACACAGGTTTCACACCCTTAAGTGACACTCTCATGTCACATGACACACACACACATACACTTGAACACATGCACTTTCATTCTCCTTTTTTTCCTATGGATATGTGTACACACATATATATATATACATATGTGCATGTTAGACTCACATTTTTAATGTATCCTACAAATATATGAGTGCACTATATTATATTAGATACATTTATGGACATGTGTGTATATATGTGAGATGAATATATAGGTATCCTATATATTATAATATGTGGGTGTATTATATTTTAGATATATATATTGTTATGTATATGATATGTGAAATATGTGTGATGTGGACTATAGGGCATAGGGCCTATGTGTATGATATAAATACACCAATGTTGTGTGTTGATAGTGTAATATGACTTGTGATTGGTGTGTGATTGCTAGACTAGGCTTGGTTAGGCCTAGTGAGACTTGTTAGACTTGTTTGGCTTAGGCTTGACCTAGTTTGACCAGTCTAGTTGACTAGAGTTGACCGAGAGTTGACTTTGGTCTAGTTTGACCTAGACATCATGCAGATGCATTGTAGATTACATTTATTATCTCCTGTATACATCTTGACTTGTGTTGCTCTAAATAGGAGTCAGGTATCTCATCTCGGACAGTACATTTACTTCAGACATTCAGATACGAGGCAAGTACATTCTCTGACCGTTTTATACTTGTCTGAATTTATATTCTTGCTCTAGATTACTGTACTTGATGCTGACACGATCATTATCACGGATTGGTACTATACAGATCTTCTTCTGAGATGTTATCTCCTTGTATTCACTAAATACATATTGTGATGTGCGTTTCACTTACATATTGTATTTATTGAATACCCTTATCATTGTACACTCATTGTGCATATTGTACTCTCATTATCACATTGAGCTATTGTACAAGCCATTGTACAAGCCATTGTATAAGGTAACGTAACTGAATTGGATCCTTGTGTATTGATTGGGGAGGGAGAGTAGAAGTGGTTATGTGATCAATCCTATTGTATAAGAAATTGTATATGTCTATTGTACACTCACGTACAAAGGAGTCCCATTTTATTGTATAACCTAACCCGTTTACATAACCATATTGTGCTCTAAATCATATGTTGCTTACAGTTCTTACTTATCATATATAGATATTTCCTATTATCAAATCTCTGCTGTTTTCATATACATTCTTCTTTCAGCGTTTTATGTACCTTACTCTATTGCATGCTTTATATTTTCTAACATGATATGAACTGCGTGAGAGGTTTTGTGCTCGCTCCCGTCCTGACTGGACCTGTTGAAAATTTTACAGAGGATGATGAGGAACCCTGCACCCTTGCTTGGAGTTTGCCTAGTTGACACTCGCAACCTGGACCCCTGGGGAGGTTCAGGCAGCTGCTCAGGATGATACCTTGTATAGTGTAGATAGCTTAGACTGTCCTTTCTTTTCATGTTTAGCTGTTGTCTTATTTTCAGAGTTGTATATTTTAGAGATGTTGAGACTTTGTTATTTCTTTCTGTTGTACCTCAGTTGAGGATTTCTTCTCTATTTTCCATCATGCTACATTCTACCTTAGATTGTGATTGAGTTGTACCTCTGTGTTGGCCTTCTTATGGATAGTATTCATATTATGTTAGTTATAGTTCATGACCTAGAACAACGTTCTACCATCGATACTGCGGCGTAGACTGGGCGTTATTACGCTCTCGTACCCTCACAGTGGGTGCGGGTCGTGACACGTTTTTAGTGGTGGCCCATGCAGGTCGAGTTTATGTAGTGGTATTCGAACTAGAGTATCACTATAGCCTGCAGCAGGATTAGGATTATTTTTAGAGGTACTCAATCACATTAGGAAAAACTCTTAATCAGATTCCTTTGTCTAAAATTGTTGCTTATTGACTTTCCTTGAATATAAACTGTCCTCCTTTGAATTTTTGCTTCATTCTCAGAAATTGCTCCTTATTTTGATCTGTTTTCATGATGGTTATGAAGACAGGATCTCATCACTTCGGTTCGGGGGATACTATCGAGAGGCTGGCCACCTCTCGTCCTGTTCATCAGGGTCTCGAGACCGCAGCTCCTGTTGTGCCGACTCAGGTTGGCGTATCTGCTACATTGGAGGTGCACCTCTATCTGTACAGAAATTTTCTTCCGTCATTTCTGATTTCGCTCAGCAACGGTGATTCATGCAGCATCAGCAGCAGACCAGGGGAAACCAGCAGGGCGAGCTATCGTTAGGACAGTCAAGGATGCACAGACCATTGGAGATCTTGCTGCAAGTTTCGTTCTTCTCAATTCCGTTCCCGGAATTGTCTTTTATAACTATCTTGAAATCCGATTCCATCTGTTCCTTGCTGATTTATTAAGTTTGTCATGTTGTTCTTTTGATATGATGTTTTTCTTCAGAATCGTATGGGCTAGGTCACCTAAATCATGGGATCTAGGATCTTCGATAGTTGTGTTAGTTGGCATAGTGAGGACATGTAGTCAGATTTCAGATGTATTTTTTGGGTATGAGAATTTAAGGTTTTCGCCGTCACATGCGACTATACGAAAATTTTAAATACCATGAACCTAGAGGTACGTACCTTAGTTAAGGACTCTGTGATTATCGTAGCCTTGCTCACTAGTATGATGAAGACTCTGGACAATATGATTTTGGACAGACGCATATGATTAGCAAATTGTATCTTTAGAAGGTTTAAAACATCATACCCTTTTTGTTGTTATAAATGACTTAGGAGTAGGGATATTTAGATTGTAGAGCTTGTTCATAGGTAGTTCCTTCATAGTATATAAATATGGTGACTTGTAGAGTGTTTGTACCCTAGAGGTGATAGTTAGCATTGGTGCTAGAATAGTAACCCATTGCAGATAATTCCCTGTTATTATGATACCAACCAGTTACGTATAGGATGTTAGTATGCCATACAATCTTGATGATTATTTATTGTTTTCCTTTACCCTTCCAGTAAGGCACCCAGTAACCAGAGCCTGCCCTTGAGCATAGTTGTAGTTTCACCTAGGACTAAGAGGTCTATATATATATAGATGATATACTTAGGATATATGTGATGCGTTGTTGTTCTTGAGCATATATATATATATGGTATTTGGGATTGGTGTGCTTAGCTTGTGGGTAATTAGTTATGGGTGACTTGATAGGATTTGGAAGTTAAGAGCTAGTCTATTATAGAGTTTTCTTTGCTAATCCCTAGTTGCCAACACTAGGTAGCTAGTATAGGTAAAAGTCCTAAGAAGTTGACCAGCTGATGACCAAGTACTAGGATGTTGAGAAAATTGACTAGTGATTGACCCTTGTCTATGTTCGGCCTGGAAAAGGGTGCGATCATCTTAATTTCGAGGACAAAATTTTTATAAGGTGGGTAGGATTGTAACACCCAGTTTTTCAGATGAGGGTAATTTTAAAATTTTATAATTATAATTATTATTTAATGATATTTATTTCATATTATGATTTTTAGTGATTTTTAAATTATTTTAAACTATTTAAATTCATGACTTGTGGTTTTGACGTTTTGCTAGTGAAACCCTAGAGACTGTTTGACCTAGAGCCTAACCATGTAATTATGATATTTTAATATCATTTTTGGCCTAAAGATATTTTTGTATTTGACCTCTTTGAATTATTTTGATATCATTTTATTATTTATGATATTATTTTGGGGTTATTTGAGTCGGGTTCGAATTTCAACTCAATCCGACTTGAAACGGGGACCTAGGGGTAGTTTGACTCTAGTGGGACCCACACACTAGTTAGGCATGGCCCATATGATATTAAATTTAGTCCACATGATAAAAATATTTTAGTTAGAGGTTAGACTAATTATTATGGATAAGGTTAGTGTGATTAGAGACTTTAGAATGACTAATTTAGCCCCAACCAATTAGCCCTTTCCTAATACTCATAGAATAGGTTAGTGGGGGCATTTTGGACCTTACCATAATTGGACAAATAGCCCCATATGGCCAGCCACTTTGGGAGAGGATAGGCTCAAGTTCATTTCATTATTCTCATCCACACTCTCTCTCTTGTTCTTCCCGAAATTCCTAGAGAGCAATCCCTAGCAATTTCTCCACCAAATCCTTCCATTTTGCCACCAAATCTTCTTCTTTCCTTCTCCATTCTAGCCAAGGAGGAAGCTACCCAAGTTTGGAAGGATTCGGAGCTCGTTCGTGTCCTTTTGGAATCTCTACGTGTCGGTGTCGCTCCGGGAAGGCTTCTCTTCGATTCGATCTACCGGGAGGTATAAATCCCTTCTCCTTTTTATTTCCTCATGCATATAGGCCTATTTTGAACCCATAGGAATGACCCCCATGGTTGCATCTCCATTTGTGTCCATTTCGTGTCTATTTGGAGGTCATAGGAGTGTCTTTTGTGTTGTGGTTGTGTCCAGTGGGAAAATCCCAAATTTGGACACACTATGTGTTGTTGTTATGTATGAATGAATTATTACATGTTTAATCTCATATTTTTGTATTAGAGATGTGTTCTATAGTATCTCATATATATATATATTAGTGTAGAGAGTGAGTTCTTGATATATTATGTTATATACTTGTGTTCTTTTGTCTCAAACTACCCAAATCCGTCATGATTTTTATCCACGTTTTTAATTTCAGCCCTAACTTAGAAATATCATAACTTCTAGCTCAAAGCTCGATTTAATCTCCCGTTTTTTTAAAAGAAGCGTATTGAAGTTAGCTTTCCAAAAACATGTATTAATAGGCCTAATTATTTCTGTAACTTTCTGGAGAATTATTTGAGTGTCAGCTGTACGAAAGACAAATGCGTTCTCGGTGTTTTTGCGATTCCGGGAGTTTCCAGAAACGAAAACGCGATCCGTTTGAAGTTTCGGAAAGCTAACACATAGATCTATAACATACTTTAATCCTAGAATTTAGTGAATACCCAATTGGTACAGTATTGGTTTTAAGTAAAAGAGTGACTATACGATATATGCATTTTGTGTAACCTATGAGCCTATGTAGTATGGATATTAAATGAATATAGAGTATGTAATGCATGATATGTTAGACGAATGAAATGATATATATATGATATATATCCTCTTTACATTAATGTATATATATGGTTGAATGCAAGCATGTAGGAATGCAATTAATGTAATATATGTAAGCAATGCATAAATGCATGAATGAAGGAATGATATACAATGCATGCATGAAAGTATATAATGAATGCTAGATATAAATGCAAGGTATATATGTAATGATAGATATGAATGCATAATGTATAAATATTGTAAATGCAATATCAGATTTCATATGTAGACATAGAACCAATGCATGAGCTGTATGCATATGGGATGTTGGCTTAATGGCAGATTTCAGATAACATGGTTCATTTTATGTGGTTAGTTACACCAGTTTATGGGATAGCTCACTTTAGTTTATATATAAATGTGGAACTAAACTGAGAATGAACTTCACCCTCTGCACAAGGACACCCCACTCTATATCAACCACCATGCCATGTAACCCTTCTCTAAATGATTGCTATAATATATATAGATTTATGTAAAGTATAGATGCATGTTAGTTATAACTTAAATAGTCTCTAATCTAATGTATATAGATTTATACTTGTAGCCATGCATGTTAAGTATAATACATGTGTAATGTAGATGGGTTAGCTTTGTGCCATGTGTAGTGTAAACTCATAACTAGTGTTGATTTCTCTTTTCATGTACACACACACACAGGTTTCACACCCTTAAGTGACACTCTCATGTCACATGACACACACACACATACACTTGAACACATGCACTTTCATTCTCCTTTTTTTCCTATGGATATGTGTACACACACATATATATATATATATATACATATGTGCATGTTAGACTCACATTTTTAATGTATCCTACAAATATATAAGTGCACTATATTATATTAGATACATTTATGGACATGTGTGTATATATGTGAGATGAATATATAGGTATCCTATATATTATAATATGTGGGTGTATTATATTTTAGATATATATATTGTTATGTATATGATATGTGAAATATATGTGATGTGGACTATAGGGCATAGGGCCTATGTGTATGATATAAATACACCAATGTTGTGTGTTGATAGTCTAATATGACTTGTGATTGGTGTGTGATTGCTAGACTAGGCTTGGTTAGGCCTAGTAAGACTTGTTAGACTTGTTTGGCTTAGGCTTGACCTAGTTTGACCAGTCTAGTTGACTAGAGTTGACCGAGAGTTGACTTTGGTCTAGTTTGACCTAGACATCATGCAGATGCATTGTAGATTACATTTATCATCTCCTGTATACATCTTGACTTGTGTTGCTCTAAATAGGAGTCAGGTATCTCATCTCGGACAGTACATTTACTTCAGATATTCAGATACGAGGCGAGTACATTCTCTGACCGTTTTATACTTGTCTGGATTTATATTCTTGCTCTAGATTACTGTACTTGATGCTGACACGATCATTATCACGGATTGGTACTATACGGATCTTCTTCTGAGATGTTATCTCCTTGTATTCACTAAATACATATTGTGATGTACGTTTCACTTACATATTATATTTATTGAATACCCTTATCATTGTACACTCATTGTGCATATTGTACTCTCATTATCACATTGAGCCATTGTACAAGCTATTGTAAAAGCCATTGTATAAGGTAACGTAACTGAATTGGATCCTTGTGTATTGATTGGGGAGGGAGAGTAGAAGTGGTTATGTGATCAATCCTATTGTATAAGAAATTGTATATGTCCATTGTACACTCACGTACAAAGGAGTCCTATTTTATTGTATAACCTAACCCGTTTACATAACCATATTGTACTCTAAATCACATGTTGCTTACAGTTCTTACTTATCATATATAGATATTTCCTATTATCAAATCTCTGCTGTTTTCATATACATTCTTCTTTCAGCGTTTCATGTACCTTACTCTATTGCATGCTTTATATTTTCCAACATGATATGAACTGCGTGAGAGGTTTTGTGCTTGCTTCCGTCCTGACTGGACCTGTTAAAAATTTTACAGAGGATGATGAGGAACCCTGCACCCTTACTTGGAGTTTGCCTAGTTGACACTCGCAACCTGGACCCCTAGGGAGGTTCAGGCAGCTGCTCAGGATGATACCTTGTATAGTGTAGATAGCTTAGACTGTCCTTTCTTTTCATGTTTAGCTGTTGTCTTATTTTTAAAGTTGTATATTTTAGAGATGTTGAGACTTTGTTATTTCTTTCTGCTGTACCTCAGTTGAGGATTTCTTATCTATTTTCCATCATGCTACATTCTACCTTAGATTGTGATTGAGTTGTACCTCTGTGTTGGCCTCCTTATGGAGAGTATTCATATTATGTTAGTTATAGTTCATGACCTAGAACAGCGTTCTACCGCCGACACTGCGGCGTAGGCTGGGCATTGTTACGCTCTCGTACCCTCACAGTGGGTGCGGGTCGTGACACGCAACATGTGTTCGTAGTTCTCAACGAGCGACGATGATGATGATGTCGGTAAAGTGAACTCGTTCTGCCAGTAGATCTTTCTTGACAAATTCCCTCTGTTAAACTTTTTATTCTTGTCCGCGCTTTCAAATTGGTAAGCATTTCGAATTCTCGTGAAGCATCTGTTCATTCCTGGAAGTGGTTCACCTCTGATTCTCCCTTCTTTTTTTCGTTGATTGCAAGATCGATCGGGATCATCTAGATCGGTTTGATCAGTTTTGTCGAGGGATCGAGCAGTCCAAACGTCGACGTCAGTTTTGGAGCGTTCGATCGGGCGATTGGCAGATCGATCGGTGGTTCCTCTATATTTTCGACAACTAACCTGGTGGGTGTCGATTTTCTTGTTAATCTTGATCTGAGTTTGGTTACTATGAGCATGTGTGGATAGATTTTGAGAGTGTTTGTCTCTGTTCTTGGTTAAGGAAACAATTAGGAGGAATTATGGATTTGATTGTTTGAGTTGGGAGAAGTAGCAAATATTGGATCAATTTGAGCTGTGAGTTTTAGATTGTAACTTTTGGTCTTCTTTCCATTTTTCTAAGTCCAGAGAATTCAAATCTCTTTGATATTTTGTTTAAATTGTGATGCGCTACAATTGTTTAATATAATTTCACACAGAGTTCCACATTTTCCAATCGGACTCAAGAGCTCGTGTCCGACTCCTCAGAGCAGTTCCTTGATTGAGATTGACCTTCTTCCTTCAGGTACAACTTTACCTCTCTCTGTATGATGTTTTGTCTCACCTCAACGATTGATTATTAGTATCGGCCAGGGATAGGGTCAGGACGTAAGTTCAGTTGTGTGCATGTCGGGTGTGTGTCCTATTCGTGTCTATTGTAGGAGCGATGTCTTTTGTCCATTGCTAGTGCAGTGTAGTCGGGTGCGGGAACATCGGTGGCATTTTGGAAAGTTACATTGCGTACATGCGTTGGTATGGGTAGAGCATGGCGTTTGTGTCCAGATTGGTATGGGAGTTCATGGAGGGTTGCAGACAGTCTATTATGATAGTTCGATTGGGTTGTAACTATTTATTGATTGTTCTGTGTTCTCTTTTCTCAAGCATTTGAATTTTTTTTTGAAAGGAACCAGCCTGGGGTTTGGATCCAGAGGTTAGACTTTGAGCTTGCTACATGTAGATGAGATGGGTTGGCCATGTGTTTTCCATGGAGACTTTGGATGGGAATTAGTTTATATTAAGTGTTGTTCTTCTGGGCTTTACCTTTATTTTAGATTTCAGCTTGTGAGGGCTTGCTGATGAGTTGAGTAGTGTATTTTTTTTATATACAAGTAAAGTTAGATTGGTAAGCCGATTGATGAATTCAATATGTACTGAACTGTGGATTGCAATAGCTTTAGTTGTGATAATACGTATTTTAGGCTAGGCTAGAGTTCATGTATGAGCTAATTTGGGCCACAGAATGTAGTCTACATTTGTATACAGTAGGGATGCATATTTCAACTAATTAGTACACGGTGTTCATTATATTACAAACAAATGACTGATGGCCAATCGTGCTAAGTTTGAGTGTGTTCTAAAACTATTTGCGAATTATGTCTGAGATTAGCCAAGCATTTGAGGAGTCTTAGTTGTTGGTATACATTTTTGGGCTGAGCTATGATTAGACAGGGAAACATTGATTTGGATTTGAGTCTAGATTTCCTTGATTGCTTTAGATTATTATTACTATTCTATCATGAATTCTACTACCATCTTTAAATTTTATTATTTGCTAAAATTGGTTACTATGGTAAATTATTATAAAGAGATATTTTCTATTATGAATTATCTATAAAAAAATAGAAATTGGATTTTAAGGCAATATGTGGCTGGTACCTATAATTAATTAAGTAATAATCATTCTATATACAAGTATATATATCCATATTATATATATATATATATATATATATATATATATATATATATATATATATATATATATATATATATATATATATATATTATTCCATAGCCAGTTAGGAAATGTGTATAGCTAGTATACCATTGTAAAATACTTCATAGTTAAACATGGTTAGAATTTACAAGGTAACTAGCTAGAACATGATTAGAAATTAATCAACTTGTATCAAATATTAAACAGGAGGACATTCAGCTTTACTATCTACCCTCGATCACCCTGAGCAAGGCAAGTATACTCCTCAGACTTGTCCATTTCTTCATGTCTTGTATATTCATTCCTTATTTTTTGGCCGACACGATATTCCACGAGATTGTCTGGTATCATGTTTCATGAGTTTACTTGTGTCTGGGCAGAAAAATACTATAGATGTGTGATCAAACCCGAGTTACTATTCATATGAATAGCTTAGGCCCAGCATCGTGCACGCGGGACCAAAGCCGTACCATTTCATGTTCATTGAATCTACCCAAGCCGATCGCACACTCTGGATGTATTTCAATATGTTGCACATTACAGGTTCAGGTTGTACTTCATGTTCAGGACTCATTTCATGTTCCCTGTATTTACTTTTAGTATTCATGTTCAGGTTTCATGTCTTGTTCTCATTTCTCGTACTTTATGTATATTTCCTGTGTTCTTGTTCATACCATGATGTTCATGTTCATTTCCTTGGATATACTTAGCTCCACTCCTGACTAGGATATGTTGCAGGTGTACTTGCAGGACATTGTTCTACATTATGGGCCAGAGCCCGGGACCTTAGCTGAGCAGGATGGAATCATGACTTAGCTTGAGGTTTCAGGTTTAGATTATTTTAGCTATTTCTTTAGATATTGTATGTTCTTAGAATTCACAGTGTAGTTCATTCTTGTTGTCTTTAGTACTTTTATGATATTATGATCGGTGGATTACGGTGATCATTCTGGGAACGTTTTATAGATATTGTGATTGTATATATTAATGTTTGTCTGGTTAGATTTTCCTAGAGATTGGTACAGCTTACTTTATCGTGTCTAATGAAGAAGGCTGGGCGCGTCCGACTAGTGTCCGATTATTCGGGAGCGGGTCATGACACATGTTGAAGACATTATGTACCCCCTCCAAACTAGCAGGAAGCGCTAGCCGATATGCAACCTCGCCAATTTGCTCTGTCACATCGAAGGGTCCGATGTACCTGGAACTGAGTTTACCGCCTCTGACAAATCGGATAGTTCCTTTGATTGGCAAGATCTTCAGAAACACCATGTCTTCCACTGCGAACTCCAGAGGTTGTCTGCTGCTGTCCGCCCAGTGCTTCTGCCGATCCTGTGCAACTCTGAGACGCTCTCTGATCAATCTGACCTTATCGGCTGTATCCACCACCATTTCTGGCCCAAGCAATGTCCTCTCGCCAATGTCGTCCCAAGATAAAGGTGTACGACACCTACGGTCATAGAGTGGTAAATCATAAGGGTACGATCTTCTAAGCACGATCAAAATTAAAAGTTTAGCACAATAGGAAATTTACGGTTAGGTAGGCATGATTAAGACCAAGTTTAGGCAAAACCTGATATAAATACGATTAATAGAAAAAAAATCTGATGGAACAGAATCAAATCTAGTAATATGAGAAAATCCAATAGTCCAACAAAAAATGCAAGAAGAGGAATCGCAAGGGTTGATTGAGAAGGAGTATGGAATCTATCGGTGAGATTTTAGTATATAGTCAAGGTAAGAGTACAAGGATTTGTGATCCTCGAAAACCGATAATCATACGAAAATGGGACATAATCTTTACGATATCCGAAAACATATATATATCCAAAGTCACTTCACTTAAAATCTATGCCCCGCCAGTGTATCCTACCTGCAGTGAACTTTTTGGCTCCATGACTCAAATAATGATATGTTACCATATATTCTATCAACTTTATCCATTTTCAACAAATATTAACGAAGCAACTCAACAGATTTAAAATACGAAGAGTTTAGGACAAAGTCTCAATAATACCCAAAAACCTATAGATGTTTGAATTACTTCAACTTAGAATTCCTGCCTCGCCAGTGCGTGGCTGGCTGCAGAGAACTCGCGGTCTCTATAATCCAGATAAATGACTGAAGTGCGCATCTGTCACGTCATAGTAAGTCGTCGAATATTTTTTCAACTTTATCCACAGGGATTCCAAGGAGTTTATAATAAATTCTAATAGTACAAGTCATGATTGAAAGTGATGTTATATGTCCTTAGAAAACGAGAAATTTTACTATGTACTAAGAAGCAACAAAATATTCAACAATAAGTATTAGGTACTAAAGAGACAAATAAGAAGATTTTAGAAATAAATCTCGAACATGAAACGAAGTTTCGAATTGTAAACGGAATTTTCGAATAGAAAATAATCGAATGGCAACAAAATTTCATATAGGGAACAAAATTCCGAATAGGTAACAAAGTCTAGAATGGCAAATAGAAAGCAAACTATCGGATAGGGGACAAAGTCTCGAAATAAGGAACACAATCTCGCATAGGGAAAAAGTCTAACAAAATCTCGAATAGCAAACGAAGTTTCGAACAAAATCTCGAATGGGAAATAAAATTTCAATAGGAACAAAATCTCAACTAAGAAATCAAAATTTCAACAAAGTCGCGGATAGGAAACAATTCTCGAATAGAAAATCTTGAACAGGAAGCAAGGTCACAAAGAGTAAATGAAAACAGAGTATCAATCAGCGAATAGGAAACAAAGTTTTAAATCGTGAATATGAAACAAGCAAAATCTCAAATAACTTTGAACCAAAGCCGCGAATAGAGAACAATCTTGGATAGAAATAAAGTCACGAATAGGAAATAGAATCTCAAATAGGGAACGAGTCAAAATCTCAAAATAGAAAACAAAATCTTCAAACAATGTCTCGAATAGGGACTGAATCTCAAACAAGCGTCAAATAGAAGCAAAAGTTCAAACAATATTTTGATTGGGAACAAGGTTTCAAAATGAAATCTCTAGTAGGAATAAAATCTCGAATAGAACAAGGTTTGAATAGGGAACAAAGTTTTCCAAGTAGAGGCCAACAATAGAAAACAAAGTCATGAATAATAAATATGAAAACATGGTATCGAATAGCGGATTTGAAACAAATATCGAATAATGAATATGAAACAAGTTTACCGAATAGAAAACAATTCTCAAATAAGAAACAGAGTTATAAATAAGGAACAAGATCTAGAATAGAAATAATATCTTGAATAGAAACCAAAGTCAAGCTCTAAAACAGGAAACAAGAATATTCTAGAGAAAATCTAAATTGGAATGCGAATCACGATCCATGATCTTCTCCAACCATGCAAGAAAAAGCCTTCGGTCTTCAGTCTGCCTTCAGTATTCCTCCGAAACTGGAATTACTTCATCTTCTTCAGTTGTCCTGACGTAGGATGGTCCCTACGGTAGTGCCCCATGCAGCTGCTGCGTCTGGAGAGGTGGATCCCTCTACTACGGTACTGGTGCTCCTCGTGCTCGTCCTTGGGCAGTACGATCAACGGCCTCCAGGCAATCCTTAACCTGGTGGGCAGGCGATTCGCAGAACAAGCATAGCTTCAATTTCTTGAGACACTCATCATAGTGATATCCGCGATGGTGATAGTAGTTGCAAGTGATCGTCGTCTGGATTTGAGTATGAATCTCCCGTTGTGGCTGAAGTACTAGATGCTGAGATCCTGATGCTCTTTGGCCATTGCGATCAACGACCTGTTGGCAATCCTTCATTCGGTGGACAGAAGATCCACAGAATAGGCAAAGTCCGAGCCTCTTGTGACACATGTCAATATGATGTCCCGTCTTCTTGTAAAACACACATGGAAAGTGAGTCTGAATCTGTCTCTAATAACGTTAATGATGAGGCACAGTCTGAGTGTTGCGACGCTTTGTGAATCTAGAGTAGTTGCTATCTCCGTCATAAATCTTCATATCTCTATTGGGCTTCAGCTTCCTGCCTCTTTCTACTGTCTGTGCTACATTCAAGATCTCCTGGATGGTAGCTGCAACCTTTAGAGGAGTCGGGTCCTCAGAGACTTGGATGATCTTCAGAAGTAGCAGCTCCAGGTTCTCGATCTGCTCTTCGGTGCAAGAAATGTGCTCGGTATCGGAAGAGTCCAAAGATTCGAGAGTGTGGGAATCAGAAGTCTTCTTTGGCTCAGAAAGCACATCTACAAGTCTGGCTTGGAAAAGGACGACTTGCTCCCTCTGGAACATCTCTATCAACTGCGTACTACTAATGTTGATAGTAGAGGCGACAAGCGGTGGTGGAAGCTCAGAAGTCTCAAGTTCAGCAGAATCGATAATCCTTGTGTTATGTTTCTGAACCATCTGAAAAATAGAAAACTGTTAAAATAACCTAAACCTTAAGATAATTAAGCAACCTTAAGGTAATAAACAATTTAGTAAAATATACCCATATCATTTCCCGCAATCCTATGCTGTGATTAAGTTTTTCCCCAGTTTAGCAAGTCTCCCAATAGTACTATATAACCTAAGTACTATTAGGATAGACCTGCATGGGCCACCACTAAAAATATGTCACGACCCGCTCCCGAATAATCGAACACGAGTCAGACACGTCCAGTCTACGTTGGAAGACTCAACATAGTAATCTGTAAACATCTAAAGAAAACTCCAAGTATAAACATGAAAGTAAATATCACAGCATCTAACCATTCCAGAATGATCACCATAATCCACAAGTCATAGTACAATTTATACATAAAAGTACCAGAGGCAAATCCGGTAACAAGAATGAAATACAACTATGAACTCTTAATATACAATATCTAGAAGTGAAGCTAAACAAATCTAAACATGTAACCTCTAACTAAGTCATGGCTCCATCCTGCTCAACTAAGATTCCGAACTCTGGCCCATAAGGTGGACGATATCCTCAAGTACACCTGCAACATATCCAATCAGGAGCGGAGCATAGTACAATTCTAGGTAATGAACAAGAACATCATGATATGAAAAGTATAAGAGAACATATAAAGCACAGGAAAAAACAAAAAAGTACATGAATGTAAAGTACAGAAAATAAAGTACAAGAATCTAAACCATGAACCTAAAGTACAAGATATGACATGTGCACAATGTTTGAAATACAACTAGCATATGTGACCGATTGGGGTAAGCACATGAAATGGCTACGGCTTAGGGCCCACGTGCACGGTACGAGGCCTAAGCTATTCACATAAATTTTTGATCTCTGGGTTTGGTCACATAGCTAGTGTATTTCCCCTCCCCGACCACAAGTAGGTACAAGACATGAAAGTACAAGAGAATATGATATCGTGTCATGACGTATCATAAGAAAAGTACAAGAATAATGTAAATGAACATGAACCATAGAATATACTTGCCTTGCTCAGGGTGATCGAAAATATGAAGTAAAGCTGGATGTCCTCCAGGATAATGAGTACAATTAATTAATCACTAAATATATTAATGCTAATTCCTATGGATCTAGCTGACTAACTTCTAGCTAATATACTCTTAGACTTACAAGCCTCATAATTACTTGGCTAACATTCTAATGGTAGATATTACCTAAATAGTATAGTTTGACTAAAAGAAAGTACCATGAAATAGCTACAATAGTAGTCATAAGGTTACTACAACTGATACAGTAACTAGCATCTTAACCAAAGTTCCCACATGTTAAACAATAGGATCCAACTTAACTTATTCGAACAAACATTTAGTTGAGGAATCCAAGACTACTCATAAAGCAGAATTAATATAACTATGAATGACTGATATATGAAAAAGTGGCACCAAGTGATTCCAAGAAAAAGACTTCTAACTGTCATAGAGGACTACCCATTCCTGATACTCAGTTTTATCTAAAAGATCTAACTTAAAAGATAACTTGTTATCTCCATAGCTTCTATCTCAAGTATCAGTAAATATTAATACTCCAATTACCAGGTAAAGCTTAATACAACATCTGGTGTTAACTCTCAACCTCACTCAAATATCCAATAAGCTCAGTTGCTCACTGTTCCTACTACAAATCCTAATCCAATGTCCCTATCTATCAAACACTCTAAGGATCAAGACTAACTTCAATTTGCTTAATAACCATTCAGTCGAAGGAAAAAATGCAAAATTACTTCATAAGATAAAATTATGTAAATATTGAATAACTGATACCCAAATGAAGTATCAGAGATTTAAAACAAAGACTGCTATCGGATATGGAGAACTTCATTTCCCGATATCTAATCCTAGTATTCTAGATAGTCCATCTTTAAGAGATAATTTGCAGTCTCTACAACCATTGTTCTCAAGTATCAGTAAGGTACCGATACTCCAAATCCCAAGTAAGACCTTGTAAACCCCAAACTAATGTTAACTCTCAAAATCAACCCCAAATAATCATCAACTCCTCTACTATACAGAATCATCCTTACTCAACCAGTCTAAGAGGATTATTTATCAATAATTAGGTGAAATCTCTCTTGTCCAGAGTATCATTCCTTTTATGATACTCTTGGATTCCAACAATACCACCAACCCATACAAGTGTTAATATCTAATCCCAATACCATATGAACATTAGTAAAATATTGGTATCACTACTGATATAATATGGATACCATTACTGACGTAACATTAAACTCCTGACACAGTCCAGATACTATAACTAACATAAACTGCAATGGCCTGAATATAAAGCAGATCAAGGATTTACTTTAACAGAAATTCCTCTCAAGAAATCGAGCTCAAAGTCGAAGAGAATCATGTGTCCTGCTGTAATACTGAATTAACATCCAGCAATAAGTAAACGACATTTGGGACACTCCTCCTACCTTCGATATCAGAGATGTCGCGAGTTAACAGGGATCAAATCATACTTACATGTTTGAGTCCTCACTCTACCAACGATTCCGACACGGACTCGTCCATCCTTCGATCCATGACACTCTGTTAAAACCTTAATGCAAAGGAACCAACAATGAACCATCAAGAAATCAAACCAATAAGTAGTGAACTCATAATTCGATTTCGAGAGGACTGGGATTAACTCACCAGTGTTCAATAATTGATTAGGACGATCAAACTGAACCAAAAAATCAAACTGAATTCTCCAATCCCGATCTACATTCTCGACACAACGAGATGGAGGACAAAATCAAAAAAAGAGCACACAAATCAAATTCAATTGATCAAGTAACGATCCGTCACCTCTTCCAATTGATCGTATCGATCAGAGTAAGAACATATCAGGAGCTTCGAAGGAGGACCTCGAGGTGGAATCGACTGTCCTCAATCAAGATCCATGCATCTCAAATTCAAATCAAAAGAAAAATGACAGAAGAGTAGATCGAACTTGGAAATTCTAACAACTTACTTGATCGTCTATTCGAAATAGACTGTCGCAGTGGTGACGAAGACGTCGAAGGAAGCCGATCCTCTTGCCGACGTTGCTGTGGGGAAAGGATCGCCGGGAAGCCACGTTAGCCGAGCCTCACTGGGAGAGTCTTCACGCCCTTGTAACGAAAGAAGACGACCACGCCAAGGCTCGAGTCGAACGTCTAGGTGTTGCTCCTCCTCGCCGAGATGCGCGTCTCCGCCATAGCCGATCGAGAACAGAGCAATTTGGGGAAGAATGGGGTTGGGAAGAGGAAGAACAAGAGGGAGAGACTTGCTCCTTAGGAATTTCTTAGCAACAACTGCAAATGAGGAGAAAGGAACTATATATAGGTCGTTAGGCCGTTGGAGTGGTGGCGTGGGAACGAGGAAACAATCGAAGAGAAAAAGAATTTCAAAATTGCTAACAACTTTCTATGCACATGGTTGCCATGGAAGTTGAGCTGAGCTCCTTCCTGTCTAATGAATACATGTTCAGCCCACTACTACTCGTAAGCAAAACCAATAGTTAATTAGGCCAAGAACTTAAAGTATTCAATGTATAAATATCACACTATATAATCACTTATTATTTAACACATTAATATTCCTAGAATATTTATATAAAATATGCCTTAAAGAAATATGATATTTCAATGACGTCAGGAAAAGTGGGGTTACAGATACAGTAGACAAAGGATTTGGATTTTGGAAGAAATTCATCCTTCAATATATAAAAAATGGAGCAATATAGGAAAGATGTACATGCATATCTCATGTAGAAAAATTATTGGATGTTGAAGTCCTTTTATGTTAGTGAGGGATAGACTGGTCATCATCAAAGGAATAAAATATGCTAGTATTCAGGTTATTGGTTAGCTTGAGTTTAAATCCAGATAATGTGAAGTAATAAAAGTTACTGATGCGCCTAATTAATATTTGATTTGCCTATGTATTCGATTTGCCTTTTTTTGAATTCTGTTTTTAGAAAAAATGACAGACCTTAACTGTTGAAAAGAAAAATACAATGGTCGACCAATTCACAAATTATTTGACAGTTTTAGTCTGTTGTTTTTATTTGACAAACAATTACTGTCATTTTTTCAATTAGGAAACGACAGTCCAAAACTATCGTTTATATTTTGGGATGCGCTATTAATGACGGATGCTTTGACGGATCAAAACTGTTGTTATGATTTACAACGGTTTTGATCTGTCGAAAAATGACTGTTTTGGCGTAGTGTCTTCAGGAATAAATCGTCTTTCTGTGCGGTCTTTATTTTGCTAAGTAGGCTCTGTAATGCTCCGCTCCGCACGAGGCATTTGGTTGGCTTATTTGATGCTAGCAGAATGTTAGACCGAGACTTATGTTGGGAATCGGGAGAATTAAGACTGATGCAGTCTCTCTTAGCTGGCTAGATGGAATGTGTATTGGAACGTGGCTTGCTGGTGGAGCTACGCATAGTGGAATTGTGTGTGATCGGAACAGAAAGACCCTTTATTGCAAGTGAGTGGAACTGTCCTTCCTCCTCCTTACTCCATTATGCTTAATAAATGAAGTATTGAACTGCTATTAATTGTCCCTATATGTCCCATGTTTTAGTTGCTGGATAAAAGAGATGCCTATGCTGAGAATTATTGAAATGTACAACACATTGAACTGCTAATATGATTTGAGGCCTGAGAATGAATTGATAACATTGCCCCTTATGCTTAACGCTGCTGGAACAAGTAGACACTTGAATAATGAGATGCCTTATGAATGATAGAATAAGAAATGAACTGGATATGCTATTGAACAAATGAACTGAATAAAATACTAGAATCATGTACTCTCTGTATAACTGTTGCAAGAATATGAAATGTTGCCTGTCCCTAATAAGCAATGAATGAATGTTATGTTCCTTGTCGAAATGAATGATATGAGAAACATTGCAATGAAGCAATGAATGAATAATGATGAAGTATGGGATCCTTGAGATCACCAATTGAAATGATGGTAATGATGAAATGAATAAGTCATTGAATATGACTAATAATGCACTGTTGCCTTTACTTTCCTTAATATATTTAACCATGCGATTATGTTCACAATCGAGTCGGACACGCATTCGCATGGTCATGGACAACTTGTATACAAGGATTGAGTAATAATTTCCTCGAACGGTTCCTAGGGCCCTGGGGACCGATTCGGCCTAGGAGGAAATAATGACGAGTGCTATGGGAGCATGGATAAGGCGGGGTGGCATAGAGGCTCGCCACCTACTATGCTGACAGTATTATCTTGAAATGAAATGAAAAGAGTCCATATGGTTTAACAACACCAGTGACCATGTAGTCGAGATGCATGCTAATGAATGTTTTGTGCAGGCAGCGTAAGTATATCTGATAACCTGTATTTTATACAGGTATGAGAAGTCGGCTATCGGTAAGAATCATATAATTGTGATATTGTATATATTAGTTCAACTTGCCTGCTTAACATGCTAAATGAAAGAATGTTGTATTGTTGCCTTTAAGAAATAAGAAACTCTATGACATACTCAACATGTTAAATTCAGTATGCTAGAAAGATGCCTTGCTATAAACATTGCTCAAATATAACATACATGCTAAGTGATGCTTGAAGTGAGAACTGTCATAACATGTTTAAGATGACAATGATAACGATGCCTCAATGATGCCTTTGCATGACAACACCAAGAATGCTATAATGATATGTCCACATGAATATTGCTAAGAATATGTTTACATGCTTCACCATGATTATTGCCCACGAACTGTAAACTGATGCTAGGCCCTAAGTAGAAAGATCATTCTATTAAATGTTTGCTAAAATTGACCCGTTAGTGTTGGTTTAGGCGAGTGGGTTGGATTCTGCTCGCCAGTACATAGATGATGTGCTGACCCACATTTTGTGGGCAGGTGCTCGTGCTTGGAATGTTCTACACACGAAGATTGGCTTGATTGGTCCCG
The DNA here is from genome assembly GCA_029216955.1 of Iris pallida. Classification (NCBI taxonomy): domain Eukaryota; kingdom Viridiplantae; phylum Streptophyta; class Magnoliopsida; order Asparagales; family Iridaceae; genus Iris; species Iris pallida. The sequence goes on along the minus strand of JANAVB010024997.1, from coordinate 14,429,057 downwards.
CGACATCGAAGATTTGTTGGGCATACATAAGCTCTCCTTGCACAAGATGATGTCTTCTGTTTATAAAGGGCATAATGTATGGAACATTGTAATCAGTTGTACCAGTGAGATTGTAAGCCAAGTCGGTATATCGAGTTGTAATCCAATGTATCTAAATATCAAATGTAAGCTGTATAATATTGTTCAGTTGGTTTTCAATGTAAAGTGGGATGTGCTGTAAATATTGTACTTCAATACAAGTCTTGTACTCTTCTTCAATTATCAATAAAGAGAATAAAGTTCTATATGTCTCTGTGTGACTTCAAGTTATCCTCTTATCTTCGTTGTTATAAACAAGTGATGTACTTCTATTCAATAAGAAAGATTGTCCTCACTAAATTCAATTTATCTGCTTCTGTCGCTGCGATGTGTTCCTATTTGAAAAAAATCAATTATGTACCATCTTTGCCTTGTACAAGTACAATACCAGACTTGTACGGCATCACGCCCAAGCGAGGACGATCGATTCCAAAAGATAAAATATGTGAATAAATGACTCTACGAATCGGGACGTGACAAATTGGTATCAGAGCACGGCTTTACGTCCTTGGTCTCTTCTTCGATTCGTTTTAAATCAAAGTTACATCGACGATTAACCAAAGTTGCTTCCACGATCACTCAACGTTGCTTCCGCGATTAAATCAAAGATTGCTTTCGCGATTATGCTGTTGTTGTTCTGTAATCATCCTTATGTGGTTCGTGTTTGAAAGTTCGTTGACCCTCTTGGCTGCTCGCTAGATGTTCCATACAATAAGTCCATATACATTGTGATGCCCCTGAATGAATAATTGTTGCTGGTTTGGACACAAATAACCCAACAATGACTCGATGCCATAGTATGCTATAGTATGAGTGCTGCTTGGAATTATGGGAATGAAGAAAAGTGGCTAAGTATGTTGTAACAAGTTGAGAATTGCATGTGATGTTGGGAAAGATTTGGGAATGAATAATTGATGGATGAGTTCAGCAGAACTAGTGAGTTGACTTATATGTGCTCACTAGTGCTTTGAGACCCTAAGAATGTTGGCTTGTGATATTGAGACCCCGAGATGTTGGTTAAGTATTGTGATCATTATAGATCACGAATGTCCAGAATAGATTGAGTTGGTATTGTTTAAGGATGGCTTCGTTTCTGAGTGGTATATTGCCTCTACCACCTCAAAACGAGATGTATGTTGACCCTTTCCATAGAATAACAATGAGACTATCTGTGGGTACTGGGTAGTGCCGAGACTTAGCTGGGAGTCATGTATTGTTGTTAGATAACTCGAGTGTCCCTTGACGGTGATGATGTGGGGTATCAAGATTGTCGAAAATTATAATCGATGGATTGGTTAGAAATTATTTAGTCGAGTGATGACTCAGACTAGTAAGACAGTTAGTATGCTATGGGTAAATAGATTTGGCTAGAGAATGTTGTGGCTTAGAACATCTGAATGTTGATTTTGATTGGTTGGTTGCAAATTATATGTGGCTAATACAAAGTTGGTTGCATAGCTGAAAGTTTTAGAAATTTTTTCGGTGAACCAAAGGAATATTAGAGATTTGTGCCTTGACCCAAAGGTGTAATAGATGTTAATCCATCTTGATCACCAAAGGATTATCGTTGCATATGTGCATGTATGTTGAGGAATTGAATTATACTAGAAAAATAACAAGTAGTGACTATGAATACTATTGTTGCCTAGAGGATGGTTAAGTGATACATAAATTGTCGGATTGAATGGGATGAACTATTCGACCATTGCTGCATGAGATTTAAGAATGCATGTAAGATAGTTTGATGATTGATGAAACGAATGGGATTGAGAAATTACAATCGTGTTGGATAATGTCGGTATAGGTGATTATTGGTTGGGATATAGATTGTTGGCTTATGACTTAGTAGTCTGACTCTGTTATACGAACCGAATAGTATGGTCCCATAGTCCTGTTAAGACTAACGGAATCGATGACCCTTGAATAGTTAGCCTTGGCTTATGGGATCGTGTGGGTACAAAGGAATTGGAATAAAAATTAGATCATTGGGAATTTACTTGATGGATTATTAGAATGATGTGAATCATATGTCGGGTTGGGAATTGACCGTAATGTTGATAGATCGATCTTAGTCGATCGTTGGGTAAGTCTAAGTGAGCCTCTGTGGGAATTATTTCATTGAGTAAGATCCTAGATAGATAGACTTGACCCTAGCGACCAGTTGATGACTTACCAATTGTTGGCATAGCCAACAATGGCGATTAGTTATTCAGACTGAGTTAAAACCCATAGGTTTGGGTAGAGTTCCTTAGAACTGTTGGTTGCTTGTTGGCCTTAAGAATAAGAAACTAGTATAACCCTAGTAGCCGTCCACTCTAGGGAAGTCATCTAAACGATTAAGTTTAGCTATCAGTATAGCTAACCTTAGAGACTTGACCGATTAATAGGGTGACCATCGACGACCGTATGATAACCTTTGATATTGAACGAGAGATGGTGATGAGTATGATCTAAGAATGATAAGTTGTAAGTATATGCTCCAATATGAACCTTAGAGATGTTTGACCCTTGAGAATTATGTGTCGGCCTATAGCGGAAAATGGAATCGTGGGATGAGACTTGAGTTGTATGTATCAAATAGTGAATTATTATATGAGATAGAATTGACTGCTCATGACGAGAATGTTGGATCGATATTAATAGTGGGTAATGTCGGATTGTATCTTTTAGAAAAGATGAATTGCCTCGGTGAGAAATATTGCTGGATTTATGAAGGAATATGATTGCATGTTGTGAACTCTTGATATGATTGGCTCTAAGATTAGACCCTTGATCGAATGTTAGAAATATTATTCCCGAATAGAGAGATTAACCAAGTTGTCCCTGATATTAAGTATTGTGGCCTGGAAGATACTGATTGTGGCAAAGTGAATAAAGTGATAAGTCAATTGAAAGGATGCTAAGTCGGATTTAGAAAAGAGAATTATAGCGTGGCTTATCGAATCGCACTAACATGGCAGTTGGCTGAAGTACATATGTTTTGGAGACGCCTAAAATATGTGTATGGATCCAACCGAAGTGATATGTTGCGACTGAGATAACATTATAGGAAAAATTTATGGTACTAGCACGGACTTTGGCTGAAATGCATATGTTTTGGGGACGCCTAAAATATGTGTATAGATCCAAACGAAGTGATGTGTTATGACCAAGATAGAATGCAAGGAAAATGTTGGTGAATCAATGAAAAGTTGCAAGTATTTATAAAAGAGAAAGATGGATTGAATCGTTGATGGATTAAAATGATACAGTTGGATAGCTATTTTGAAATGACCGATTGGGCTGAAATGAATATTGAATTGAAGCTGAATGAGTAACTCATTGTGATTAAGTAAATCTAGTGGATGAGTTGTTTTCTTAAGTTTCGAGGACGAAACTTTTTTTGAGTGGTATATTATGTAATACCCCGCTCCGTACGAGGCATTTGGATGGCTTGTTTGATGCTAGCAGAATGTTAGACCGAGAATTATATTGGGAATCGGAAGAATTGAGACTGATGCAGTCTCTCTTAGCTGGCTAGATGGAATGAGTATTAGAACGTGGCTCGCTGGTGGAGCTTCGCATAGTAGAATTGTGTGTGATCGGAACAGGAAGACCCTTTATTGCAAGTGAGTGGAACTGTCCTTCCTCCTCCTTACTCCTTCATGCTTAATAAATGAAGTATTGAACTGCTATTAATTGTCCCTATATGTCCCATGTTTTAGTTGCTGGATAAAAGAGATGCATATGTTGAGAATTATTGAAATGTACAACACATTGAACTGCTAATATGATTTGAGGCCTGAGAATGAGTTGATAACATTACCCTTATTGTAGCTGCCCTTCCCAAAATTTGGAATATTTTTATTATTAATTATTTTATTTGAATGGTGAATTTTTCTAGATTTTTATAAATAATTATTTAGTTATTATTACGGTAGATGATTTTAGCCATGGTTGAGTTTTGAAGTACCAGACGACTAGGAATCGTGGCACGGATAGTGCAGTGGTGTGCCTTGACTAGTGTATTAGCCATGCCCAGGAAGACCCAACCATAAGTGTGTCCTAACTAGAAAAACCAGATCAATGCGACTCAACCCCCACCGATAAGTTATTTATTATTATTATTATTAATATTTGACTTGTAGGTGACCCAGTTGTACCAACTTAGTTCGGACTGCATCCGAACCGAGCCTAAACCTACGTAGTTGGGTAGGTGCACCCAGAGACGTCCGTGTAGATATGTATTGTGTATATGTATAGTTGTAGTTTATTGAATGTTGTAGCAGGAGATTGTATCAGTGGGTGTTATACGATTACTAAATATTTTATTGGATATTTTATCTTAGGATAAGATTAATACCATCCTTGGTTGTCCTTGTACATTGATTGGAATTATTAAATTATGCGTAACGGTATATACACCATTACTAGTTTAATGAATTTCGTTATTACTATTATTATTATTATTATTATTATTTTATTTTCAATATTATTGAGGTGGTTATTATCTAAATATTATATTCTTATTATTAATTGGTTATACGTATATGTATACATATAGATATAAGTGTGTAAATATAAATATTTGTATATGTGTGTATATATATATATATATATATATATATATATATATATATATATATATATATATATATATATATATATATATAATATAATATAATATAAATAGGAATATGTGTGTATATATATACATATACAATTGTATCTAGATATTTATGTATATATATATATATATAGATATATATATATATATATACATGTTATTCATTAAATAGAAGCAGGAATAAACAAAAACCACTAATCCACACTATAACAAACCGAGCAACCAAAGCATGAAAGCAACAAACCGAGCCTGGGCCCCCCTGAACCTGGGCCCAACAATTGAGCCAGCAGCCCGAGCGGACAGCCTCTCCCCTGCTGTTACAAACCGGAAGTATAATATATATACTCGAATCTAGAGCGTGAGAGAACGAAGAATCGCGCAAACCCTAGAACTCCGCCGCCACCCTCCTCTTCCCAGTCCCTAGGCGACCCACCCCGACACTGCGCCGCCGCGCAGGGCGCGTCGGAGGCCGACCACGGCCGGCCAGGCGCGGGTACGCGCGTGCGTGAATTTGCACACAGCAGCAGCGAGTTTCGAACGAGCACTTCGCAGGTAAATTTCTCCCTGCATAGTTGATTAATTTCGATTCTGTAACTTGTTTTGGAAACCCTATATAACCCTCTCCAAATCCCAGCAAGGGGATTTGGAAATAGACGAGCAACCAGTCCGATAAATCGGCACGAAATCGGGTAAAAACTTGCTTGACGACAGAACAGAAACCCCTCTCGAACCCCAACTTGGAAGCCAGTTTACAACCTATATATTATGGTTTTCGAGAATCTAACTTGACATCTTTGAAGACAACCTATACGAGATTAAAACATAAATTGTAGATCCAGATTTTATCAAGTAGGTACAAAGTTAGTTGATTTCAAAAATCACGAAAAACTTGTTTTCAAAAAAAAAACTAAAAATTCACGAAAACCTTCGACACGACGTCCGTCCCGCCATTCCGGGCAACGTGGTCGCGAACCGAAAGCATCGAAAGCTGCGTAACAGCTTCGTGGTCGTGTGGGCTTTGACGGAATTCAAATTGGTCGCGTGTGCGTGACAAATTTGATGCGTATCCGTCGAAATTTCCCGTATCGGCCTATGTGCAAATTTTCCAATTACTTCGTGCACGCTCGTCAGATCGAGACGAAACTTGCGCCAACAGGACCGTATCGTTTTTTTGGTCCTGCATGCCAAGTTTGGTCCAATTCTGAGACAGTTGAAATCGACGTCGTTTTGCGGGCCCCACGGTTCCACTCAACGGGCGATTTTGTGCACGGCCCACCGGAATCCAACTCTGGACATACGGTTGGGTTTGTATCGAAAAACTGGATCCGTAAACATGTAGTTTGACGACTTTAGAGACCGTTGACTCTGGCACACTTTTCGGTGCAAAGCGGGTCCAACGGCGGACACCGTTTTGGCCTAAAATTACTGTTTTGCCCCTGTGTCCAGAATTGGACTTAAGGACAGATAATCCTAGCTAATTTGACTATTCTGAGAACCTTGGTAATGTTTATTTCAACTTTCGGGGACTATTGTACGGGTTTTGACTATTGTGGCACATTGAGTAGTTCAGACTGTCGGTTACACCAGCAGAGGACCACAGGCGAGTACAGTTTATTGTTTGCATTTCGATATTAATCTTTACTATATTTCATTGATTAGTCATTGATTATGTGATTATTTTCTATTATAAATTGTTGAGTCGGGAATGAGAAGTACCAAGGATGTGTGATCTGACCTTAGACCGTGTAGACCGTGTTGCATTTATTTCTTGTAGACCGTGTAGACAATGATTTACTTATTTCTTGTAGACAGTGATTTATTTATTGCAAAGTAGACAGTGTAGACCGTGATTATTACTGCATCTAAACTGTGTAGATCGTGATTATTTTTTTGTAGACAGTGTTTCTTTACTGCAATATTTTTTGTAGATCGTGTAACTGTAGACCGTGTAACTTTAGACCGTGTAACTGTAGACCGTGTAACTTTAGACCGTGTAGACCGTGTCGCATAATTGTTCCGAGATCGATCACATATCAAAGGTACTTCTAACAGTGGGGAAAGTATATGAGTCTATTTATTTACTATTGATTTTCTGTCTATTCTTACGGCTTTACTGTTTACTTTCAAAACTCATGATTGATGTCTAACCTTTGTTTTATAGTCATTTTCTTTATTGAGATTGCATTCAGTGAATTGTGCTCGTTCCATTCCTGACTGAAAACCAACATTTTCAGGTTAGCCGTGGATTCACTTAGCATGGGAGATACGGGGATACCTGCAGACAGAAGCTTAGCGACTAGCTAGATAGTTGAGTGGTAGTCATTCTATAATTGTACAAGTTTATGTTTTCTGCCAAAGTAAAACTTGTGCTCTTTGTAAATTAAATTAATTTTGGGAATGAGTATTATTGGTGATTTTGATCTTCATGGCCCTGACAGCGATCTACCGCCGACACTGCGGCGTAGGTTGGCTTGGACACGTCTCGTATCCGTTTTAAAAAAAATGGGTGTGGGTCGTGACACTTATGCTTAAAGCTGCTGGAACAAGTAGACACTTGAATAATGAGATGCCTTATGAATGATAGAATAAGAAATGAACTGGCTATGCTATCGAACCAATGAACTGAATGAAACACTAGAATCATGTACTCTCTGTATAACTGTTGCAAGAATATAAAATGTTGCATGTCCCTAATAAGCAATGAAAGAATGAATGAATGTTATGTTCCTTGTCGAAATGAATGATATGAGAAACATTGTAATGAAACAATGAATGAATAATGATGAAGTATGGGATCCTTGAGATCACCAAATGAAATGATGGTAATGATGAAATGAATAAGTCATTGAATATGACTAATGATGCACTGTTGCCTTTACTTTCCTTAATATATTTTACCATGCGATTATGTTCACAATCGAGTTGGACACGCATTCGCATGGTCATGGACAACTTGTATACAAGGTTTGGGTAATAATTTCCTCGAATGGTTTCTAGGGCCCTTGGGACCGATTCGGCTTAGGAGGAAATAATGATGAGTGCTATGGGAGCACGGATAAGGTGGGGTGGCATAGAGGCTCGCCACCTACTATGCTGACCGTATTATCTTGAAGTAAAATGAAATGAAAAGAGTCCATATGGTTTAACAACACCAGTGACCATGTAGTCGGGATGCATGCTATTGAATGTTTTGTGCAGGCAGCGTAAGTATATCTGATAACCTGTATTTTATGCAGGTATGAGAAGTCGGCTATCGGTAAGAATCACATAATTGTGATATTGTATATATTGGTTCAACTTGTCTGCTTAACATGATAAATAAAAGAATGCTGTGTTGTCGCCTTTAAGAAATGAGAAACTCTATGACATACTCAACATGTTAAATTCAGTATGCTAGAAAGATGATTTGCTATAAACATTGCTCAAATATAACATACATGCTAAGTGATGCTTGAAGTGAGAACTGTTATAACATGTTTAAGATGACAATGATAACGATGCCTCAATAATGCCTTTGCATGACAACACCAAGAATGCTATAATGATATGTCCACATGAATATTGCTAAGAATATGTTTACATGCTTCTCCATGATTATTGCCCATGAACTGTAAACTGATGCTAGGCCCCAAGTAGAAAGATTATTCTATTAAATGTTTGCTAAAATTGACCCGTTAGTATTGGTTTAGGCGAGTGGGTTGGATTCTGTTCGCCAGTACATAGATTATGTGCTGACCCACGTTTTGTGGGCAGGTGTTCGTGTTTGGAATGTTCTAAACATGAAGATTGGCTTGATTGGTCCCGCGACATCAAAGATTTGTTGGGCATACAGAAGCTCTCCTTGCACAAGATGATGTCTTCTATTTATAAAGGGCATAAAGTATGGATCATTGTAATCAGTTGTACCAGTGAGATTGTAAGCCAAGTCGGTATATCGAGTTGTAATCCAATGTATCTAAATATCAAATGTAAGCTGTATAGAATCGTTCAGTTGGCTTTCAATGTAAAGTGACATGTGCTGTAAATATTGTACTTCAATACAAGTCTTGTACTCTTCTTCAATTATCAATAAAGAGAATAAAGTTCTATATGTCTCTGTGTGACTTTAAGTTATCTTCTTATCTTCGCTGTTATAAACAAGTGATGTACTTCTATTCAATAAAAAAGATTATCCTCACTAAATTCAATTTATCTGCTTTTGCCGCTGCGATGTGTTCCTATTTGAAGAAAATCAATTATGTACCATCTTTGCCTTGTACAAGTGCAATACCAGACTTGTACGGCATCACGCCCAAGCGAGGACGATCGATTCCAAGAGTTAAAATATGTGAATAAATGACTCTACGAATCGGGGCGTGACAGGCTCGACCCAAGCTTCAACTGAGCTAGGTACAGATGACGATACTTAATTCTGAGTTTGATACCCATCGCTTCAAGGTCTCGCCGTATCTCATTATTTAAGGCCAGTGATCCCATAAACATCCTGCTCAGCGCGTCGGCTATAACATTTTTCTTGTCCGACGTATACTCGATCATTAGCTCGTAATCTTTTATGAGTTCGAGCCAACATCGCTGCCGTAAGTTGAGTTCTCGTTGCATAAATAAGTATTTGAGGCTTTTATGATTTATGCAGATTCTGCAAGTCACACCATAGAGATAATGTCGCCAGAGTTTTAATGCAAATACGATCGCCGCTAATTCTAGGTCATACGACGGATAGTTTTACTCGTGCTACTTCAACTGTCGTGAAGCATAGAAGATTACCTTATCCTTATGCATGAGTACGTACCCGTAGCTAGTTTTCGATGCGTCACTGAATATCTAAAAGCCTTCTGGACCATCTGAAAGTACAAGGATTGGAGCTGAAATGAGCTGTTACTTCAACTCTTGAAAACTGGATTCACAGTCGTCACTCCATTCGAATACGACTCCCTTCTGGATGAGGCGAGTCAGAGGCGACGCTAGTTTCAAAAATCTCCGTACGAATCTTCGGTAGTAGCCTATTAAGCCTAAGAAACTCCGAATGTTGCTAGCCGAGGTAGGTCGTTTCCAATCTACCACCGCTTTAATTTTCTTTGGGTCCACCGCGACACCTTCGACAGAGATTATATGTCCGAGGAACGTCACGCTACTTATCCAGAAGTCGTATTTACTCTGTTTGGCGTATAATTTGTTTTCACGCAGAGTCTATAACCGTCTTCAAGTGCTCTGCGTGCTCTCCTCGATTCTTTGAGTAGATAAGGATATCGTCGATGAATACAACTACAAATTTAATGATTTGGGGTTGGCAGACTCAGTTCATTAGGTCCATAAAAGCAGCAGGGGCATTCGTCAAATCGAACGGCATGACTAGAAATTCATAATGACCATATCGAATGCGAAAGACAGACTTGGATATGTCATCGGACTTGATCTTCAACTGATGGTAGCCTGAACGAAAATTGATTTTTGAAAATATTGACGCGCCTTGTCGTTGGTCAAACAAGTTATCGATTCGTGGCAATGGATACTTATTCCGCACGGTTGCCTTATTAAGTTTGTGATAATCGATGCATAGTCGCATCGATCCATCCTTCTTTTTTACAAACAACACGGGAGCTCCCTACGGAGAGACACTAAGGCGAATAAATTTACGGTCTAGCAACTTTTGTAATTGCACCTTCAGCTCCTTCAGTTCTGCTAGAGCCATTCGGTAAGGCGCTTTTGATATTGACCGTGTATCCAGAAGGTGTCGATACTGAATTTTATTTCTCTATCCGGCGGTATCCCGGGCATCTCGTCGGGAAAAATGTCAATAAAATCTGCCATAACATCAGTCTGCACTGTGTTTGTATTATCCTTCTGTGTATCTCGAACTGATGTCAAGTATCCCGTACAGCCGGAACGCAGCATACGCCTCGCCGAAATTGCCGATACTACCATGATCGTCTTCGAGACTGTACCCACGAATATGAGAACTCAATCTCGCCAGGACAACGAAACATAACTATCTTCTCTGCGCACTCGATTGTTGCACGATAAGCGCCCAACCAATCCATGTCCAGGATTATGGCGTACTCTTTGATGTCTAGTACGACGGTTTCCAAGGATAGATTTCTTCCTTAAATACAAATATGTCAATTCCTACAAATAAAGTTCGCATGTATATCGACTCCCGATAGAGTACTAACGCTAATGTTCGTATATGGTGATTGCATTATTATTTTATTTTCTTTCGCAAAATCAACAGATATAAAACTATGCGTCACACCCGAATCGAATAGTACTCGAGTAGGTATATTTTTATAGAGTAGTATACATGTTACAACAATATCAGACTCAAACGTCTAGTCTTGAGTCAATGCATAGACTCGGTCTTGCGCTCCATAGCATTGATTCGGCGGGTTCATTGGTACCGCATTCGCACCTTGCAGTGTAGGCACTTTAAACGGATTTAGAACATTCCTTGGGGGGTGTTGATTTGGCTTTTCCGCCTGGCAGAATTGACTGAAGTGGACTAGCTTGCCACACTTGAAGCATGTTCTCGATTTACAATCGGGTGCTCGGTACCCACGCTTGCCGCATCTATTGCAAGTTACTTCGAAAAAGTGGCCTCGATTCTCAAACGTGTCTTGACGCTTTGGCACCCTCGATCCCCCGGCATCGTTAGGTCGTTTATTAAAATTGTTGCGGATGACCGGCATAGCTCTTTGAGACATACTGCCAAAGATCCGCTCACTATCAAGTGCGGCTTCATAGGATTTTCGATAAGTTTGGTATCGTTGATTCATGACATCCCTACGCAATTCATCTTTGAGGCCTTACTGAAAACGCTCGTACCATTCTTCTTTGTTGGACAGGAAGGCGCCGACATATTTTACAAGTTTTGAGAAGCTTGCATCATAATTTTCAACGGATATATTCCCTCTCAACATCATGAACTCGTCCCCCTTCTATCGATGGATGGCACGAGGAACATATTGTTCAAGAAAAGCTTCCTTAAATATTTTCCAAAATTTTTTGGTGTTGGAGTCGGTTTCATAGATTTCCTGCTTCTTCATCGCCCACCAGTCGTAAGCCCTCAGTTGTAGTTGTACTGTTGCACATGCTACCCTCTGGGACCCTTCGATGCAGAAAAGGTTAAATAAGTCCTCAATCTACATGAGCCATCCCACAATCACTTCAGGCTCTGCTCAACCATTGAACTTAGGCAAGTTCATCTTGCGGAACTCCCTTGCTTTGAACAAGAAAGAAGAGTTCATCGTTTGTGGTTGAACTTCTTCCTCGACTTCATCTTGGACATCTTGCCTCTCTTCGGATGCCACGACCGTTGCTTTGGTGTTGCCCGCCATATTGCTTACGATTTGCATTAGGTCGTCCATTTGCTTCTGCTGCACACCAAATTAGACTTTGATTTTCATCTGAAGCTGTTGCTGCTGTAGCTCCATCAACTGTAGTATTAGCTCCATCGTAGTCTCGCTAGGACTATCATCCTTTGAACTCGACGGACTATCCGCATCGTTGGTTGTTGTGCCGGGAATATTTTTTATTCTTCTTAGTCATTCCTATAAAACAAAGTAAACCCGTTAGTATTTTTCAAAAATATCTACGGACTTACCTGTATGGAACTTTTCTTTCACGCAGCATGTCGACAAGCATTCAATCGATCAATCGCAACGAACATTCCAAAATGAAACATTTCTTTCAAAAATTCGAGGAAACATATCTGTGATCTGATACCAATTTGTCACGCCCTGATTCGACAAACCGTTCGTTCACATTTCTATTTTGCCGAATTGATCGTCCTTGCTAAGGCGTGATGGCGTACGAGTATTGAGTTGCACTCGTACAAGGTAAGAATATTACATTTGATCATTTTATTTGAAATACCAAGTTGAAACTTTACAAATCATATCAAAATTGAACACGCAATTTAGGAAGATAGAAATATGCTTTTCATTCATAGCTTGCAACGAAGTACAAGTCGTAATTACATTGGATGCCGTTGCGGCTATATTAATTGAAATATAATAAATATACTCCACAAGCTGCCTGAACTAACACTTGTCGTTCCATACATTCGCCCTTTTATACATTGAAAGCCTTGGATGAATTGGCTTCAAAATACTTCAGAATAGGAAGAGCTTCAAAATGCCTCTTCGAACTTCCACTTTGGCTTAGCGACATGTACCCCCAGAGTTCTTGTCACCTGGGGGATTGGGGATTAGTACACTTGAAAATGCACTAGTGAGCGGAACGAACCCACTCGTCTAAACCGACTCTGATTGATAGCCTTCCATTTGAAATAGTAAAAACATACAGTAAAATATAACGATTTATCTCAATTCTTACAACGGTCGTGCTCGTCCCTGCATAAAACATAGATACTATTTATACCTGCATAAGACAATAGGTGAGTATGCTACTATCTTATATGTGGTCATTAGTGTTACACACCACTTGGGACTTAATCAAATTGGCATGAGACGCTACCCTTTCAGCCTAGGTTGTAAGCCTTACTGAAGGTCCCGCATGCCTCATACCGAAGCACGATAAACATCCCCCTAGGACAATTCGGTTCCGATGCTCCGAATACCGTTTTGTGGAAAACGAACTTGTGCACAAGTTATCCATATCCATGCCAATAAATGAATATATGAGACCGATTGTATAGAGCGGACAGTATTAATTAGCATTATCATTTTGACTCATGCGAGAGTTCGTTTCCTCAAAGCCGTACTTTTTGATTTAGCGTCCCGTAGGCACCAAATTTTTCTGAGACACCGTATGCCGCAACCAACGTTTCAACATTTCATTTTGCAGATCATGAAATAGTCTATCTCTTTTCTAGAACCTTAAACTCTCTTTTCGATGTGAAACTTATATTTTTAGAGTAATTTACTCTAAATCGATACATTTTGTCCGAGTTCTTGATCGTAATGGATTGGCGTGCATTTAACTTGGCATCGTCGATTTGAATAAGTTCGAGGCAAAATAATTTCGTTTGCGGGACAGTAAAAAAAGGGGCCGAACCACCCACCAAGTATTTGATCATGCCGAGGGTTGAAGCGCTTCGTGTAACCACCACTTTTCTAAAATTAGGGTAATTTTAAACTTTTGTAAAATTGATTATTTAATAATAGGTTTAAATCATGTTATTGATTTATTGGTAAATTTTGATTATTTTAATATCATTAAATTAGTGTTTTGTGATTTTGTTCTTTGGCTAGTGTAACCTTAGAGCTGCTTAGCCGAGAGACTAACCATGACCATGGAGACCTAACCCATGTGATTAGATTAGCTAATTACCACTTTTTAGGCTAAGGATATTTTGGTCATTTTGTGACTTTTAAATTATTAGGATTTTGATTAATTGGTGAATTTTAGATTATTTTAATTATATTTAAATTGATGTATTGTGATTTTGATCATTTTTCATATTTTAATATTTCGGGAATTTTTATATTTTAATATTAATTTTATGGGATTTGTTTAGTCGGGTTTGAGTTTCGTTTCGTTCCGACTTGTGTTAGTGACCCGAGTAGCTTAGCCTCTAGACGGAACCCCAAGATTAATTAGTCATGACCCACAAACCCCACTAATTAAGTTAGTAAGTTTAGACTAATCCTACTTGTTAGATTGGTTAAGTTAGAGGCTTAAATTTAACTCTTTTGATCCCAAACTTGAACCTAACTTAAAATTAACCAAGAGGACTAGTTGAAGCCTTAATGGGCTTTCTCCCAAGGCCCGATAGGGTTTACTGGCAGCCACTATAGGTAGGTTAGCCTCCCTTCCTTTCATTTTATTCCATCTTGCCATTTTTCCTTCACAAAGTATTTTTTTCCAAATTAGAGAGCTTTCCTCTTTGATTTGATCTCCAAATCTCTTCATTCCTCCACCAAAACTTTCATCCAACCTTCTCATACTACCAAGGGAGGGTGCTAGCAAAAATTTGGAGCAAAGTGCAAGGAGGAGTGTCCATTTTGGAAGGATCTTCGTATCGGAGCTGTGTCCTTGAGAGTATCATTGGGATCTCACTCCCAATAGGTAAAACCAATCCTCTAAATTGATTTTTTTATACATATTATTTAGTTTTGAATCCATAGGGTCCATCCCCATGCATGTACCCCATTTAGATTCAAGTTTGAGGCCATTTGGAGCTCTCTTGAAGATTTTAGATATGTGTCGTGTGTCCTACTTGATAGATCCCAAATTAGGATACCCCATGTGTATGTATGTATGTATAATAATAGTTCAAATAGATATTTAAATTCGGTTTTAGAATGGTTAGAAAGTGGATTGATCTTAGTTAGGATGGTTAGAATGAGTTTCATTTGGATACCTATGTTGGTATCCAAGTATCTTAGCCTACATGTGCTTCTTTTGTCCAAAACAACCCAAATTCGTCATAATATTTATCTACATTTTTAGTAACCATAGCAACTTAAGAATGCCATAACTTTTAGCTCAGAACTTCGATTAATCTTCCATTTTTTTAAAAAAGAACCGTATCGAAGTTAGCTTTCCAAATATATATTTTAATAAGCCAAAATCGTTCTGGAACTTTCTGTAAAACTATTTGAATGTCAACTGTCCAAAAGACAAATGCGTTTCGGTGTTTTCGCAATTTCGGGAGCTTCCGGACACGAAAATGCGATCCGTTTGAAGTTTCGGAAAGCTACCACGAAGGGCTACGACATACTTTAATCCTAGATTTTAGTGAAGTCCCAATTGGTACATTATTGATTTTAAGTAGAAGAGTGACTATACGATATATGCATTTTGTGTAACCTATTAGCCTATGTAGTATGGATATTAAATGAATGTAGAGTATGTAATACATGATATGTCAGATAAGTGAAATGATATATATGATATGTATCCTCTTTACATTAATGTATATATATGGTTGAATGCAAGCATGTAGGAATGAAATCAATGTAATGTATATAAGTAATGCATAAATGCATGAATGAAAGAATGATATACAATGTATGCATGAAAGTATATAATGAATGCTAGATACGAATGCAAGGTATACGTGTAATAATAGATATGAATGCATAATGTATATGTAATGTAATACAATATATAATGATAGCATGTATGGTAATATAGAATATATGATGCAAGTATGTATATGTCCACTGTTTTTCCTTTTCCTTATATTTTCCTTCCCTTCCCTTTCCATTTCAATTTTCCTCTTTTTTTTCCCTTCTATTTTTACATGTTGTATACAATGTATATAATGTATAGATGCATGTAAGTATGTAATATACATGAATAACATGTATGTAATAAAAATAAGTAGATGCATGCAACTTAATGATATGTGAATGGATATAATGTATGAACTGAAGTATGCATGTATATGGGATATGAATGAATGATATATATATGTGTTAAGGTAATGTAATGTATGTATTCACATATATTTTGAGTTAAATATATGAGTTTGTATGCATATATTATATATATATGCATATATGCAGGAATGAATGTAATATAATGTAGAGTATGTATATACGAATATAATGTATGCAAGTATAAAATGTATTCAAATATGTGTGTATGCATCTATGTATGTATGTACAGGTGCATGAATGAATGCAAGTATGCATATATGATATGTATGTAGGCATCTATGCAATGTATGTGTGTATATATGTATACATGATATGTATGTATGCTTGTATGCAATGTAAGTATGTATGTATGCATTTCTATAAACGGATTTAACCTATAACCTTTTACACACATGCATTCATACACCCTTTGACACCATGTATCACATGTCACATACGCTACCTATTACTAAATTTGAGAACATTAACACATATCCTTTCACACACATGTCACACACACACACTCACTTACTCTTTTATCTCTTCTTCTCTCTTTCTATGTATATATATATGTATTTGCCTATATATATATAGCTTTCCTATATATATTTATGTATATGAATATGTGAATGTGAATAATATATATACATTATATGACTAAGTTTGTGGGCCTTGTTAGCTTATGGATTAGTTTTGTGCTTGGTTTAGCTAGTGTCTTGGGCTATGAGTTAGTAGCTATCTTGGATACTTGATTTGCATATACTTAGTTTGTTTAGACCTAGAATTGACTAACCTAGAGTAGTTGACCATTGTTGACCCAACCCTAGCTAGTTTGACCACAGTTGACCCAGAGTTGACCAAGTTTGACTTTGACCTAGATTGGCCTAGAAATCATGTAGATTGCATCATAAACTTCATTTACGTTATATTGAACGCATTATAACCCATATTGTTCTATTTAGGACATTGTGACTCCGGTGCAGACATCAGATATTACACTACTCTTTTCAGAGTATCAGGCGAGTATATTTTTTGATTATTTCATACTTATTAGGATTTATATTCTTGCTCTAGATTACTTTACATCATGTTGTCACATTATTATCACGGATTGGTACTATATGGATCTTGTCATGCGATGTTATCTCCTTCGGGGTACATCAGATACAGTTGTCATGTGCTTTTCACGAACATCTTGTATTTCATGTACACCGCTATTCATGTTTACTCTTGTACAATCTTGTACTCTCATGATCACGTGAACAAACATGATAAAAATCTCTTGTACAAGGTAACGTAACTTGACTGGATCCTTGTGTATTGATTGGGGAGGGTGAGTAGGAAATAGTTATGTGATCAAAATTCTATCTTATGAAATCTTGTGAAATCTTGTGAAATCATGTATATGTCCATTGTATACTCACGTATGATGGAGTTACCCTTGCATTATCCTAACCCGTTTATATAACCATCTCATGCTCTAAATCACAGGTTACTTACAGTTCTTACTTATCATGTATATAGATATTTTCAGTTATCAAATCTCTCTTGTTTCATATATATTTTTTTACAGTCCATGTATCTTACTCTTTTGCATGATTTATATTTTCTAACATGATATGAACTGTGTGAGATGTATTGTGCTCGCTCCTGTCCTGACTGGACCTGTTAAAAATATTACAGATGATTACCCTGAGGACATTTTCCCTACTTGCTTTGGAGCAAGAGATGGCTTAGCTACCTTTGGCCCCGACACTCAGGAGTGATCGGGAGACTAGCTAGTAGACTTGGTTTAGTTTTCATGTTTTAGAACTTGAATTCTAATAACTTGAGATTTGAGTTTGTTTGAGATATTATTATTTAGTAGTTTATATTTGTTGTTGTTTAGTCTTTAGTTATAAACTTCTGTGTTATCTTATCGTTCTTAGACTGTGATTAAGATTTTATTATATTTATACTTGTCCTCCGTTCGGAGTTGAGATTTGACAAGTACATTATATAATTGCGTAAGTTGTTGATTAGATAGTAACCTAGGACAGCGTTCTACCGCCGACACTGCGGAGTAGGCTGGACGTACCCACTTCTCGTGTCCCTACACTGGGTGCGGGTCGTGATACTTCATAACATTCAAACTTCAATTACGCGAGCTCCTGGAATGGCACCAACACTTAGTCAGAATTCCTTCTTTAATCCTTCGTTTCCAAATTCGTAGAATGTATTCAGAAAATGACGCGAAAACACATTTATCAAAATCAAGCGGCGAAAGCTCCAAGAAAACCATACAGCAGTCCAGTCCCGTCGAAGGGACTCTTATATAAAACTCACTCGCCGAGATGCGTCCTGCTGCATATAGGACTTATTCCAACAGAAGCCGTTCCATTAATTGGTTCGATTCTCATAATATTCGTCCAAATTGATTTGATCGATGCTGCAATGTGTTATCGTTTACCAAGCTCAGCGATCGAGTCAGATGGCCATCAAAGTTCCCAACCGATCTGACTCGGCACAAGCATATTACGGAGTCCGTCGCCTATCGGAAGCGGGGCAATACAAACATGATCCTTGGGATGGACTTCCTCACATCGGCAAAGGCGGTCCCAATGCCACATTTAGGAGTCATCGGCATTATGGAAGAGAGCTCCTCGTACATGGTGACTGTTGTACGAGGTGAGCTTGCGAAGGGGAAGGCTCTCTCCATCTTACAACTCAAGAATGAGATTCAACACAGAGAGATAACCTACCTTCGGTGCTCAAGACGGAGGAGGTACCCATACAAGGGAATCTTCCGCCTGAGATTAATGGCGTCCTTGTGGAGTTCGAGGACGTCATGCCAAAGGAGTTGCCAAAGAGGCTACCTCCACAGAGGGAGGTAGACCATGCCATCGAGTTAGAGCCGGGCACGAATCCGTCTGCCATGGCTCCATACCGTATGGCCCTGTCCGAGCTAGACGAGTTGAAGAGGCAACTCAAAGAGCTGCTGGACGCAAGTTTTATCAGACCGTCGAAGGCCCCGTACGGCACCAGTGCTATTCCAGAAGAAGGAGGATGGAAACCTTTATTTGTGCATCGACTATCGTGCACTAAACAAGATTACCGTCAAGAACAAATATCCTATCCCGTTGGTGGCAGACCTGTTCAACCACTAGGAGCGCAAGGTACTTCTCCAAACTTGATATGCGCTCGAGATACTGTCAAGTCTGGATTGCGAAGGGCGATGAGGCAAAGATGGCGTGTGTCACGATGTAACTCCACTTCCCAGTTTTCCTAAATAAAATAAAAATCAGTTTCCATAAATTATATATTTGTTATTTTTAAGCTTTAAATAAAAAAAAGGTTTGGTTTTAAATAATAAGTTGGATGATATATTTTAGAGGGAAATAATTTGGAGCAATTTTTCAAATTGGAAAAGTTGTTATAACCAACTTGTGGTCCCCTCAAATTTTTCCAAAAAGTTTTTAACTGAATTTTATCATTCTTGTAATATTTGAAAAGGGGAGGGCTCGTTTATAAATTATTTTGTGCGGAGGGACTATTTTGGAAATTCTTTTAGCGGAGGGGGTTTTCTGAAAAATTCATTTCATATATGTGTGAGTTTGGAGAGAGTGAGGAGCAGCTCGATTAATTGAGGAGCTCTCATCCCAATTCTTCTTCCCCAAATATTTTTTCGACGCAACCCTAATTTCCTCCGGCACGGCGGCGGTGGGTGTCTCTCCGGCTCCGACTCGACGGCGGTCGGCGGGCTGATATGCTAATCGGCGACGGTGGCTGATAGCAGATCGGCGATGGCGGTCACTCACGCGGCCTCTCGGCGGCACACGACGCTCCAGCGACGGCGAGTTCACCGATGGCGTCAACGAAGCACATCTTCCCCGACATCGATGACAGCGGGCTTTCGTCCAAGGCGAACAAGCCTCGACGGTGAGCAGCGACGGTTCTACATCTCCATCTCCGGTGATCTTCGACCTCTCGACAACGTCAACGGCGCGGGAGCAGTCGTTATTTCGGTGAGCTCTTTGATTTTCTTCGTTCTTCCGATCTTTCTTAGTAATTCGAATTTTGATCCGATCTTCTTGATCAACTGTGTAGACTGATCGATTCGTTTCGAACTGGACAAATTGATTGGAGTTTCCGGATCGATCAAGAGTTTTTACACCTACACGGGATCGACGAATTAGTGGAACGACATAGATCGGATCGAGTTGTGAAGCCGGAGCAGTCCTTAACAGAACCAACGCGTCGACTCTGTTTTAAAAGCAAAGAGACGAAGTTGATCCCAGAGATCGGTGAGTATTGGTTGTAATTTATTCGTTCTTCTTAAATTCAAGCAATGCTCATATTGGACTGTCGATCTTCTGTTCCTTGGTGATTTCCACCCCTCGACAGTTCGAGAATTAATATTAGGATTCCGTGTTTCTCCATGCACGACATCTGTTTGATTGTTTGACTCAAACAGGGGCTGTTCGTGTTTGATACGTGGGTATGAGTGTCGGAGACCGTCTCTCGTATTTTCATCAATTGGTCGGGATCTATTTCCAGGTACCATCTCATCTCTGTGGACCTTGTTGATTGAGTCAATTAAATCTGGGAATTAATAGAGTAATGTACAGGGATGTCCTGCAAATACGGGTAGCATGTGTCAACTATTTTTGCTGTTGCTCGTGTCCTATGTACGTGGTTGGAGAATGAAGAAGTGGCAAGGGATTGGTCGAGTGGTATCAGAGTCTAGTGTTGTTGTCAGGTTGTTTGATTCGTGTCAACTGTGTTCTGATTGGTGTCGGGTATGGAAGTCTACTGGTCGAGTGGTGTGTACACTGCATTACAAATTGTACGCTGGGTCGAATTTAGGAGCATTTGGCTGTGTCGAGTTATCTGGATACATGTTTCTTTCCAGATTCCTGAGTCACAACTGATAGGAAGGGTTGACGACCGAACTATTGAAGCAGAGTTCAGTTGCAGAATGGAGAACCAAAGGGCTGGCTAGTGTGTTGAGTTGATGTTGTATTGAATGTTTAGGTTACAGCTTGTTTGTATTAATATTTTTTTGAAATGTGCCAATTGAATAGCTCAGTTGTGTAAGAGTTTCCAATGAGTTTTGCTTGAATTAAGTTAGCTTGGGATGCTATGATAAATTAGTGAATCCTATGCTAGTGAAAGGATAGTACAATACTAGCTAGCTATCATAATCTTATGAAGATGGTGTAAGGCTGGTAATAGCTTATTAAATAGTTATATAGTTGGGTTTTCTTGCATTGCCAAACCCATTCCAACTGATCTTATATGTGAGGGACTACATGTAGCCATTCTAAGTGGAGACTTGGCTTGAAGAGTATTAGCTAAACTCTATGTAAGCTATATGTTGTGGTTAGTTGAGTTCAGCAAGGCATGATAGAGTACTCTTGGACCTTGGCTATAAATTCTGAGATATGAATTATATTAAATGTTTTCTACAGGACAATGTTAAAAAGGCTTTGTCTAGTTTCTGATTTAATAGTCACATTAAATTCTTAGATTTTTACAAGATATTTTAATATACTCTAGGTATAATAGAGTAAGGTGTGTAAATTGAATATTGGACTAATAAGTAAATAGATGAGACAAATTTGTTAAGTCAACTAGTTGATTAGAACTTAACCAACTTGTAAATCACATATCAGGAGGACTCAGAGACTTCTATCTTCCTACCCTTGATCACCCGGAGCAAGGCAAGTACTTTTCTACGGTTTTGTACATTTACATTCTTGTACCCTTTCTTGTGACACGTGATGGCACGATATTCATGTACTCCTGTATTCCTGTACCCTTGTTTTTGTACTTATTAGTGTCGGGTGGGGAAATACACTAGCCATGTGACCAATCCCGGTTACTATATATTCCTGTACCTAGCTTAGGCCTCGCACTGTGCACGCGGGTCCTAAGTCGTACCATATTCATGTACTCCTGTGCATGCTCCTGTACTCACCCCAGCCGGTCACATGGACTAGATGTATTTCGATATTGTGCACTTGTCATGTCTGGTACTTCAGGATTATAGTTTCATTTCTGTACTTTACATGTTCCTGTACTTTACATTCATGTACTATAGTTCCTGTACTTATTCCATGTACTACTTTCCTGTACTTTCATGTTCATTCCTGTATTTTATTTCCTGTACTCCTGTACCCTGTTCATATCATGTTCATGTTTCATTACCTAGAACTGTACTTTGCTCCGCTCCTGAATAGGATATGTTGCAGGTATGCTTGCAGGACATTGTTCTACTCTATGGGCCAGAGCCCAGGATTTAGCTGAGCAGGATGAGGCTTAGCTTGAGGCTTCAGGTTTAGATTACTTAGCTTTACTTTGAGATATTGACTTTAGAGTTCATAGCACTTTTCATACTTGTTGATTCTGGTACATTATGATATCTGGATTTGTGGATTATGGTGATCATTCTGGGATACGTTTTTAGATGCTGTGATTCTATACTTTCATGTTTATCTGGTTAGTTTTCCCTAGCTTGGTACAGCTTATTTCGTCGTGTCTAACGACGAAGGCTGGGCGTGTCCGACTCGTGTCCGATTATTCGAGAGCGGGTCGTGACATGTTTTTAGTGGTGGCCCATGCAGGTCTATCCTAATGGTACCTAGGTCTTAGCGTACTATTAGGGGACTTGGTTATACTAGGGAAACTTGATCACAGCATAGGAAAAACCGAAAAATAAGGGTATATCAGGTATATCATGTATATCAGGTATATTGATATTCTATAAACATTTGTTGTATGTAGGTCTAGGTTATTTTAACAGTTTTCTGTTTTTCAGATAGTTCAAAAGCATGTCACACCAGAACTGTTGATCCACCTACACTTGAAGGTTTCCAGCCTCCACTTCCTTCTACCACTCTACTATCCTCATGGGTAGTACGTAGATGACGGAGACGTTTGAAGAGTCCCTTGACAACCAGAGGGAGCATGCCATTCTTTCCAAGTCAGACTTGTGGATACACACTCCAGGAATAATTTCTGATTTCTTCGGATCCTTGGACTTTTCGACACATAACACATATCTTGCACCGAGGAGCAGATCGAGAACCTGAAGCCGCCACTAAAGATCATCTCAGCTTGTGAGGATCCGACTCCTCCGAAGATTGAAGTCGCCAACCAGGAGATCCAGCTCGTAGCACATACAACAAGATGGGAAGCTGAAGCACATGAGAGACATGAAGACTTATGACGAAGACAACAACTAGCCTGGATCCACAAGCGTTGTCATACTCAGACAGCGTTTCTTCAGTCACCTCATCAGAGACAGATTCAGGCCCACATTCACTGGATGAAGGATTGCCAGCAAGTCACAGATCACAATGATCGAGGAGCATCAGGATCTCAGCAGTCAGCAGCCAGCAACCATATATTTCTGTCAGAGTCCCTGCACTTTAGTCACCTCAGCGGGAGATCCAGATTTAGATCCAGTCAACGATCATTTGTATATTCTGCCGCAGCTCAGGACACCACTACGACGAATGCCGCAAAAGACGAAGGCTACGCTTGTACTGTGGATCGCCTACTCACCAAGTCAAAGATTGTCCGGAGATTATTGATCGCACTGCCCGAGAACAAGCACGAGGAGCACCAGGATCGCAGCAGAAGGACCCGCCTCTCCAGATTCAGCAGTTATATGGAGCATTATCGCACGAACCAGTCTACGTCAGGACAGTGAAGAAGATTGAAGTGATTCCAGTCCCGGAGGAAATACTAAAGACAGATTGAAGACAGAAGATTTCTTTTGCATGGTTAGGAAAACCATGTATCTGAGATTAGCAATCCAGCCTCTCCTTAAAATCCTCTTAGCACCTAGATCATTTCTTCAAAACTTCTTGTTTTCTATTTTTGAAATCTTGATTGATATCGAAACTTACTTCGAGATATCGTTTCCTATTTCGATAAACTTGTTTCAGATCCCCAAATCGATAATTGTTTGAAATTCATTATTCGATACCGTTATTCATCATTCCTGACCTTGTTTCCTAGCGATGGCTCCTATTTGTAAATTTTGTTCATTTATCAAACTTCGTATTATTGATATTTAATCGTTTCTCGATATTTTATTTTGAAATCCTGTTCCTCATTCGAAACTTGTTTAAAGCTCCGTCCTATTCAAGACATTGTTGCAAATTCCTTGAGAGTTTCGAAGACTTCATTTCCTATTCGAGATTTGTTTTCTCATTCATGACTTTGATTTTCTAGTCGAGAGTTGTTGGTCCACTATTTTTGTTCCGATCTTGTCTCCTATCCAAGATTTTGCTTGTTTCATGGATACTTGTTCCTACTCGTTTATTGATATTCTGTTCGCTAATCGAACTTGTACTATTCCAGAAATATTCCTACTTGAAATATCCTCCTAAAACCTTGCTTGAACCTTCGCTCCTATTGATGCTTGTTTGGGATTCTATTTCCTATTCCAGATTTTATATTTATTCGAGATTGTTCTTTATCTGCGGCGTTGTTTCAAACTTATTTGAGATTTGCTTGTCGCATATTTACGATCCAATACCTTGTATTTCATTCACTAAATGATACATGCTTTCCATTCACTCTTCGTAACCTAGCTTTCTATTTGAGATTTCTATTCGAGATTTTGTGTCCTATTCGTGACTTTGTTGATAATTGATTTCCTATCTAAGATTTGTTTTGAAATTCCTTTCCATTCGAGGTAGTGTTTGAGACTTCGTTATTCGTGAGTTTGTTATACATTGATTCATGAACAAGAATTTTGATCATTATTTCGAGACTTTGTTTTCTATCTGGTATCTTGATTTTATGTCACCTTGAGATTTTGCTACCTATCTGGGATTAAGTCCATGTACTAAATCTTGTTACCATTCCAGATATTAGTTGAAATTCCATTATAATTTGAAACTTCGCTCCCTGACTGAAATTTTAAATCTTCCTGGTTGCCCTTTTGTACTCACTGATTGGATCCCTTGTAGTCTCTTAGTACCTAATAAACCCTTGTATTCTAATAGTCAGGTAATTTCACCATTTCCGTGACTTGGATTATTGAAACTCATTTTGAATTCCTTGGAACTCTTTTGAAATTTCTGGAGATAAAGTCGAGAGGCTATTCGATGACCTACTATGGCATGACAGTTGCGCGCTGCAGCCATTAGCTGGATTATGGAGACTGAGGGTTCACTGCAGCCAGTAGCGCACTGGCGAGGCAGGAACTCTAAGTTGAAATGATTTCAGACAATCATAGGTTTTTCGAGTACTGTCGAGACTTGTCAAATCTTCATATTTTGATCTCTTGAGTTGCTTGTTAATAATTGTTTGAAAATGGATAAGGTTGACATAATATTCTGTGACATATTGATGTTTGAGCCACGGAGCCGAAAGTCCACTGCAGCTAGACCTATACTGGCGGGGTAGGGATCTAAGCAAAGTGATTTCAAATACCTGTATGTTCTCGGGTATCATGAAAATTATATTTATTTTTTATATGATTATTGGTTTTCGAAAATCACAGATCCTTGCACGTTCATTCCGATTTGATACTGTATCTCCTGAGTATTTCGTACGTTCCACAAATCAACCCTTGCTAATTACCTTCTAGTATTGTATCGTTAGATCATTGGTTTCCTCAAATTATACATTGCCAGATTTTGATTCCATACTTCGTTTGTGTCTTGTCTAAATTTCGATCTTAAATCATGTCTGTCTGACCATGATTCTCCTATCTTGTCCTAACCCACTTGTGTTAAACCATCAAATTTGATCGTACTTAATAGTTGTGTCTTCATAATTTTGCTCCTCTAAGTTGTAATTGAATTTCCTTCCACTTCGTGACTATTTGATCCTCGATCCTTGTCAAAGCGTGATATCACAAACTTCTTATGTGTACTTGGACTCAAGGCTCAGAGCGTCATGGATCGACAGAAGCACTAGGCGGACAACAGCAGATGGTCACCGGAGTTCGCAGCTAGAAGCAGAGTGTTCCTGAAGAATCTCGCCGACCAGAGGCACCATTCGTTTTAACAGAGGCGGGAAGCTCAGTCCGAGATTCATCGGACCTTTCGACGTGACGGCCCGGATTGGCGAGGTGGCATATCGACTGGCGCTTCCAGCTAGCTTGGAGGGAGTGCATGACGTCTTCCACGTATCTCAGCTTCAACGCAATATTTCAGACCCGAGCCATGTGGTGGACTATTCTGAGCTGGAGGTGGGCCCGAGACTGACTTATGAGGAGCAGCCAGTAGAGATCCTCGATCGGAGGGAGAAGCGCCTGCGCAACCAGACTATTCCTCTCGTTCGCGTTATGTGGAGGCACCACTCTCCGGGAGAGTCCACATTGGAGCGCGAAGACGAGATGCGGGAGCGCTATCCCACTTTGTTTGTTTGACTGATTGTATTACTGTTTTGTGGAATTTTAGTTCAATAAATAACTAGTGTTTGGATCTTTTGTGAATTGCTGAGTTTTGGTTTTGGTCCTTTGAATTTCGAGGACAAAATTTTTTAAGGGGGGAGATTTGTAACTCCACTTCCCAATTTTCCTAAATAAAATAAAAATCAGTTTCCATAAATTATATATTTGTTATTTTTAAGCTTTAAATAAAAAAAAGGTTTGGTTTTAAATAATAAGTTGGATGATATATTTTAGAGGGAAATAATTTGGAGCAATTTTTCAAATTGGAAAAGTTGTTATAACCAACTTGTGGTCCCCTCAAATTTTTCCAAAAAGTTTTTAACTGAATTTTATCATTCTTGTAATATTTGAAAAGGGGAGGGCTCGTTTATAAATTATTTTGTGCGGAGAGACTATTTTGGAAATTCTTTTAGCGGAGGGGGTTTTCTGAAAAATTCATTTCATATATGTGTGAGTTTGGAGAGAGTGAGGAGCAGCTCGATTAATTGAGGAGCTCTCATCCCAATTCTTCTTCCCCAAATATTTTTTCGACGCAACCCTAATTTCCTCCGGCACGGCGGCGGTGGGTGTCTCTCCGGCTCCGACTCGACGGCGGTCGGCGGGCTGATATGCTAATCGGCGACGGCGGCTGATAGCAGATCGGCGATGGCGGTCACTCACGCGGCCTCTCGGCGGCACACGACGCTCCAGCGACGGCGAGTTCACCGATGGCGTCAACGAAGCACATCTTCCCCGACATCGATGACAGCGGGCTTTCGTCCAAGGCGAACAAGCCTCGACGGTGAGCAGCGACGGTTCTACATCTCCATCTCCGGTGATCTTCGACCTCTCGACAACGTCAACGGCGCGGGAGCAGTCGTTATTTCGGTGAGCTCTTTGATTTTCTTCGTTCTTCCGATCTTTCTTAGTAATTCGAATTTTGATCCGATCTTCTTGATCAACTGTGTAGACTGATCGATTCGTTTCGAACTGGACAAATTGATTGGAGTTTCCGGATCGATCAAGAGTTTTTACACCTACACGGGATCGACGAATTAGTGGAACGACATAGATCGGATCGAGTTGTGAAGCCGGAGCAGTCCTTAACAGAACCAACGCGTCGACTCTGTTTTAAAAGCAAAGAGACGAAGTTGATCCCAGAGATCGGTGAGTATTGGTTGTAATTTATTCGTTCTTCTTAAATTCAAGCAATGCTCATATTGGACTGTCGATCTTCTGTTCCTTGGTGATTTCCACCCCTCGACAGTTCGAGAATTAATATTAGGATTTCGTGTTTCTCCATGCACGACATCTGTTTGATTGTTTGACTCAAACAGGGGCTGTTCGTGTTTGATACGTGGGTATGAGTGTCGGAGACCGTCTCTCGTATTTTCATCAATTGGTCGGGATCTATTTCCAGGTACCATCTCATCTCTGTGGACCTTGTTGATTGAGTCAATTAAATCTGGGAATTAATAGAGTAATGTACAGGGATGTCCTGCAAATACGGGTAGCATGTGTCAACTATTTTTGCTGTTGCTCGTGTCCTATGTACGTGGTTGGAGAATGAAGAAGTGGCAAGGGATTGGTCGAGTGGTATCAGAGTCTAGTGTTGTTGTCAGGTTGTTTGATTCGTGTCAACTGTGTTCTGATTGGTGTCGGGTATGGAAGTCTACTGGTCGAGTGGTGTGTACACTGCATTACAAATTGTACGCTGGGTCGAATTTAGGAGCATTTGGCTGTGTCGAGTTATCTGGATACATGTTTCTTTCCAGATTCCTGAGTCACAACTGATAGGAAGGGTTGACGACCGAACTATTGAAGCAGAGTTCAGTTGCAGAATGGAGAACCAAAGGGCTGGCTAGTGTGTTGAGTTGATGTTGTATTGAATGTTTAGGTTACAGCTTGTTTGTATTAATATTTTTTTGAAATGTGCCAATTGAATAGCTCAGTTGTGTAAGAGTTTCCAATGAGTTTTGCTTGAATTAAGTTAGCTTGGGATGCTATGATAAATTAGTGAATCCTATGCTAGTGAAAGGATAGTACAATACTAGCTAGCTATCATAATCTTATGAAGATGGTGTAAGGCTGGTAATAGCTTATTAAATAGTTATATAGTTGGGTTTTCTTGCATTGCCAAACCCATTCCAACTGATCTTATATGTGAGGGACTACATGTAGCCATTCTAAGTGGAGACTTGGCTTGAAGAGTATTAGCTAAACTCTATGTAAGCTATATGTTGTGGTTAGTTGAGTTCAGCAAGGCATGATAGAGTACTCTTGGACCTTGGCTATAAATTCTGAGATATGAATTATATTAAATGTTTTCTACAGGACAATGTTAAAAAGGCTTTGTCTAGTTTCTGATTTAATAGTCACATTAAATTCTTAGATTTTTACAAGATATTTTAATATACTCTAGGTATAATAGAGTAAGGTGTGTAAATTGAATATTGGACTAATAAGTAAATAGATGAGACAAATTTGTTAAGTCAACTAGTTGATTAGAACTTAACCAACTTGTAAATCACATATCAGGAGGACTCAGAGACTTCTATCTTCCTACCCTTGATCACCCGGAGCAAGGCAAGTACTTTTCTACGGTTTTGTACATTTACATTCTTGTACCCTTTCTTGTGACACGTGATGGCACGATATTCATGTACTCCTGTATTCCTGTACCCTTGTTTTTGTACTTATTAGTGTCGGGTGGGGAAATACACTAGCCATGTGACCAATCCCGGTTACTATATATTCCTGTACCTAGCTTAGGCCTCGCACTGTGCACGCGGGTCCTAAGTCGTACCATATTCATGTACTCCTGTGCATGCTCCTGTACTCACCCCAGCCGGTCACATGGACTAGATGTATTTCGATATTGTGCACTTGTCATGTCTGGTACTTCAGGATTATAGTTTCATTCCTGTACTTTACATGTTCCTGTACTTTACATTCATGTACTATAGTTCCTGTACTTATTCTATGTACTACTTTCCTGTACTTTCATGTTCATTCCTGTATTTTATTTCCTGTACTCCTGTACCCTGTTCATATCATGTTCATGTTTCATTACCTAGAACTGTACTTTGCTCCGCTCCTGAATAGGATATGTTGCAGGTATGCTTGCAGGACATTGTTCTACTCTATGGGCCAGAGCCCAGGATTTAGCTGAGCAGGATGAGGCTTAGCTTGAGGCTTCAGGTTTAGATTACTTAGCTTTACTTTGAGATATTGACTTTAGAGTTCATAGCACTTTTCATACTTGTTGATTCTGGTACATTATGATATCTGGATTTGTGGATTATGGTGATCATTCTGGGATACGTTTTTAGATGCTGTGATTCTATACTTTCATGTTTATCTGGTTAGTTTTCCCTAGCTTGGTACAGCTTACTTCGTCGTGTCTAACGACGAAGGCTGGGCGTGTCCGACTCGTGTCCGATTATTCGAGAGCGGGTCGTGACATGTTTTTAGTGGTGGCCCATGCAGGTCTATCCTAATGGTACCTAGGTCTTAGCGTACTATTAGGGGACTTGGTTATACTAGGGAAACTTGATCACAGCATAGGAAAAACCGAAAAATAAGGGTATATCAGGTATATCATGTATATCAGGTATATTGATATTCTATAAACATTTGTTGTATGTAGGTCTAGGTTATTTTAACAGTTTTCTGTTTTTCAGATAGTTCAAAAGCATGTCACACCAGAACTGTTGATCCACCTACACTTGAAGGTTTCCAGCCTCCACTTCCTTCTACCACTCTACTATCCTCATGGGTAGTACGTAGATGACGGAGACATTTTTCAGATAGTTCTTTCGCTTCAATCAAGCCTCTGATTACAATCGCTCTGAAACTTCTAGACTGTATCGCACTGGCAAATCGACTAGAGGATTGTAACTGGCTTACGATTTAAAAATGAAAGCTCAGAACACTTTGAAAGAAGTAGTAGGCTTATAGAGAAGAGATATGAAAGTGAATTGGTGTATTAAAATGATCGAAATCCTTCTCTATTTATAGTTTTTCCAAAGGCAGAATTCTGACAGAATTCAGGCAGAATTCGGGCAGAACTCTATGAGAAAATCTCGAGTGCATCCATAACTGGAGAAGA
Source organism: Iris pallida (assembly GCA_029216955.1). Classification (NCBI taxonomy): domain Eukaryota; kingdom Viridiplantae; phylum Streptophyta; class Magnoliopsida; order Asparagales; family Iridaceae; genus Iris; species Iris pallida. Next base: position 14,398,560 of record JANAVB010024997.1, on the reverse strand, counting down.
CCAAGTTCAAAAAAACAACGTTCACTAACTGAACTCTGGCCGAATTTAGGTCAAACTCGAGCCGAATTCGCCTGGAGTTCTGTCAGGATTTTTACAAATTGGTTTTTGGGCTTTTTGAAAAGTCAAACAGTTAGGAAGTAGTTTGGGCTTTTGTAAGTTGGTTTGTTTTCAAAATGAAATAATATTTTGAAAACGTTTCTTGGGTAGCCTATTTGCCAGTACGACGTAGTGTACATCATATTTCTAGACTCAATAAATATGAAAAATACATTGATCAAATAGGAAAACTAAGAGCCCTTTTATGATGCCTTTCTTCAAATATTTGAGCAGACTTGAAGACGCCTTTTTCATTTGACGACGGTCGTCCAAAGATAAATATATCTGGAAATCTGAATACCTTTTGGGGACTTCACCCCCGAGCCCCCACGGGGGGCGCTGCCCCGTCGACCCCTGTCCACTGACCGAGCAGCGGAACTCCCGATGCGAGGCCCCGGATAGGTCGTTATGCGGTTCAGAGAAATCTTCTTGTACGTGTGACGTCGTCTTTGGCCCATCAATAATTTTACATTGCATATGTCCTGGTTTGATCATGTTTGATCATGCTTACAACATGTCTACAAATACATGTTAGGCAAACAAAACAATATAATACAAGCATAGCAATATGATACAGAACATTTAGGACAATGCTAAGTTTAAGTAGCAACATGATAGTGATTACATGAATATTAGTGACATCGATAGTTAAACTTAATTGATTAGACACATTCAAAAATATGATATAATCATTGGGCTAACAGTCCAACTGCGAGAAGGCATTTGAGGCGCTCAAGAGGGTTGTGACGGAGGATCCGGTCTTATCCCTACCGGACTACTCCAAGGCGTTCGAGGTGCATACGGACGTGTCCGACTTTGCCATATGTGGGGTGTTGGTGCAAGAAGGGTACCACATCGTATTCGAGAGCCCCAAGTTGAATGATACCGAGCGGCGGTACATGGTATAAGAGAATGAGATGATCGCGATCGTTCACAGCTTAAGGACATGGTGACACTACCTTCTCGACACCAAGTTCATAGTCATGATGGACAATGTTGCCATGATCAACTTCCAGTCCCAGAAGAAGCTGTCCCTGAAGCAAGCAAGATGGCAAGAGTTTCTAGCCAAGTTTGATATGGAGCTGCGATACAAGTCCGACAAGAAGAATCAGGTGTCCGATGCTCTCAGCAGAAATGTAGAGCTCGCGATGGTGTGCTTGCTCAAGGAAGACATTCTGGACCGTGTTCGAGTGGGTATCATGGAGGACCCGCTGATACAAGCTATAGTGAAGCTCGTTCTGGAGGGCAAAATAAAACGGTTCTGGCTAAAGGACGGGCTTCTCTATACCAAGGACGACCGGGTAGTCTTGCCTAAGTGGAGTGTCTTGCGGAGACGTCTGTTCAATGAGTGCCACGATACGAAGTGGGCTGGACACTCGGGGCAGAAGTGGACCATGGCGTTGATGGAGGCCGCCTACTACTAGCCTCGCATGTGCGAGGATGTGAAGGACTATGTACGTACCTGTCTTATGTGCCAACAAGATAAGTTGGACCATCAGAAGCTCGGGGGCCTGTTGGAGCCTCTTTCCGTGTCGAGTCGGCCATGGAAGAGCATATTGATGAACTTCATCTCTGCCCTGCCGAAAGTGGGGGCGCTTGGGTCCATTCTCGTGGTGGTGGACCAGTTATTAAAGTACACGACCTTCATTACTGCTTCAATGGACTGCACAGCAGAGGAGACCGCGTGACTGTTCATCAGCCATATCGTAAAGTTTTGGGGCATTCCGGAGAACATAGTCAGCGACTGAGATCCCCGCTTCACAAGGAAGTTCTGGACGAAAGTGTTCAAAATCCTTGGGACGAACTTGCACTTATCGACCAGCTTCCACCCATAGACGGACGGATAGACCATGCGGGTCAATTCTCTGCTCGAGGAGTACTTGCAGCACTTTGTGAGTGCAAACCAGCGGGATTGGGTGCACCACCTCGACGTCGCTTAGTTCTGCTAAAATCTCCAACGGAGCGAGTCGTCGCATAGCAGCCCATTGGAGTTGGTGATGGGTCGCCATCCGCTTGCCTCACACACGTTGAGTGCGGGGTACTCGAGTAGAAGCTCCGCGGCCAACTAGTTTACTTCAAACTTCAAGGCAAAGGCAGACATTGCCAAAGCATTTCTGGAGAAGGCCGCGAGGAAGATAAAAAATGGGGCGACGCGAGACAAAGGCCGGTTGAGTACAAGGAGGAGGATATGGTGATGGTCAAGCTACGACCGCAACAGTTCAAGGTGTTCTGGAAAGTGCACAAGGGACTGATTTGGAAGTACGAAGGCCCCTTCCCCTGCTCAAAAAGTAGGCAAGGTGGCCTACAAGCTCGAGCTCCCCGCCAAGCTGAAGATTCATCCAGTCTTCCATACGAATTGCCTGAAGCCTTATCATGAAGACTTGGAGGATCCCCATCGAGAAGTTCCGAAGCGGCCTACGACGACCATGACTACGTCCTTCAACAAAGAAGTAGAAGCCATGCTAGACAAGAGGACCATTCGTCGGCAAGACGTGCCCCCGTATGTGGAGTACCTCATCTAATAGAAGGGCATGTCGTACGATAAGTCTAGTTGGGAACGTGTTGATACGCTACATCAGTTCGAGGCCGAGGTCCAGGCTAGACAAGAGGACCATTCGTCGGCAATATTTGAAACAATGTGATTTGAATAGGTAACGTCTATGACCGGCTTGGGTTGTACAATAGCATCCTAGCGATGCGATACGGCTTATCCCCGTGTGTAAGAGGGGTAAGCTCGTACAATAATGCAATATGAGAGTTTTGGTCATAAACGCTACACTACTCCCCCAATATCCCCACAATCAATAATTGAACTCAAAGTGAGAGTTCCGTGTAGCAATGTGGTTTAAGCATGCAATCATGACAATTACTAAATAAAATGCAAGAAAACATAACCGTAACTTGCCTTTATTTGTATGACTGGATTGGGATGTCAGTGCCGGGAAGGAAGTCAAGTACGTCCTTGAAATCCTACAGTTGAGAATCCTGACCTAGAATCATAGATGAGCCAAATCTAGGTGTGCTAGTTGCAATTTCTAGAAACAGACCCTAGTCAGGTTTTAAGTTATTTAATTAATCTAACGAAATCTGTCTACGTCATATACTATATTGGTTTATCAATTTACGGAATAACTGATTATTGATTTATTGGAGAAAATAGCAATTACACTTTAATTGGCAAAACTTGTATTTTTAATAATATATATAAAACTAACTTTCTTTAAATGATACAATCATAGACTTGTTAACTTACTAGTAATTTATCCATTTTAATTAAATGCGATAAATCTTTATTAATTTTATACAAAATAATTAATAACCAATTTTATTTATGCGCCTAGCTACGCCAACAACAAAACCCAGAAAATAAATAGAAAATCTAAGCTACACAATACATGGCCACAGAAAAATAAAGAAAAACTGGGCTTATGCCCTTACAACAATTTAACTAATTTAATATAAAAACTGAGGCGAGCTCTGAATGCCGTGAAGCGGTCCAGTCAGGAGGCCGAAGCCCTGCACCCAAAATACTAGAGGCCAGTAACTAGTTCTAAGAATAAAACATTATATAAATTAAATATAATTTGTAGAAAACGGGCGTCTCAAACTTGGTCATGCAATCTCAAGTTTCTGGCTTACGCCTCAACGTACAGAAAATCCTGTAGCGTTTACATTTCGCCGAGGCTCATCCGACCGATATGGTCGTCGCCTAACAGGGGATACAAAACTCACAAAAAATCGCATTTAAAACCAACAAAACCAACTTTGTAAATCGTTTGCAAAGACCGGATTTGAAAATAGATATTTAATTTAATGAACTTAATTAAATAATATTATTTGAAAATATTTTACTGAAAATTTGGGCAGCATCTTCTCTGTAACTTGGACAGCCTAGCCACGAGGCGGTACAAACCCATAACTCAAAATCAACGTCCCAAACCAGGAAATACACCAATATCGCAACACAAAGATAATATCCAAACCCCAGAATAATAAACCTCTACCAAAAATAGTACATACCAACTAAAATAGGAATAAACAGCACAGCATACTAAAGAATTGTCCATACCAAAGAGAATGGACACAGCAACTAAGGAAATGTCCAAACCCAAGAGAAACTAAGCCGTAACATAAACAACAGTCCGATCCAAAATAACGCGTATCCCCTAACGCAATTAACTAAAGCCGATCCCCGTAACGGGGTCGGGACCGTGTCATCATTGATTAAGCTACGGGAGGGACACAGGGACACGGGGTTATACCTCAGTTGCTCGGCTAGAGCTCTCAGATGCAAGAAATAGAAAAAAGAAATAATCCGTGCCGACTTAGAACAGTCCAGGAACACGCGGACAGCGGGAAATCGGCTCAAAAAAGTGCACAGGAGGCGCGGACAGCAGATCGGCTCGGGACAGAGCGCTGCGAAACTCGGGGCAGTGCTGGGATGGAGCCGACAGGGCTTGGGGTCATGCCGGAAAGGCGCCAGCCGAACGGGCACGGGGGTCGGGGGTCGCCGGGGGCGGATCTAGCCGGCGGAAGGCGCTGCGGCGGACAGCGCCGGGGTCACCGGGGCGCTGGGATCCGGTGCACGGGAGCCGCGCGGGGCGGACGAGGCAGGGGGCGGCCTTGGAAGGCGGGCGCGCGGGCGGAGGCACCGGGGAGGCGCTGGCCTCGGGTCGGAGGTGCGCGGGCGGAGGCGTCGGGCTGGACTCGGGGGTCGCCGGGGAAGGCGGCCGCGGGAGGGATCGCCGGGAAGCGGAGTTGGCCGGACGGGCACGGCGGGAGACGCCGGGCTGGGCTCGGGTTGGAGGGGTTCTAGAGAAATGGAGAATGGGGTTTGAGAGTGAGAGAAAGAGTGAAATGAGAATGAGGGAGAGAGATAGAGCAGGGGTGGGTTATTAAAAGAAGGAGAAGAAGAAGTGTAGGGAGAGGAGAGCTAGGTGGAGAAATTTGGGGGCACACGTCCAGGTCGTGGGGAAAAACAAAAAGGTTTTTTTGTTTTTTGTTTTAATAAATCATATTAAACCAACCTATATTATATATATATATATATATATATATATATATATATATATATATAAATGAATTTAATTTCAGGTTTTAAATGGAAAATACAAGGGTGGGTTCAGAAAACGGGGTCTGGTTCGAGTTCGGGGTCGGTGTCCGGACTCGGGGTTGGACCCCGGGCACGGGATCGGGACAGGCCACAATCGAAAATCCTATTATTAATTTTAGAAATATTATTTTTCTGATCCGACTATAATAATAATAATAATAATAATAATAATAATAATAATAATAAAACTAAGACTAAGATTACGTTACAGACAAATAAAATCCAACCAGTAATAATTCCAAAATTTCGGGTTTCACAACCTTCCCTCCTTAGAGAATTTCGTCCTCGAAATTAAAGGCAGGGTTAGGGGTTACCTCAAGTTTCAAACAGATACTGCTCCCGCATCTCATCTTTTTGCTCCCAGGTAGACTCGCCTGGGGAGTTGTGCTGCCACATAACTCTGACTATCGGCGTCACAGAGTTTTTGGTTCTCTCCTCTGTCCAATATTTCTACTGGCTTCTCTGGCACTGTGAGGCTGGGTCCAATTTCCAGCTCCGAATGGTCCAAGATGTGGCTCGTGTCCGGGATGTAGCGTCTCAGTTGCGAAACATGGAAGACATTGTGGACGTCTTCGAGACTTGGGGGTAGAGTCACCCGATAAGCTACTTCTCCAATCCTGTTCAACACTTTAAAAGGACCGATATACCTGGGGCTTAGCTTTCCTGCTCTGCCGAAACGGATGGTTCCTCTGGTAGGGGAGATCTCATGAACACACTGTCTCCTTCTTCAAACTCCAACAGCCGTCGCTGCTATCGGCCCAATGCTTCTGTCTGTCCTGGGCAATCTTGAGCTTGTCTCGGATCATCCTTACCTTCACTGCTACATCGGTCACCATCTCAGGTCCAAGCAATACCCTCCTACATTGTCCCAAGCAAGTGGGGTACGACAACGACGTCCATAAAGTGCCTCGAACGGAGTCATACTGATGCTAGCTTGATAGCTATTATTGTAGGAGAACTCTACCAAGTACAAATAGTCTTTCCAAGACCCTCCAAATTCAAAGACGCAAGATCTCAGCATGTCTTCTAGCGTCTGAATTGTTCTCTCCGATTGTCCGTCAGTATGGGGATGGTAGGCGGTGTTGAACTTCATTTGCATTCCCAAACTGTCATGCAAGCTCTTCCAGAAGTGAGAAGTAAATCTGGTATCCCAGTCAGATACGATACTTACCGGAACTCCATGAATCCGGTAGATATGCCGCATGTACAGTGCCGCCAACTTCTCGGTGGATAGTCCCACCTTGAAAGGAATAAAGTGGGCTGACTTCGTCAGTCGGTCCACGATAACCCAAATAGCATCCTTTTCTCCTTGGGATCGAGGCAGTCCTGACACAAAGTCTATCGTCAAGTGTTCCCATTTCCACTCCAGGATGTCCAGCGACAGCAACAGTCCTGCTGGTCTCTGTCTGCTAGCTTTCATTTGTTGATAAATTAAGCATCTATCTACATACCTGGATACGTTCTTCTTCATTCCGTACCACCACACTATAGTACGCATATCCCGATATATTTTGTTAGCTCCTAGATGTATGGAATACTGCGACTGGTACGCTTCTTGCATCAGTTCGTTCCTCAGTTCACCAGTTAAAGTCTCGTACCGTGCCTCAGTGCTCCGTCGCTGGCGATTGAGAATCCTTCAAGTGTTCCTGCCAACACCTGATCTCTGAGTTTGTAAAGCGTCTCGTCTTGGAATTGTGCCTCCTTGACTCTTTCCATCAGACTTGAACGCACTTACAACTACATCATTGATGAATCAGCTCCTGGTACAATGGCTTCTCTTTTCAGTTTCTTCATTTCCTCTTCGGGCAGTACAATCTCCAGTCCAAGCTTTTCCATGTCCTCCAGTAAATGCCGCTCCTTGGTCAAGAATATTGCCATTGGGTATCGACTAAGTGCATCTGCAACAACATTAGCCTTACCCGGATGATACTGCAGGTTGATGTCGAAATCTTTCATCAGCTCCAGCCATCGTCTCTGTCGCATGTTCAGCTCCATCTGAGTGAAAACATATTTAAGACTTTTGTAGTCTGTAAATATTTCCACTCTCTCTCTCCATAAAGGTAGTGCTTCCACAGCTTCAATGCAAATATAACCGCTGTAAGCTCAAAATTATGCGTGGGATAGTTCTTCTCATGAGTCCGTAATTGCCTAGATGCGTAAGCAATTACTTAACCGTGTTGTTGAATAACACATCCCAATCCCTTACCGAAAGCATCACTATAAATTGAGAAATCGTCGGAACCTGAGGGAAGCGTAAGTAGCGGCGCCGTTGTAAGTCTCTTCTTCAGTTCCTCAAATGCTGACTGGCAAGCTTCAGACCAAACAAATTCTTCGTTCTTCCTGGTGAGCTTCGTCATCGTCTCAGCAATCCTGGATAAATCTTTCATAAATTTTCGATAGTAGCCAGCTAAGCCCAAGAAACTTCTGATTTCTACAACTGAACTTGGTGCAGTCCACTTCTCAATAGCAGCTATCTTCATTGGATCCACCGAAATTCCTTCTCCTGTGACAATATGGCCTAGAAAATCCACTTTGTCGAAGAAGAATTCGCATTTAGATAGCTTACCATAGAGCTTCTCCTTCCTTAAAGTTCCCAAAACTTTCCTCAGATGCTCTTCATACTTTTCTTCAGTCTTCGAGTAGATCAGAATGTCATCGATGAAGACAACAACAAACTGATCCAGGTATTCATGGAAGACCTTGTTCATAAGGTTCATGAATACTGCAGGGGCATTCGTCAGTCCAAATGGCATGGCCAAAAATTTATACTGCCCATATTTGGTATTGAACGTCGTCTTTGGGATGTTCTCCTTCCAGACCTTGATTTGATGGTAGCCAGACCTGAGATCTATCTTCGAAAATATCTTAGCTCCACTCAGTTGATCAAACGGGTCATCGATCCAGGGCAGTGGGTACTTGTTCTTGATGGTGATGTTGTTCAGTGCCCGTTAATCAATGCACATCCGCACGGTTCCATCCTTCTTGGGCACGAACAAAACTGGTGCTCTCCATGGTGAGGCTCCATCTCTGATAAATCCCTGGGGCTTCAGTTCGTCAATCTGGTCCTTTATCTCCTTTGCCTCCTTAGGGTTGACTCTTTAGCATCCCTGAGAAATATGGAAAAAGTTGGGAACTAGGTCGATGGTGAATTCCACACCTCGGTCTGGCGGCAATCCCGGAAGACTATCTGGGAAGATGTCTATGAATTCCGCTATGATAGGGTGAGGAGGCCCGGATTCTTCGATGATAGAGGAATAGGTAACACTTTTCATATCTTCCGAAGCTCGAGAGATTTCAAACTCCGATTCTCCTGGTGGGCTGAAGATTACACATCCTCTGTGACAATCTATCAGCGCATGCTGTTCACTTAACAAGTCCATCCCTAGGACTATATCATAGTTGAGAAAGGGCATCACAAGTAAGGGTGCTAAGAATTTGTGGCCTGAGATAGTTATGGGGCAGTTACATGTCTCGGTGATAGGTATGGTTCCACCACCGGTCATAACTCTACTTATCATCTTGCTAAATCCCGTAACTAGGTGGTGTACAGAAATAAATTTTGATGATATAAAACTGTGTGATGCACCCGAATCAAATAATGCTAGAGCAGGATGTGAAAACACATAAATGGAACCTGTGATGACATCAGCGGTGGGTTCCTGCTCTGGTTCTTGCTCGTCTGCTGCTAGGGCAAAAGCTCGCCCAGTTTTCTGCTGATGTTGCCCGAACCGTTGTTGCTGAGTGGGTAGAGGAGCTCTTTGCTAAGTGGCTCCGGTCCGAGTAAATGCTGTGGGGCAGTCCCTCACTTGGTGGGTGGCAGACCCACAAACTAGGCAGTGTCCCAGTTTCTTCCTGCGGATGTTCGCCTGATGTCCTGGCCTCTTGTAGAAGTTGCATACATGGATCTGCTTCTGAGGCACTCTGTCACTGGTCCTTGCCTGATGGTGGTGGTGGTGGTGGTGAGAAGGCCTATTGTTGTTGTTGTGGTTGGGCCTCTTCTGGTTACCCTGAAAGTTGCTAGTTCCAGGATACTCCATTTTTGAACGAGAAGGCTGGCTCTTCTCCACATCCTGAGCTCGTATCAGAATCTTCTCGTACGTTTTGGTGCCGCCTACGATCACAGGGGTACGAATATCTTCCCTTAGTCCATACATGAATCTTTCAGCACGATCCGCGGGGTCAGCAACCAAGTTCTTGGCAAAGCGGCTAAGTCGACCGAACTCTGCCGCATACTCTCCAACCGTCATGTTCCCTTGCTTCAGATCCTGGAACTGTCTTTCCATCTCCTGCAACTCTGATGTTGGGAAGAACTTCCTACGGAACAACCTCTTGAAGGTGTCCCAGTCAAGCTGCTTATCCTGGAGTCGGGGTTCATTCCGATACCAGGTGCTTGCTACATCTCGCAGCTGGAGTCCTACTGCTTCGACATGGAGGTCGTTGGGTAGTCGATCGACGCTAAGGAGACGCTCCATGCTGTCGAGCCATTCGTCAGCATAGCTGATTCCCTCGGTTCCCTTGAAGGGTCGAGGGTCCTGCTTTTTAAAGTTCTCGATAGTGCCGACCTTCACATAATAATATGTCTCCTATCAAATTGAATGGCCTTAATGATACATAAATTAACTCTTAGATTTATGTTTACCTTAGCAGGCCTTGGTTCCGATTGAGCTGTTTCTCCTCTCTCGAGGGCAGCCATAGCCACGTTGTGGGCATTCTCCATGCCTTCTCTCATGATCGCGGTCTGTTCGCGATGGGCTTCAGCTTGGGCACTCTGGGCCTCCAGTACTCCTCGTAGCAGGCCTACAAACTCGGTGGGGTCCACCGGTACTGGTAGGGCAGCTGGTGCAGGCACTACCGCAGGGGACTGCGGCTCAGTTCGTGGAGGTAAAGGTTTTGCCGTTTGAGCTGTAGTAGCGTAAATGGGACGGGGTGCTGGTTCAGCGTGGGGACGGTCAGTCAGCTGTAAAGGAGGAGGGTCCGGGCGTGCTTGAGGAGGTGGGGTATGATTGGTATATGACACCTCATCGTCAGCAGGGCCAGAGCGGGTGGTCTTTCCTTTGGCCATACTCTGGAAGGTTTAGGATGCAATACATAAGCAAGGTATCCAACCAGTCTATAATCAAACAAAAATACTTACTTATAGTATATTCCGGTCCTATGTTGTGACAAATTAATGTTCTAATTATTTCTAGATATGTTTACCGAAGTTGTTATTTCTGACCTGTATGAGCCACCACTAAAAATATGTCACGACCCGATCGCAAATTATTGGGTCGAACCGGATCATGTCCATCCTGCACCGTTGTGAGACGGCAACAATAAGCTGTTCTATATGCAGGTGTTCACAACAACATTTATACATTTGTCATAACTTGAATATACGGAAATTTTTAAAACTTTTTATTCAACAATTGAAAAGTACAACTGGAAACGAAAGTACTGAAATAAAATACTGAATTCAAATCAACAAACTCTAATACAATAAAACTAGATAACTAGAAAGCAACTAGCTAGACAGTCGGCTCATCAGCCTCTGGTTCTGCGTCCTCCAAGGGGGACTCTCGAACACCACAGGATACAATACCGGATCATAGTAGCTATTGAATAATAGCTCAGCATCATCAATGTCACCTATGGGGGGATCCAGTCAGGAAAGGAGCAAGTACGAGTACATAATCCGACATTCTAAGTAATAATGGAAAGATGCAATTTTAAACAGTTGAAATACTTTGAACAATATTTTCCAGCAATTTTCAGCAATTCAATATTTGAAACAATGTGATTTGAATTGGTAACGTCTATGATCGGCTTGGGTTGTACAATAGCATCCTAGCGATGCGATACGGCTTATCCCCGTGTGTAAGAGGAGTAAGCTCGCACAATAATACAATATGAGGGTTTTGGTCATAAACACTACACTACTCCCCCAATATCCCTACAATCAATAATTGAACTCAAGGAGAGAGTTCCGTGTAGCAATGTGGTTTAAGCATGCAATCATGACAATTACTAAATAAAATGCAAGAAAACATAACCGTAACTTGTCTTTGTTTGTATGACTGGATTGGGATGTCAGTGCCGAGAAGGAAGTCAAGTACGTCCTCGAAATCTTACAGTTGAGAATCCTGACTTAGAATCATAGATGAGCCAAATCTAGGTGTGCTAGTTGTAATTTCTAGAAACAGACCCTAGTCAGGTTTTAAGTTATTTAATTAATCTAACAAAATCCGTCTACGTCGTGTCACGACCCGATCCCAAATAATTGGGTCGAACCGGATCATGACCAGCCTGCACCGTTGTTGAGACGGCGACAGTAAGCTGTATCCACTATTGCAGGTAATCACAACAACATCTAAATATTTGTTACAACTCAATATTCGGGAATTTAAAACATTATTCAACATTTGAAAAGTACAACCGGAATAGAAAGACTGAAATAAAATACTGAATTCAAATTATCAAAATTCTAAAACTACCAATCTGGAAACAGAAAATCTAGCTAAGCGATCGGCTCATCGACCTCAGGTCCTGCGTCCTCCAAAGGGGACTCTGGCAATACCACAGGGTACAGAACCGGATCATAATAACTGTTGTATAACAGCTCAACATCATCAAAATCCCCTAAAAATGTTATCTCTAGTCAGGAGGGAGCAAAGTACAATTCATGATAATCAAACAATTGAAATAATAATAGAATCATGCACTTTTAAACAATTTGAAAATAAACAGTTCTCCAGCAGTTAAAACATTATGATGTGAATAGGCAATGAATATGACCGGCTTGGGTTGTACAGTAAATGATATGGCTTATCCCCGTGTGTATGAGGGGTAAGCTAATACAGTTCTAAATTATTACTTTGGATGTGGTCATACTCATTACACTACTCCCCAGTCCCCAAACAATTACAGTAGTTACAGTAGTTACAGTCTCAGAGAGAGTTCCGTGTTGCATCGTGGTTTAAACTTGCAATAAAATGATTATTAAATAATTATAAACTAACACAAAACGTATTGCCTTTGTTTACGACTGGAAACGGTGTTGGTTCCGGAAAGATGCTAGGTTCGCCTTCGAGTTCCTACAGTTGGAGAACTTGACTTAGAACCATTTGTGAAACCAAGCTAGGTGTGCTAGTTGCAATCTCTAGTAGCAGGTCCTAGTCAGGTTTTAAGTTTGTTTATTAATCTACTGCTAACGGTTTACGACGCGTGCTACGTTGGTTCTCATTTAGTTGGATAGCCAGTTTCTGGTTTTACTTGAAAATTTGTTGTTACCAGTTAATTTGGCAAAACTTGTATTTTGTAATATTATATATAAAACTACTATTTTCTTTCAATGATAAATCATAGGTTTTGTTTAATTATCAATATTTTAATCAAGTTATTTTATCGTAAAAAATCCTTATTTAATTTATACAAAATATTTATCAGTCATTTTGTTACGAAGCGCCTAATAATATAAATGATAAAATCATCCAGAAAATTAAAGAAAAATTAACCCAGAAAATAAATAAAAAATCTAGACTACGCAATACAGGGGCACAACTGACAGAATAGGAATCTGGGATTATGTCCTTACAAACTTTACATAAATTAAAATAAGAGAAAACTAGTTAGCTCTGACTAAAATCATGTATTTTAAATATCAAAAACGAAATTAAAAATAAAAATAAATAAAATCCTAGGAGTCTCAGACTTGGTCCAATCGTCACTAATAGCTAATGCCTCAACGTCCGGGTAAAACCGGTTTCGTTTGCATTTCGCTAGGGCCCACGGACCGGTATGGTCGTCGCCCAAAAACCAAATAAATAATATATTCTTTTCCAAAAAACCATTTTAAAATTATATTATAAAATTTTATAAAAATTTGGGCAGCATTCCCTCTATATTCGGGACAACCCAAAACTGGAAAAATGCGCCAACAATTCCAACAAATATCCCAAACCAGGGAGAACCCATTTTTATAGAAAATATAATCACAGAAATCATTCCCGAAGCCTAATCAGAAAAGCTGAAATAAATCGGAAATTCCGAAATTCCGAAATCCAAAAACCAATCCACAGAAACGTCCAAAATAAAATCCAGGATGTTTTCGAAGAAAGTTCGGAAATCCCGAAATAATCCCAACCATCAGAACTCTTTCCGAAGTTCTCGGGAAAAAACTCGAAATCAACAGCAACCAAAACTACAGAACAAAATGTCAAGGATGGTTCCGAAATTTCCGGAAACCATAACGTAACAGAAAACCAAATTCCTGAAGAGAATTCGAGGACCAATTTATTATCACAGACACGTTGGGAGGGACGAACTACTGTGATTATCCAGAAATTATCCAAATCGACGGAATCCGAAGGGTTACCTCGGACTCGGGACACGCCTCGCCGGGGTACGGCTGCGTAAACGTAACCGAAGCTCGGGATCGGACAACGGCTCGCGCACAAAAGCTCGCAGGAGACAGAAAAACTCTGGACAGCAGCTGGACGGGCCGGTCACGCGCGCAAGGGGGTCGGGCGGTCCCGGGAACGGCGGGCGACGGTGGCACCGGCGTCGAGATCGGCCAGGGGTGGATCGGGGCCGGGGACGTGGCCTGGGGCACGGGTCCGGGGAGAGGGGCGGCCAAGGAACTCGGGAGCGCGGGTGGCGACGAAAGGGCTCGGTGCTCTGGAGTTGGGGAAGTAGCTCGGGTGAGGGAAGAGTTTAGCAAAAAAATGAGAAAGGGGAATGTAGTGTGCTGGTGGTGGGTTGGGTTGTGTTATAAAGAGAAGTGGAGTTGGTTTTGTGTGGAGAGGAGGTGAAGTAGGAAAGAGAGAGGGGGGAGAGGCTGTAGAATAGGAAGGGTGGGGGTATGGCCTGGTCGTGGGGACCAGGCCAAGGTTTTGTAAAAAATACTTTTTTTTCTCTTTTCTTTCATTCCAAAATACCTATATATATTTTAGAAAAAGGAAAAATAAGAATGGGTTCAGAAAACGGGATTGGGTTCGGGTTCGAACTGGTCCAGGCTCGGGTTAGGTCAGCAACCAAAAACTAATTATTATTTTGAAAATAATTTCGAACTCATTATATAATAATAATAATAGCAATAATATTATATATTAATAATAATAAATTATAAAACCTAAAACTGGGTTTCACAATCTTCCTTCCTTAGAAAATTTCGTCCTCGAAATTTAAAGAGTAGGGTAGGAATTATCTCAGGTCAAGTTGGTACGAGTATTGCACCCGTAACTCAGGTCCAACAATAAGAATTTCCAAGACAGTCGTGGATGAGACGATTTAGGGACAAGTTTTATTTATGATATCATCCATGCAAAAAAATACAAAAGCGAACCAAAGTACACGAGGTTGATCAGACCATCATGCACCGGTCCTGATTAGACAATATATTAGTGGGTGCACCCAATAAAATACTGTCATGATCAAGCTTGATAAAGAAATAGCTTGCAAAACTAGGCTAACTTAGCAGCATCAGTCAAGTTTAGAACGAAAAGATAAGAAATATGAGTTATGTGATGGCTCAAATTTTCTGATCTTCTTCTCACCTCTGACTACGCTTGCTACTGGTTTCTCTGGCACTGAAAGGTTGAGTCCAATCTTCAGCTCTGAATTATCCAAAATGTGACTCGGATCCGGAATGTAGCGTCTGAGCTGTGATACGTAGAAGACGTTGTGCACACTCTCAATATTAGCTGGTAGAGCTAACCGGTACGCTACTTTTCCAACTCGTCTTAAAACTTCAAATGGCCTGATGTACCTGGCCTCAATTTTTCACCTCCGTCAAAACTGATCGTTCCTCTGGTAGGAGAAAACTTCACAAAAACACTATCTCCATCTTCAAACTCCACTGGTCGACGACTACTATCAACCCAATGCTTCTGTCTAACTTGGTCAATCCTGAGCTTACATTCACTTTCTCTACTGCGTCAGTCACCATCTCTGGACCCAGTAGTACTCTTTCTCCTACGTCGTCCCATGCAAGTGGTGTACGGCAACGACGTCCATAGAGAGCTTCAAATGGGGTCATACCAATGCTGGCTTGGTAGCCGTTGTTGTAAGAGAACTCTACCAAGTGCAAATGATCTTCCCAAGACCCTCCAAACTCCAAGACGCAAAATCTTGGCATGTCTTCAGGCGTCTGGATTGTCCTTTCTGATTGTCCATCTGTCTGGTAGTGATAGGCAGTGCTGAACTTCAATTGTGTCCCCAGGCTGTCATGCAAACTTTTCTAAGAGTGAGAGGTAAAACGAGTGTCTCGGTCAGATACAATGCTTACCGATACTCCATGAATCCGGTAGAAATGTCGCATGTATAGTGCCGCCAACTTCTCAGTGGATAAACCAACTTTGAAGGGGATAAAGTGAGCTGACTTGGTCAGTCGGTCCACTATAACCCAAATGGCGTTCTTTCCTCCTTGGGAACGAGGCAGTCCTGACACGAAATCTATTGTGATGTGCTCCCACTTCCACTCCAGAATGTCTAGTGGCTGTAGAAGTCCTGTGGGTCTCTGTCCGCTAGCCTTCACTTGTTGACAAATTAAACATCTAACAACATACCTGGCCACGTCTTTCTTCATTCCAAACCACCAAACAATGGTACGCATATCCCGATACAACTTGTTAGCTCTAGGATGTATGGAATATTGCGACTGGTGTGCTTCCTTCATCAGCTCGTTCCTCAGTTTGCCAGATGCTACGCAGAGCCTCATACCATTCTTCAGTGCTTCGTCACTGGCGATTGAGAATCCTTCAAGTGTTCCTGCCAGCACTTGATCTCTGAGTTTACAAAGCATCTTGTCTTGGAATTGTGCCTCCTTAACTCTGTCCATTAGACTTGAACGCACTTGCAACTGCATCAATGATGAATCAGCTCCTGGTACAATGGCTTCTCTTCCCAATTTCTTTATTTCTTCTTCAGGCAGTACAATTTCCAGTCCAAGCTTTTCCATGTCCTCCAGCAAATGACGCTCCTTGGTCAAGAATATTGCCATCGGGTATCGACTAAGTGCATCTGTAACAACATTAGCCTTACCCGGATGGTACTGCAGGTTGATATCGAAATCCTTTATCAGCTTCAGCCATCGTCTCTGTCGCATGTTCAGCTCCTTCTGAGTGAAAACATATTTAAGACTTTTGTGGTCTGTAAATATTTTTACTCTCTCTCCATAAAGGTAGTGCTTTCATAGCTTCAATGCAAATATCACCGCTGCAAGCTCCAAATCATGTGTGGGATAGTTCTTCTCATGAGTCCGTAATTGCCTAGATGTGTAAGCAATTACTTTTCCTTATTGTTGAAGAACGCAGCCCAATCCCTTACCGGAAGCATCACTATAAATTGAGAAACCGTCAGTACCTGCGGGTAGCGCAAGTATCAGTGCCGTTGTAAGCCTCTTCTTCAGTTCCTCAAAAGCTGACTGGCAAGCTTCAGACCAAATGAATTCTTCGTTCTTCCTAGTGAGCTTCGTCATTGGTTCAGCAATCGTAGAGAAATCCTTCACAAACTTCCGGTAGTAGCCAGCTAAACCCAAAAAGCTTCTGATTTCTGCAACCAAGCTTGGTGCAGTCCACTTCTCAATAGCAGCTATCTTCTTTGGATCCACCAAAATTTCTTTTCCTGTGACAACATGGCCTAAAAATTCCACTTTGTCTAAAAAGAATTCGCATTTAGATAGCTTACCATACAGCTTCTCCTTTCTCAAAGTTTCTAGAACTTTCCTGAGGTGCTCTTCGTGCTCCTCTTCCGTCTTTGAATAGATCAGAATGTCATCGATGAAGACAACGACAATTTGATCTAGGTATTCATGGAAAACCTTGTTCATAAGGTTCATGAACACCGCAGGAGCATTCGTCAGTCCAAACGGCATGACCAAGAATTCAAACTGCCCATACTTGGTATTGAATGTCGTCTTGGGAATATCTTCCTTCCTGACCCTGATCTGATGGTAGCCAGATCTATGATCAATCTTCGAAGACACCTTGACTCTGCTCAATTGATCAAATAGGTCATCGATCCGGGGGAGAGGGTACTTGTTCTTGATGGTGATATTGTTCAGCGCCCGGTAGTCGATGCACATCCGTACTGTTCCGTCCTTCCTGGGCACAAACAAGACAGGTGCTCCCCAGGGTGAAGCTCCGTCTCGAATGAATCCCAGAGCCTTCAGTTTATTGATCTGGTCCTTCATCTCCTTGGCCTCCTTCGGGTTGACTCTGTAGCATCCCTTAGAAATAGGGGGAGAGTCGGGGACTAGGTTAATGGTAAACTCTATGTCTCGATCTGGGGGTAATCCGGGAAGACTATCAGGGAAGACATCTACCATAAAGGTGTAACTAAGAATTTTATTCATGTGGAGAATTACAGTAAAAACTCTCATGATTGATCTAAGGACATCATGTTACAACTTCTTATAACAATAGATAATGCTATTCAGCAGTCCTAGGTACTATTCTTCATGGTTCTGGCTCTTGCATGAGCAGTCTCCAACTGTTTCATCTTCTATGAACCTCGAGTCTGCATCATGCCTTATTGTAGGAGGCAAGGTCTGCTGGATAGGAAGAGAGTCCCTAGGTTGTGGCCTAACAGGTGTTGCTGGGATATGTGCTCTGGTTTGATGGAAAGATAAGGGGCAGTCCTTTACCCGATGTTCAGCAGATCCACATGCCAAATATTTTCCCAATCTCTTGCGACAAATATTAGCTTGGTGACCAAGTCTTTTACAGTAGTCACAAACCAATAGCTTCTTACGATATGACTGCCGGATAGGGCTCAAATATCTTCTAGATTCAAGGGTATCCCTCCTAGGACGAGGTTTCGCTCCACTAAGGCTACATCATTGACGTTCTTCATGACTTCTCTCGTGATATTCATCTTTCCTGCTGGGCTTCAGCTTGAGCCTTCTAGAACTCCAGGATTTCTTGAAATAGGGCAACCATTTGGGAGGTGTTTGCTGGTACTGGTGGAGCAACATGAATGGGTACTTCACCAAGGAAATGCAACTCAGTTTGAGAAGAGGTAGGAATCGCCAGTGTAGTAAAAACTTCACTGGATGCATTATGGGGGCGGTCAATCAGCTGCGAGGGAATAAAACCTGAACTTGGTTGAGGAGATGGGGTATGATCCGGAGATGACACCTCATCGCCAGCAGAATTGGTCTTGTCAATGGCCATTCTCTAGAAGGTTTAGGATGCAAACATAAGCAAGGTATCCTACCAGTCTATAATCAAACAAAAATATTTATGTATATAATTCGGACCTATGTTGTGACAAATCAATGTTCTAGTGTTCTAATTGTTTTTAGGTATGTTTTCCTAAGTTGTTGGACCTGCATGGGCCACCACTAAAAATATGTCACGACCCGATCCCAAATAATTGGGTCGAACCAGATCATTGCCCAGCCTGCACCGTTGTTGAGACGGCAGCAGTAAGCTGTATCCACTATTGCAGATAATCACAACAACATCTAAATATTTGTCACAACTCAATATTCGGGAATTTAAAACTTTATTCAACATTTGAAAAGTACAACCGGAATAGAAAGACTGAAATAAAATGCTGAATTCAAATTATCAAAATTCTAAAACAACCAATCTGGAAACAGAAAATCTAGCTAAGCGATCGGCTCATCGGCCTCAGGTCCTGCATCCTCCAAAGGGGACTCTGGCAACACCACAGGGTACAGAACTGGGTCATAATAACTGTTGTATAACAGCTCAGCATCATCAAAATTCCCTAAAAATGTTATCTCCAGTCAGGAGGGAGCAAAGTACAATTCATGATAATCTAACAGTTGAAATAATAATAAAATAATGCACTTTTAAACAATTTGAAAATAAACAGTTCTCAAGCAGTTAAAATATTGTGATGTGAATAGGCAATGAATATGACCGGCTTGGGTTGTACAGTAAATGATATGGCTTATCCCCGTGTGTATGAGGGGTAAGCTAATACAGTTCTAAATTATTACTTTGGATGTGGTCATACTTATTATACTACTCCCCCAGTCCCCAAACAGTTACAGTAGTTACAGTCTCAGAGAGAGTTCCGTGTTGCATCGTGGTTTAAACTTGCAATAAAACGATTATTAAATAATTATAAACTAACATAAAATGTACTTGCCTTTGTTTACGACTGGAAATGGTGTTGGTTCCGAGAAGATGCTAGGTTCATCTCCGAGTTCCTACAGTTGGAGAACTTGACTTAGAACCATTTGTGAAACCAAGCTAGGTGTGCTAGTTGCAATCTCTAGTAGCAGGTCCTAGTCAGGTTTTAAGTTTGTTTATTAATCTACTGCTAACGGTTTACGACGCGTGCTACGTTGGTTCTCATTTAGTTGGATAGCCAGTTTCTGGTTTTACTTAAAAATTTGTCGTTACCAGTTAATTTGGCAAAACTTGTATTTTATAATATTATATATAAAACTACTATTTTCTTTCAATGATAAATAATGGGTTTTGTTTAATTATCAATATTTTAATCAAGTTATTTTATCGTAAAAAATCCTTATTTAATTTATACAAAATATTTATCAGTTATTTTGTTACGAAGCGCCTAATAATATAAATGATAAAACCATCCAAAAAATTAAAAAAAATTAACCCAGAAAATAAATAAAAAATCTAGACTACGCAATACAGGGGCACAGCTGACAGAATAGGAATCTGGAATTATTCTCTTACAAACTTTACATAAATTAAAATAAGAGAAAACTAGTTAGCTCTGACTAATAACATGTATTTTAAATATTGAAAACAAAATTAAAAATAAAAATAAATAAAATCCTAGGAGTCTCAGACTTGGTCCAATCGTCACTATTAGCTAATGCCTCAACGTCCGGGTAAAACTGGTTTCGTTTGCATTTCGCTAGGTCCCGCGGACCGGTATGGTCGTCGTCCAAAAACCAAATAAATAATATATTCTTTTCTGAAAAACCATTTTAAAATTATATTATAAAATTTTATAAAAATTTGGGCAGCATTCCCTCTATATTCGGGACAACCCAAAACTGGGAAAATGCGCCAACAATTCCAACAAATATCCCAAACCAGGGAGAACCCATTTTTATAGAAAATATAATCACAGAAATCATTCCCGAAGCCTAATCAGAAAACCTAAAATAAATCGGAAATCCCGAAATTTCGAAATCCAAAAACCAATCCACAGAAACGTCCAAAATAAAATCCAGGATGTTTTCGAAGAAAGTTCGAAAATCCCGAAATAATCCCAACCATCAGAACTCTTTCCGAAGAGTTCTCGGAAAAAAACTCGAAATCAACAGCAACCAAAACTACAGAACAAAATGTCAAGTATGGTTCCAAAATTTCCGAAAACCATAACGTAACAGAAAACCGAATTTCCGAAGAGAATTCGAGGACCAATTTATCATCACAGACACGTTGGGAGGGACGAACTACTGTGATTATCCAGAAATTATCCAAATCGACGGAATCCGAAGAGTTACCTCGGACTCGCGATACGCCTCGTTGGGGTACGGTTGCGTAAACGTAACCGAAGCTCGGGATCGGACAACGGGTCGCGCACAGAAGCTCGCCGGAGACAGAAAAACTCTGGACAGCAGCTGGACGGGCCGGTCACGCGCGCAAGGGGGTCGGACGGTCCCGGGAACGACGGGCGACGGTGGCGCCGGCGTCGGGATCGGCCAGGGGCGGATCGGGGCCGGGGACGCGGCCTGGGGCGCGGGTCCGGGGAGAGGGGCGGCCGAGAAACTCGGGAGCGCGGGTGGCGACGAAAGGGCTCGGTGCTCTGGAGTTGGGGAAGTAGCTCGGGTGAGGGAAGAGTTTAGCAAAAAATTGAGAAAGGGGAATGTATTGTGCTGGTGGTGGGTTGGGTTGTGTTATAAAGTATCACCCCCAGTTTTCAGAAACAGGGATATTTTTATTATTTTATATTTTTGAATATTTTTAAAATTTATTTTATTATTTATGATATTATTTTGGGGTTGGAATTTATTTTATTATTTATGATATTGTTTTGGGGTTATTTGAGTCGGGTTCGAATTTTAACTCAATCCGACTTGAAACGGGAACCCGGGGGTAGTTTGACTCTAGTGGGACCCACATACTAGTTAGGCATGGCCCACATGATATTAATTTTAGTCCAAATGATATTAATTTTAGTTAGTAGTTAGACTAATTATTTATGGATAGGTTTAATTTAATTAGAGACTTAAAACTAGACTAAATTGACCTCAACCTTTAACTCATTCCTAATTTAAATCAAACAGATTAGTGGAGGGCATTTTGGACATTCAAATAGGGGACAAATCACCCTTTTTGGGCAGCCACCTATGGGGGGGGATAAGGAGTGAGTCACTCCTTCATTCATTTGTTTTCATCCACTTTCTCTCTCTTGTTCTTCTCCAAATTAATTTAGAGATGAACCTCTATTGATTTCATCTCCAAATCAACCCTTTCTTCCACCAAATCTTCTTTATTTCTTCTATACTCCATGGTTAGAGGGTGCTAGCCAAGTTTGGGAGGATTCGGAGCTCGTTCGTGTCCTTTTAGGATCTCTACGTGTCGGTGTCGTGTCGAAAGGATTTTCCTTTGAATCTCTCTCCCGGAAGGTATAATTTCTTCTCTAATCCATCCCTACATGCATATAAAAATATTTTGAACCCATAGGAATGATCCCCATGGTTGTATCTCTATTTGTGTCCATTTTGTGTCCATTTGGAGGTCATAGGAGTGTCCTTTGTGTTGTAGTTGTGTCCATGTGGGAAAACCCCAAATTTGGACATACTATGTGTTGTTGTTATGTATGAATAAATTATTACATGTTTAATCTCATATTTTTGTATTGGGAATGTGTTCTATAGTGTCTCATATATATATATATATATATATTAGTGTAGAGAGTGAGTTCTTGATATATTATGTTATATACTTGTGTTTCTTTTGTCTTAAACTACCTAAATTCGTCATAATATTTATCCACGTTTTTAGTAGCAATAGCAACTTAGAAATGTCATAATTTTTAGCTTAAAACTCCGATTTATCTTCCATTTTTTTTAAAAGAACCGTATCGAAGTTAGCTTTCCAAATATATATTTTAATAAGCCAAATTCGTTCTGAAACTTTCTAAAAAATTATTTGAGTGTCAGCTGTACGAAAGACGAACGCGTTTCGGTATTTTTGCGATTCCGGGAGCTTCCGGACACGAAAATACGATCCGTTTAAAGTTTTGGAAAGATAACACAAAGATCTATAACATACTTTAATTCTAGAATTTAATGAATGCTTAATTTGTACAGTATTGATTTTAAGTAGAAGATTACTATACGATATATGCATTTTGTGTATCCTTATATGTACAAATATGTATGTATGCATGTGTATATATATATGTGTGTGTGTGTGTGTTAAGAGAATATAATATAATATAGAGTATGCATAAATGATATAATGTATGAAAGTATATAATGTATTCAAATATGTATGTATAGGTGCATGAATGAATGAATGAATGCGATGCATGAATGAATGGATGAAATGAAAGCATGTGGGTAATGCAAGGTATTGAAACATGTATGCAAGTATCCATATATAAGTAAGTAACGTAATCAAGTATGAATGTATGCTATATATGAATGCCAACATGATAGGAATGTATGATGCCATATTAGCACTTAGCACAATGTTCATATGTTAAAACCCCCTTCTACATGTTGACAGTAACCCCAAGCATGAATACGCATAAAACCTACTTACTGTTATGAGTAAACCCTTTGATGTATAAATAAACCCTTTTTGTTATGATTAACACCCACACACACATATGCTAAACATATGCTTTACATGTTATTTCTTCTATGTGACACAATGAACCCTTGCTAAATGTTATCCTTCTAACATAATACCCTCACACTTGAACACATTGTACTGCTATGTATACATTGCCATATCCACATTCATGTATCACTCACTCCTTGTCTTTATGCACCTTGCTTGTAATAAAAATATATATGAATATATATGTAATGTGTGTTTGATAACTTGTGTAGCTTTGTGATTTTGTGTGAGTGTTAGTCTAGGCTTGGTTAGGCCTAATGAGACTTGTTAGTCTAGGTTTAGACCTAGTACTGCCTAGTTAACCTAATTTGACTAGTACGGTTGACCAGAGTTGACCAAGAGTTGAATTTGACCTAGAATGACCTAGAATCATGTAGAATGCATAGTAGAGCTTTATTTTACCATTTTGGACTTGTTGTGACTTGTACTGTTCTAAATAGGAGCCAGACACCTTGTAACATGTGTTGCTTTAAATAGGACTCTGTGGCTTCAGTTGGACCCCCTATACTTATCAGCTGTTCATATTATCAGGCGAGTACATTCTCTGATCATTTCATATCCTGCTTAGAATTATTTCCTGCATTAAATTACTTTACTTGATACTGTCACGTTGGTCACACGAATTAGTACTATATGGATCCCTTCTTGAGATGTTATCCCTTCAGGGAGCATCGGGTACTCTATGTTCTGTGCGTTTCACTTACATAGCGTATCATATGCTTCTTTGGTTCTTTGATCACTTGTGACATATACTCATATGATCACAGAGTCTTCTCTGAATCCTTATCCAATTTATTGGGTCTATCAGAATCTCCATTTATGGGACTACTATGTACCACCCTTCGGGGGCTTATCACCCTTTGGGGGCTTATCACCCTTCGGGGGCTTATTACCCTTTGGGGGCATATCATCCTTCGTGGGCTTATCACCCTTTGGGGGCATATCACCCTTTGGGGGCTTACCACCCTTCGGGGACTGTTACATAGAATCATAACATAACCTGGTTGGATCCTTGTGTATTAATTGGGGGTACGGGGGAGTATAAATAGCCATGTGAACAATTCCAAAGTAGAATAACCATGTACGCCTCTTTAGTATAGCCATGTACAAATCAAGCCGTTCACATGTCGACTTTGTGCTCTAAAATCACTAGTCACTGGTAGCTCTCTACTTATAGTAGATATTTCTATTACAGTTCTCTCTCTGTTTACATACTGCACTTCTTTCAGTATCTATATCTTACTTTACTGCATGATTATATTTTCTAACCTGCTATGAACTGTTGAGATGTACTGTGCTCGCTCCTGTCCTGACTGGACCTGTTGATAAATTTTACAGATGGCCTGGGATTGCCTGCTAGCCTAGAGGAGACACAGTAGAGGTTGTTTAGATAGTTATTTCATTTTATCTGGAGTTGTATTTACTTTGTGGATTACTGTATTTGAGTTTTGAGATGTATTTCTGGGTTTATGTATCTTAGACACTTAGACTTCTATCTCCTGTATCTCTTTTGGATTTCATGTTTTATCTATCTTTATCATGCTCTACCTTAGATGTGATTGAGACTGTATCTGCTATGTCACCCCCATTTGGGGAGTATAAACTGCTTAGCATTATTTTGTTAGATGATGTGACCTAGGACAGCGTTCTACCGCCGACACTGCGGCGTAGGCTGGGCGTTGTTACGTTTTCGTGCCCTTACTCTAGGGTGCGGGTCGTGACATAAAGAGAAGTGGAGTTGGTGTTGTGTGGAGAGGAGGTGAAGTAGGAAAGAGAGAGGGGGGAGAGGCTGTAGAATAGGAAGGGTGGGGGTATGGCCTGGTCGTGGGGACCAGGCCAAGGTTTTGTAAAAAAATACTTTTTTTCTCTTTTCTTTCATTCCAAAATACCTATATATATTTTAGAAAAAGGAAAAATAAGAATGGATTCAGAAAACGGGATTGGATTCGGGTTCGAACTGGTCCAGGCTCGGGTCAGGTCAGCAACCAAAAACCAATTATTATTTTGAAAATAATTTCGAACTCATTATATAATAATAATAATAATAGCAATAATATTATATATTAATAATAATAAATTACAAAACCTAAAACTGGGTTTCATACGTCGTATACTATATTGGTTTATCAATTTACGGAATAACCGATTATTGATTTATTGGGAAAAATAGCAATTACACTTTAATTGGCAAAACTTGTATATTTAATAATATATATATAATATCTTTCTTTAAATGATAAAATCATAGACTTGTTAACTTACTAGTAATTTATCCATTTTAATTAAATACGAGAAATTTTTATTAATTTTATACAAAATAATTAATAACCAATTTTTATTATGTGCCTAGCTAGCCAACAACAAAACCCAAAAAATAAATAGAAAATCTAAGCTACACAATACATGGCCACAGAAAAATAAAGAAAAACTGGACTTATGCCATTACAACAATTTAACTAATTTAATATAAAAACTGAGGCGAGCTCTGAATGCCGTGAAGCGGTCCAGTCATGAGGCCGAAGCCCTGCACCCAAAATGCTAGAGGCCAGTAACTAGTTCTAAAAATAAAACATTATATAAATTAAATATAATTTACAGAAAACGGGCATCTTAGACTTGGTCATGCAATCTCACGTTGTTGGCTTACGCCTCAACGTACAGGAAATCCTGTAGCGTTTGCGTTTCGCCGAGGCTCATCCGACCGATATGGCCGTCGCCTAACAGGGGATACAAAACTCACAAAAAATCGCATTTAAAAACCAACAAAACCAACTTTGTAAATCGTTTGCAAATACCGAATTTGAAAATAGATTTTTAATTTAATGAACTTAATTAAATAATATTATTTGAAATGATTTTACTGAAAATTTGGACAGTATCTCCTCTGTAACTAGGACAGCCTAGCCACGAGGCGGTACAAAACCCACAACTCAAAATCAACGTCCCAAACCAGGGAACACACCAATATCGCAACACAAAGATAATATCCAAACCTCAGAATAATAAACCTCCGCCAAAAATAGTACATACCAACTAAAATAGGAATAACCAGCACAACATACTAAAGAATTGTCCATACCAAAGAGAATGGACACAGCAACTAAGAAAATGTCCAAACCCAAGAGAAACTAAGCCACAACATAAACAACAGTCCGATCCAAAATAACGCGTATCCCCTAACGCAATTAACTAAAGTCGATCCCCGTAACGGGGTCGGGACCGCGTCATCATTGACTAAGCTACGGGAGGGACATAGGGACACGGGATTATACCTCAGTTGCTCTGCTAGAGCTCTCAGATGCAAGAAATAGAAAAAGAAATAATCAGTGCCGACCTAGAACAGTCCAGGAACACGCGAACAGCGGGAAATCGGCTCAGAAAAGTGCACAGGAGGCGCGGACAGCAGATCGTCTCGGGACAGAGCACTGCGGAACTCGGGACAGCGCTGGGGCGGAGCCGACAGGGCTCGGGGTCACGCCGAAAAGGCGCTGACCGAACGGGCACGGGGGTCGGGGGTCGCCGAGGAGCTGGGATCCGGCGCACGGGAGCCGTGCGGGGCGGATGAGACAGGGGCGGCCTCGAGAGGCGGGCGCGCGGGCGGAGGCGTCGGGGAGGCGCTGGGCACGGGTCGAAGGCGCGCGGGCTGGACTCGGGGGTAGCCGGGGAAGGCGGCCGCGGGAGAGATCGCCGGGAAGCGGAGCTGGCCTGTCGGGCACGGCGGCTAGGGCACGGCGGGAGACGCCGGGCTGGGCTCGAGTTGGAGGGGTTCTGGAGAAATGGGGAATGGGGTTTGAGAGTGAGAGAAAGAGTGAAATGAGATTGAGGGAGAGGGAGAGGGAGCAGGGTGGGTTATTAAAAGAAGGAGAAGAAGAAGTGTAGGGAGAGGAGAGCTAGGTGGAGAAATTTGGGGGCGCACGGCCATGTCGTGGGGAACAAGTCGTGGGGAAAAAAAAGATTTTTTTGTTTTTTGTTTTAATAAATCATATTAAACCAACCTATGTATATATATAGATATAAATGGATTTAATTTCAGGTTTTAAATGGAAAATCCAAGGGTGGGTTCAGAAAACGGGGTCTGGTTCGAGTTCGGGGTCGTTGTCCGGACTCGGGGTTGGACCCCGGGCACGGGATCGGGACAGGCCACAATCAAAAATCCTATAATTAATTTTAGAAATAATATTTTCCTGATCAGACTATAATAATAATAATAATAATAATAATAATAATTGTTATAATAATAATAATAATAAAACTAAGACTAAGATTACGCTACAGACAAATAAAATCCAACCATTAATAATTCCAAAATTTTGGGTTTCACACCAAGGCTATGTGGAAAGCTTCCAGAACGTTTTAGAAGATGGTAGAACTTTCCTGAAGGCCCCAGAATCTTCCAAAGGACCCGATAATCTTCCAGAAGACTCCAGACCCTTCCAAATAGGGGTGAGCATTCGGTTTATTCGGTTTAAACCGAACCGAATAACCCAAAACCGAATTGGACCGAAACCGAATAATCAAAACCGAATCGAATTGGCCCAAAACCGAATCAAACCGAACCGAATTAAATCGGTTCGGTTTTCGGTTTATTCGGTTTATTCATATTTTTTTTGATTTTTTTGAACTTTTTTTGTTAATATATATAGTAACTAAATATACATAGACATATTTAGTATATACCTATATATATTAATACTTATATATATAGTACACACACACACACACACACACACACACACATATATATATATAAATATATATATATATATTTAAATTAATTAAATTTTGTTATTCGGTTTTCGGCTTTGGACCGAAACCGAAACCCAAAACCGAAACCGAAACCGAATAAAAAAAATTTAGTATTTTCAAAACCGAAACCGAACCGAATTTTTTTAAAACCGAACCGAACCTTTTATTCGGTTCGGTTCGGTTCGGTTCGGTTTTCGGTCCAAAACCGAATAATGCTCACCCCTACTTCCAAATGTGTCATGATCTTTCTGGATGTACTAGAAGCTTCCTTTGTTCTTATCTCTTAGAGAATAATCCCTGGAATATGTTGATTCCAGAAGTTTCTTGATATGTAATCCCTACAGGCACTAGAAATAAGGGGGAGGCCTTTTTTTTTCTCACCACCAAAACTTGTAAGCATTCTCTAAGTAGTAGAATAAGTTCTTACGAGTCTCATCTTTGCTCCACTCTTCTTTATTTCCTTAACATTCTAGCTAAGCGGGTTGGAAAGGCTTGTACGAGTCTTCGAGAAGGAAGATAGTGCGCCGCACGGGACGAAGTACTAGCAAAAATACTAAGTCCGTGACATCTTGCTATAAATAAGTAAGAGAAGTAAGAGAGCATGCTATGTGTGAAGAAATGTTTTACTTTCCAGTTTTCTCAATACATTTGTAAGTTTTCCTCTAAATTCAATAAAATCCTAGATACAAAAATTTCAATTACAATTTTTGTTGTTGTTCTTCTTCTCTACAAACTCATGGCCAATTTTATTCGATCACCCCCAAATTCATTTCTATTGGGAAGGGGATCCATCAATATTATTGCCATATGGATTCTCCCTCTCTCACATATAGCATATGAGAAGAATAATGACACACTCTCTGTCTCTCTCATGACCTTCAATTACGCCCATGTATCTATTACTACATATGCATCTTATTTTGAATTATCAATAGTAT
The DNA here is from genome assembly GCA_029216955.1 of Iris pallida. Lineage (NCBI taxonomy): Eukaryota > Viridiplantae > Streptophyta > Magnoliopsida > Asparagales > Iridaceae > Iris > Iris pallida. The sequence continues at coordinate 14,369,875 of JANAVB010024997.1, read as the reverse complement.
TTGGTTATGTACCATTTTGTCTTCCGTAACGGTTCAATTTTGTTGGAGTTTTCTAACTTTGCTTTGAAAACTTTAGTCCCATATTGAAAAACCACAAATGCGTATATTCCAATATATAACTATACTTTGTATTAGCATATATACACGGGGTGTGGTGTCCCATGTGGGATGATTTTTCTAGAGGGATTAAGTTTAAACTTTAAAAAAATAATCTTTGTTTTGATCACTCACTCTGGAAATTCTTATGAGCTAAGCCCCATAGAGACTTAGCTACTCAGGCCCGGACGAATGGCGCAAAGTGGCACTTACATGCGACGAGGCTATGCAGCGGAGCATTATGGATGATGCGCATAAACCCATATGCGCACCTGAGACGAGGCGTTGTCAGTTTTGTCGGTCGTCGTTGCTTTCGATGTGCGATGTAGGCGGCGCTGTTAGCATGCAGCACGCTGCGGTGTCGGCACATAGGACTTTGGAATCTAAATTTTGTGGAATTTGGTCTAACAACACGTATGGTCGCATATGCACGTATAGGTACTGGTTTTATCTATAAAATAGAGCTCATCTTTCTCATTTGTGTGTGGTTGGAAAAATTGAGAGGAGAAAGAAATAACCACCAATAGCCACAGAGTCCCATGCACGCATAGACCCCCATGCACACCTGAGAGCGTCACTTGCACAATTCGAGTTTCCAGGTCTTCCAAAAGGTGACCTACAATGTTGCAGAAGTTCTCTTTTGAACTTGGTGGTTCCTGGAGGCATATCGTCATATATGACGAATCTTGCTTTGAGTAACGATAATTTTATCACCCCATCAAGAAAAAAAAATTTAGTCTTTTCTTCTTGTAATTTGTTCCGTCTTATTGTAGCGTCTGCAAACGTAAAAAAAAAAAAAACAAACATTTTTTTTCTTGTTGTATTTTTATTTTCTTTGAAGTCAGTTTGTAACTTGTCCAGTATAGCACTTCGCTGGTGTAGGAATCAAGTAGAGAGCAGACATGGTAGTCTTGCGTGAATACTCTCACCCATGATCTCCATCTTTTGATCATACTTCGGGACTAACAAATTTTACAATTTTCTTGTTTGGATAAAATCCTCCATATCTAGAAAGTTGCAAGGAATGGAAACTTACAACAACAAAAATTTACAGATCCACCGATTTTCAACGAATTTTTTCAAATAAATTGTAAGTGAAAATTGCAGGAGGGAGGGGACAAGAAACTGAGTTTCAGAAACTTTTCACTTTCAACATTGTTATAATGTTGTTGAGAATACCTATTTTTTTTTTATTGAATGCATATGCAATAAAAAGAACTTTCATATCACTTTAAGCCCACATACATCATACCAAACATGGTCCCAAGTGGGGGTGAGTTACTCCTTAAATAGAAACCACCATTATATGTAGGGTCTGGAAGCTCATTCTTTTAAGGGCCAAAAGAGTATGCAAAGCAAGAATTTACAACTAACCAAAAAACAATAAAATCTATCCTTTGCACCAGCCGGGAATCGAACCCGGGTCTGTACCGTGGCAGGGTACTATTCTACCACTAGACCACTGGTGCTTCATGTAAAATTCTTTGAACATTATTAATGTATCCCTTCTTCCAAAAAAGATGTTCATGTCCGTTTGGATATGTTTTCTGAAATTTTTTTCTGAAAACACTTTTCTGAAAGTAAGTTATAAAGTTGTTTTCTGAGTAGAAAAATTTTGAGTTTGCGTTTGGTTACTTTTATCTGAAAAGTGATTTTAAGAATAATAAATTTTGAGTTTGCGTTTGGTCCAACTAACAAATTTTTGTATCTGACACACGTGTCCATTACATATCTTTTTCGTGTCCACCACAGATATTTTTCGTGTCCACCATATCTGACATTTTTTTCGTGTCCAGCAATTATTCTGTGTCCAACAAATTATTTCTGTGTCCAAACTTTTTTTCTGACATTTTCTTGTGTCCCCAACAGCTCTCGACGAGGACTCGTCACCGAGCGCGTGGCGGAAGGAGCCGAGCGCGAGGCAGGAGGATCCTAGCGCGTGGCGGCCTGAGCTCGACTTCGTCCAGGCGGGGATGGTGGTGGTGAGGACGGTGGCTCGACTTCGTCCAGGCGCCGGCGTCGAAGCCGATCCGGGGGGAGGAGGAGGAGGCTGTCGCCGGCGTCGAAGCTCCTCCTCCGTCGGACAGTGGGGGGAAGTGAGGGGCGAAGCAGATAGGACAGGGGAGGAGGAGGAGGCTGTCGCCGGCGTCGAGCTCCTCCTCCGTCGACCCTAACCCTAACCCTAGCCCTAGGTTGTCGAAGCTCCTCCTCTGTCGAGCTCCTCATCCGCCGCCACCACACCCGAGCTCCTCCTCCGTCTACGCAGCTGCCACCGCACCGGAGCTCGAGGCAGTCGAGCTCCTCCTCCGTCGACGCCCTGGCTTTGAGAAAAATTTCTCTGGAGGAGGGAGCCTGGAAAATTTTTGGAAATAGAAAGAGAGGAGAGAGAAAAATCGTGCGGGGGGGAGGGGTTGGGGGGTGGGGCCCACTGGAAACTTTGGAAAATTTGTTTGAGAAAACAGGTTTCAGTTGCTTTCCCAAAACAGGTTTTAAACGTTGAGTTTGAAAAAAAATTTGGAAAAGTTGTTTTTGGAGTGTACATAACCAAACACATTTTTTGTCATCACTGCCGTTTAAACTCAGAAAACTGAGTTTAAACACACAACCAAACAGGCCCTATATATACACTAAAATCTTTGAAAAATAGTATTTCAACAATAACAAAATTTCCATGGAGAGAAGTTTCCAATACCGTGACCATTCTTCCAAATTTTGAATCAGCACGACAAAATGTCCCATAAAAGGTGCAAGGAGATGAAATATGCTGCATGCACAAAGAAATGAGGAGTAAATTTTTTCGTTTGGATATGTTTTCTGATTTTTTTTTTTCTTTCCTGAAAACAGTTTTCTGAGAGTAAGTTATAAAACTATTTTCTGAGTAAAGAAATTCTGAGTTTGTGTTCGGTTAGTTTCATTTAGAAAATAATTTTTTAAAACAAAAAATAAAAATTTGTTTGGTAAAATACTTTTAGAAATTATTTTTTTAATATATCTTGTGTCACATTATATCCCGTGTCATAAATTCTGTGTCCAAAGATAAAAACTAGTGTCCAGTCCCAAATTTTGTCTGTCATCTTTGTGTCCACTCTGACACATTTCTTGTCTGGCCTCTGTGTCCGATACAACCACCCGAGGCGGATGGCAACCGAAGTGGACGGCCACCATGGCGGCGAGCAAGGGGACATTGGAGTACATGCTACAACCAACGACGAGGTGGGTGACCCGGGTTCGATTCCCAATGCAAGTGCATAGTCTAGAACTAGACAACTAACTTCACAATGTCTTCTATAATTTGTATCATATAAGTTTCATAATTTACTTGACAATTGCATTAGGAAAGAGTTTTTAATTAAAAAATATTATTTCCATGTGGCAACAAATTTTTTTTTTTTTCTTGACTTGGAGATGCTATTAGAGAACAAAGTCATGTAGTTAGTATCCAACTATTTGGTTGCCTTCTAAACTAACAGTTCAACCAACACTACATCACATTTGGCAATAATCACCATCCACGAGATCATCACTTCTAAGTCTAAACATACTACTCTTCTCCTGAAGCAATAGACCAAATCACTTCTTGACCATCACATCTTTTAAGTACTGTATGAACCAAATATTCGAACTTGGTTGGACTGGAGTCGACTAGATATAAACTGACTCATGTAAAAAAACCAAATCACAAATTCTCGTAAGCATACCACTTAACATTACATATAATTCCAAACTAGAAAGAGCCTCCACTCGAGGATGGCTATGATCCTTGAGGACCCTTCACCACCATGTCAGGTTTATCCAAAGCATTGCAACAAGAACATATATACTTTAAAAGGAAGGATTATTTAGTTTTAGGGTCTCGTATAATATTAAAAATTTACGTTTAGATTTTCATATTGTTTTTTTATTTTTTTTTGAAATCACACGCACACACACAATTGGGGGACTCGAACCTTGCCGGCCCCTCCGGATGTCCGCTCTAATACCACTAGGCTAGAGAGCTCGGACAGATTTTCATATTGTCCATAATAGAATTTTGGAATCATTTAACACCATTGTACTATTTTATTTTAAAATAATACATTTCAAGTCAAACTTGACACTGTATATTGAATGAAGTAATAGGTTTTAAATTTTCTTTGGTATAAGATTTTCTTTTTCATTGGTAGCATAATTATTGAATTAATTTTAAATAAATAACATCGACTAAATTGTTTGAATGGTTGAAATGTTGAATTGTGAAAGTTGGAAGTGGAGGATATGGAGTTCCGTTGTTTGGATGTTTTGAAGAAGTCAAATTTAGAAATAACAAATACATTATTTTTATATTATTATTATTATTATTATTATTATTATTATTATTATTATTATTATTTTCTTGTATCTTTTTCTCTCTCATAATTTTTTATATTTTCTTATAATTATTAATTATAAACATTTTTTTATTTCCTTATAATTAACAAAACAACCATAATTTTTCTATTTCCTATTTCGTTATTTTCATAAACCAAAGTAGCACAACACATCACACTTTCATATTCTCTCGTTCTCTCCCTCTTTATCTTGAGCCGGAGCAGTCGGTGATCTCGCGATGTTCGAGAAGTCGGTCCCAGTCAGTGATCTCCCTCGCGGCGCTGCCTATGTGAGCGATGAGGTGGTGATCCTCCTCGTGGCGCCACTGATCTCCTGAATAAGTTGGTCCCAGTCGGTGATCTCCCGTATGTTCTACGTTTTGCCATTACCGCTGATCTCGTGGCATCGTTGATCTACCAAAGAAGTCGGTCCTAGTCGCCTCGCCTCCGTTGCCGCCATGGCCACCACCACCATTGGCTTTTCTCCTACTTCTGTGTCCACATCCAAGTTTTCAACTCGGATGCGAGAGCTGGAAAAAGAACATAATTTTGGTAGCCGACAGGAAGTGCATAGCACAAATCCGCATTCCAATTCAACCGAATGTCGAAAAGTGTGAGTTTAGGTGTAGTTTCAGAACTTGTCTCATTTCGTCTACAGATCCTGCAACCAAACAGGACCTTAGTACATTGCTATTGGTACATTATACTATACTATAATGAACTGACTGAAGGAGTCACTACCAAATACTACACTACTACTACTTTACTGCACTTACCATAGGCTATTACACACTTATACTTCTTCTTCTTCTTCTTTTTAATTTCTTCTTCTTCTTCTTTTTTTGGGTGTCTACTTCTTACTGGAGCTTGGGAGCATGCTCCCAAGGAGGCTCGACCTGTTGGAATTATTAATTCTATTTATTGTTCATAAGGATGAAAAGGAAAGAGAAGGGACTTTAGTCCCACATCGGAAAGAGAGAAAGGTTTGAGGGTGCTTAAATAGGTATGTGCACTCATGAGGAGTGTGCAACAACCAAAGGGTTGCTAGTGGGTGACCATTGGTTGTTGTTTTATCTTCTTCATGAAAATGTAGCCGGTGTTGCCATCGGCAACACCGGCTCAGGCTCGGGCTCGGGCACGGGCACGGGCGTGGGCACGGGCACGGGCTCGGGCGTGGGCGTGGGCGTGGGCACGGACACGGGCTCGGGCGTAGAGGCGATAGAGGCGATAGTGACGATAGTGGCGCATTGTAAGCGCATTATTTCGGAAGGGTCGTGGCTTCACGAAACAACACGAATCCATCTATATACACTACAGATCTATGAATCTAAAACACACAGAATCTCAGTATTCATTCTCTCTTTCTTTTTTCTTCCAAAGTTTTCCAGAAAGGTGTTCTTCCCTACGCCGGTGTCTCACAATGTCTGGCGAACCTCCGGCAGAAGGCTGTCTTATCCTGGGTGTTCTGGCGTGCTGACTCCAAGACGTTACCGGAGTGCCTGAAACACTTTAAGAAAAGTGCTGCTAAATGCACGATTCAAGCCTCGACGACATTTTCAACTTCGCAGAACTCAAAAGTGAAGTACAAGCAATTTCTAACAATCTTAAAGTGTTACAAATAATGGCGTCCGAGGCTGCAATTTCGAGCATCAAATTCATGAATCAGGATCTAGTCAAACCGGATCGCTTCGATGGGACGAACTTCACATGCTGGCAGGACAAGATGATCTTCCTCCTAACGGTGCTGAAGATCTACTACGTCCTCGACCCAGATCTGCCACCTGTTCCAGAACCCACACCAGCAGATTCTGATGCAGTCAAGGCAGAACGCAAAAAGTGCAAAGAGGACGAACTACTGTGTCATGGTCACATTCTGAACACCATGTCGGACAGACTGTACGACCTCTATACAGGAAATCCTTCGACGATTGACATCTGGAAGGCTCTGGATTTCAAATTCAGAGCAGAAGAAGAAGGTACAAAGAAATTTCTTATATCAAAGTATTTTGATTTTAAAATGATTGATACAAAGCCTATACTCGCCCAAGTACACGAACTACAAGTTCTAGTCAATAAACTCAGGGCAGTAAAGATAGAACTTCCGGAACCATTCCAAGTTGGTGCTATAATTACTAAATTGCCAATATCTTGGAATAGTTATCGGAAGAAACTACTTCACAGCTCTGAGGATTTCTCACTGGAATAGATTCAAAAATACCTTCGAATCGAAGAGAAATTGAAGAAAAGACAGAAATCCGAGAACAACGGAGTTTCTAAAACTAACGCGGTGAGCGCGAAAGGCAAGAGGCCTGCAGGAAAGAAGAATTTTCTCGGTCCTAAGAAGGACCAACAAAAGTTCAAGAACTCCAGCACCGCCAAAGGACCTAAGACCGGCTGTTTTGTATGTGGCAAAGCAGGATATTATGTCAGAGACTGTCGGGTTCGAAAGACCCAAAATAGCGAGGTAAATCTCACTGAGACAGATGACATAATTGCTACGGTGAGCAAACTCATGGCGGTCAAAGGGAAGGCTCCAGGATGGTGGTACGATACTTGTGCTACCGTTCATGTTTCATACGACAAAGCAGCATTCAAGACCTATTCTGAAGTCAATGATGGACAAGAAGTTCAGATGGAAAATGAAGGACACTCAACGGTCGTGGAAACAGGTGATGTGGAAATCCAATTCACTTCCGGGAAGAAAGTAACTCTGACTAACGTACTTTACGTCCCGGATATGAGTAGGAACCTCGTCAGTGGAGTCTTGTTGGGTAAACCAGGAATAAAAATCTGTCTTTGAGCCGGGCAAATTAATTTTGACCCGTAATGGTGTGTTTGTTGGAAAGGGATATACCGATGAGGGTATGATCAAACTTTGTATCATTGAAAATAATATCAATAAAGTTTCTACTTCTGCTTACATGATTGAGTCCTCTACTTTATGGCATAGTAGATTAGCGCATATAGGTACTAGCACTATAAAAAGATTAATTAAATCTGGATTAATTTCATGCAATTCTGAAGACTTAGATAAGTGTGAAATTTGTGCAAAATCCAAAATAATTAAAAAAATCTTTTCACAGTGTAGAGCGTAATACCAACCTACTAGATTTAGTTCACTCTGATTTATGTGAATTTAATGGCACATTATCTCGAGGAGGTAATAAATACTTTATTACCTTCATTGATGATTGCTCTAGATTTATATATGTATATTTATTAAAGCATAAAGATGAAGCCTTTAATGCTTTTAAAATATATAAATCAGAGGTTGAAAATCAACTTGGTAGAAACATTAAAATACTTAGAAGTGATAGAGGTGGTGAATACTTTTCTTTTGAATTTAATACCTTCTGTGAAGAGAACGACATTATTCATGAATGTTCTGCACCACGGACACCAAAACAGAACGGACTAGCCGAAAGAAAAAATAGAACATATCAAGAAATGATAAACGCAATGCTAATACATTCTGAATTATCATTTAGTTTGTGGGGAGAAGCTTTACTTACTGCATGTCATATAATAAACTGAATTCCTTTGAAAAAAACTGGTATTTCACCATATGAGATATGGAAAGGCCGTAAGCCTAATATCAGTTATTTTAGAGTGTGGGGGTGCATAGCTTATTACAAAAATATGGATCCTAAAAGGACCAAATTAGGTACTCGTGGAATCAAAAGTGCTTTTGTAGGTTATGCTGCCAATAGTAAGGCATATAGACTTTTAAACTTAGAGTCTAACATTATTGTCGAATCCAGAGATGTGGAATTTTTTGAGAACCTTATTACTAAGAATAAGGATTCTGAGATTCCTGCTAATGAAGAGTCTCGTGAGGAGAGCTCTTCACGGTTAGTTGAAAAACAACCCGAGCTTCGGATCAGCAAGAGAGTTCGAAAGGCTAAAGATCTAGGATCTGACGAAATAGATTCTCAACTAATTTCTTTTTACTTAGTAGAAGGAAATGCAGAGAAATTTATTCGAAAGATTCCTATCATTCTTCAGGTGGAAGATGATCCTAAAACCTTTAAGGAAGCAATAGATTCGCGGGACTCATCTTTTTGGAAAGATGCTATCCAAGATGAGATGAATTCGATAATATCTAACCACACTTGGGAAATTGTCGATCTGCCCAAAGGGTCAAGACCTATTGGATGTAAGTGGGTGTTCAGAAGAAAGTATCATAGTGATGGTACTTTAAACACCTACAAGGCTAGACTAGTAGCCAAAGGATTTCGACAAAGAGAATGAATTGATTATTTTGACACATATGCACCAGTAGCAAGAACGACTACAATTAGAATATTGTTTGCGTTAGCTTCATTGCATCATCTTAATGTTCATCAGATGGATGTCAAAACGGCATTCTTAAATGGAGATCTTGATGAGAAGATTTACATGGAGCAACCGGAAGGGTTCATGCTTCCGGAAAATGAACAAAAGGTATGCAAACTTGTTAAATCCTTGTACGGATTAAAATAAGCACCAAAGCAGTGGCATCAGAAATTTGACTCAGTCATAATTTCTAATGGCTTTGTTCACAATGTTTGTGATAAGTGTTTATACACTAAAGTATATGAAAATATCGTGATATTTCTTTGTCTCTACGTTGATGATATGTTGATCATTAGCAACGAGATGAGTGGAATTACAGAAACGAAGAGGTTTCTAACTTCCACATTCAAGATGAAAGATCTTGGAATAGTTGACACTATTTTGGGGATCAAAGTAATACAAAACAGTGGGGGTTTTGAACTTACGCAGTCGCACTATGTTGAGAAAGTGTTAGACAAGTTCAAAGAAGTAAACACTCCATTTGATCCAAGTGTTAAACTAGAAAAAAATTCTGGAAGAGCCGTCGCTCAATTAGAATACGCAAGTGCTATTGGATGTCTTATGTATTTGATGCAATGCACAAGACCTGATATAGCATTTGTAGTTAGTAAAATGAGTAGATTTACTAGCAACCCTAATAATGAGCATTGGAGGGCTATCGAAAGAATTTTTGGTTATCTTTTGAAAACCAAGAATCTTGGATTACATTATGGTAGATTTCCTGCCGTATTTGTCAGATCCCTATTTTTGGAAATAGGTATATGACGATATTTCGACTGTATTTCGTATTTTGGAGGATTTTAATTTTTGGGGCGTATTTGAAATTTTTATTATTTTATTGGAGGTGATTTTGCCCTCATTAATTATTTGTTATTAATTAATTTCTTGATCCTAATCTACCCTCCAAAATATCTACTCCCCTTCTCTCTTGTTATTTCACTCCCTCACATCATCCCTCTCTCCTCCCTCACCTTTCCCACTCTCACCTACCCCCCCCCCCCACTTTCTCCTTACAGGAGAACACCCCCCACCCCCAATTCCTTTCTCTCTCTCTCAGCTCTCCTCTCCCTCACTCTCTTCTCTCGGCCACTCCCCCGACTTTCGGCCGCCCGTCACCCCCGCGACCGCCACCACCATCGTCGGCATCTTCATCCCTCCACCACCATCACCCACCAGCACCGCCACCGCCTTCGCCGCCTCCTCCCTGAGCTCCCTCTTCCCGGAGCCGCCACCGCCAGCCACCGTCTCCACCACCACTTTCGCGACCACCACCACCGCCTTCATCATCATCGTCGTCTCCCTTCACCGCCATCTCCATGGCCGGTCACCGCCACCCTCTCGCCGTGGCAGCTCCCTTCGGCCGCCAGCACCACCGTCATCATCTCCGCCACCACTTCCTGCCGCCACCGCCAACGCCACCACTTCCAGCACCGCCACCATCGTCATCGTTGCCATCTCCATCCTTCCTCCGCCGCCGGTGAGCCACTCCTCCGGCCTCCCCTCTCTCTCTGTCTCCTCCGCCCGGAGCCGCCGCGACATGGCCGAGCCCCGAGCTCCTCCGCCCCTCTCTGTGTACTCCTTCGCCTTCCCTCTTTTTCTTTCCTGGCGACGACGAGCCTCGCTGGCCACGCCAGCCTCGAGTGGCGGATCGCCCTTGGGCCCCGCGCTGCTCGAGCAGTGTGCAGCCTTGGGCATCGCGCTCTCCTCGGGCCGCGTGCACCCTTGATTTGCACGTTTTCCCGTTCTCCGTGCTTCTCGGGACGTGCACCTTGATTTGTGTGCTGTCTCGGTTCCCGTGCTACCCCGATCCGCGTGCTGCCTTGGGCAGCAGGACGCCTCGAGCCCCACGCTGCCTCGGGCAACGTGCCATCTCGGTTTGCGCACCGTCTCATTTTTCGTACCTCGGCCTTTGTGCCTTTCTTGATTTTCGGGCCGCATCGATTCGCGTGCATGCATCGATTTACATGACCGTCTCGGTTTACATGTCGCATTGGACTCTGTACCGCATCAATTTACGTGCGCACCTCGATTTGTGTGTCGTATCGATTTACGTGCTCCTTGGACTTAGGTCGTTTCGATTTACGTGCTCGCCTCGGTTTACGTGTCGCGTGATTCATGGACCATTCTGATATTCGTAATTTTCTCGATCTACGTGCACGTCTCGATTTACATGCACGTGTTTCCCGTTTATCCCGATATTCGTGCCATCTCGTTTCTAGTGTACGTCTCGATATACGTGCACGTCTCGGTTTCCGTGTCCGTATCGATCCGCGTACCTCGGTTTCCGTGCCCGATCCCTGCACTGCTTGCGGGACCCGTACGGTATAGCCTTCTGCCATCTCTTGTGATTATTCTATTATTTTATTATTTGGTGCTGATGATTATTTATTGTGTGTTCTGAGGATCTCGATTGGCGTGCTAGCTTGGATCGCGACTGCCGAAGACTTGCTTACCTAGCCGAGCCCTCTAGGCAAGTATCCCTTGCTCATCGACGGCTCTTGCCCTCTCTCCTGGATTTTATTGCATTTAAGTAATTTGTACTTGTAAACTGTATAACCATGATTAGTGTAGCCTAGTAGTAGAACTGCTATGATGATAACTTAGGATAGCTTGGTTCGATACCGGGATAGACCGTATCGGACAACTCGGATGGGTCATCCACACCTCCGAGGACACGAACACGACTCACTTGTATGGATTGTCCCCATATGCCCCGTGTCCGACTCGCGGTCGGGTAACGGCTTGGCTAACTGTTTCTGTGACTGTGTTTATGGCTTGGACATGACTGTGGGTCTTGGTGCGCCCTGCGTGGCGATTCTTGCTGTATATGTTGGCTTGGCGCCCAGTACGCATCGTAGTGCTGCTGGAGGCCGAGACTTAGTGTTCTCGGCTATCGATTTGTTCCCAGTACGCATCGTAGTGCTGCTGGTAGCTGAGACTTAGTGTTCTCAGCCTGCGATTCTGCGATTCTGCGACGGGTTGTGCCGAGTGGATTTTAGCCCCAATTCGTAGGGTGCTCCCGTCCAGAATACAAAGGAGACTCTGCCGGATTTTTCTAGAATTCCCGATCGGGAATTCGGTTCGAAGGATTGGACAGAACCATTCCTTTGGTTTGCTGGACTGGGCTCGTACATGTTCATCTTGGTATAGTATACCTGATCCCATTGCCTGCCAGGTAGACTCCCGACTAGATTAGTCGCCTAGCGTCTTGACATATCTTGTCCGTCGGATAGCGTAAGGAGAGCGATTCTACTCGGGAGACGGTCTGCAATCCTGATCCTTGTTTGGTTTAAGGGTTGTGGATCTGCTCCAGAGTGGTTCATGCAATCCTTGCCATTTCCGGCGGTATTAATTAATAAACACTTGTACCCTGACCATTCATTCTAGGAGTTGTCCTAGTCTAGCGAGATAGGGCGAACAGTTGTCCTATGTATCGGGATTGTGACCTTGGATATATGAGGATTGAGTATTATATGGAGTAAGATCTCGGGATGTTTAGTTGGTAGACTCACGTGGACTCTTGGATAGTATTGCTATTCCTTTTGAGGATGTTCTAATTCGACCGGGCCTGACTGTGAATTCTTGGATTTTGATGATCACGAATATTTTGCAGAACGAGGAGAATATCGAGGATATTATTATATGATTTTTACTCGACTTTCCAAACGCCCAAAACCTGGTACCTTTGTGTATTCCGGTAGTTGGAGAACCTGGTTTGATTGCTATGTCTTGGTAGTTGAGGGGCTTGTTTTCTAGTGGCTTGTGATCATTGACTAGGAGGATTCTTGTGAGCCAGAGGGTCTAGCATTGCTTATAGTGATTAGCTTGGTATTTGGTTATTGACCTTCCTGACATGATATTGATTCCATCGTAGAGGGGTGACTCTTGCTAGATTGATCTGGTGGATGGACCGACTTGATGATTGGAGCTGTAGGCTCCCATATATGTTTGAGATGATATTGTGGTAGAGATTCTGATCTTGTACTTGACCTGATATCCATGCCACGATGTGGGCAGATGATTTCATGTGACTGACAGATTTATCCTTGTTCCTGACATGACTACTTGTATCCGTGCTATAAGTCCAGCTTACCCTTTGAGGTACTGGCCCTGATTTTGTACTGCGGTGCTCCTTGTCTACTAGCACTTTGAGGTGCTACTTCCATGATTATATGGCATTGCGATGCCATCTTGATATTCTAGCTATATTATATGATTACCTGTACGGGTATCTGGTAGTTGGCCTATAGTCTTAGCGTGGTCAGGATTGCTTGCTTGCTTGTTGCATAACACTAAGGATGGATCACAACTGGGACTATAGGTGCCGAGGTTGATTCTTACTTAGCGTTCTCGTACTGAGATACGACATCTAGGAGGATGATCATGTGACCACGGCATGTGATTCCGGATAAATGTATGGATAATCTAGGTAACTTAAACTGGTAGAAGCATTGGGGGGAAATGGAATCCCGAGATCGTGCATTACCAGCCTTATCCCAGACATTAGTCATGACCTGCAGGCTGGCCGCCACGGATATTGTTACCATTCGTACTAGTGGATGGCAATATCCGGCTACTTTATGTACTATATATTATATACATGGCATGCTCGGCACGGTGGCCTTACGAGGGACCGGTGGTAACATGCAGAGCCCGGTGGTCTTACGAGGGACCGGCGCTCATCTAGTCTTGATATACTTGGCCCTGCTAGCCCTACTGGGACGGCACGATCTGAGAATTCCTATATTGCATTGTTGGGGTAACCCAACCTCCACATAGACAGCCGTAGACATTTGAGTGGTCGCTTATTCACCTAAATTGTATGGCTTGTTGCTTGCTAAGCTGGCTGGCACGTAACGCTGTCCCGGTGCGGTAATTCATTCCCTTGCTCTTGTTTGATGTAGGGGTGAGTTACTATTCCGATGACAGACTACGAGTTCCAGTTGGCGATGCAAGCATTAGTGGATGTTAGGATGACTGTGATGATTGTTGGTTAATTACACTAGTCATGGATTGTTATCGTGCGTTGGTACCGCACGATCCCTTACCTTATTTACTGTTTTTAGATGCTATTCCTGTTATATTTTATCCTGCTAATTTTTCTTCGTCCGTCCTTGAGCCTTCCTTTCTGGTACTTGCTACGGTTGGCCTGACCAACCCTGGATTGTTCCCAGATTGCCTGAGACCGACCCTGTGGATCTTCCAGACTTGACTTGGGGGATGTGCTTCAGTTCCAGACCATGTTAGGGACTGTGGGAAGGTATACTAGTCTGCATTATTATTCTGTACTGTAGATTCCTGATTTTCATATGAGTATTTCCTGCTTTCCATATGATTATCTCTCTTGATGTTGTTTCATTATGATTTGCCTGTGGACATGAGATCGGATTTAGGCCATAGATTGATTGCATGCTAGGATACCCAGCAAGACTTGACAGCCGTCATCGCCGTATAGCGTATTCGTACCTTATACGGTGTAGCTGGCCTACGTCCGTCCCCGTATTCCGGTACTGGGGCGTGACAGTATTAGAAGGATATACCGACGCTAGTTGGATATCAAGTGTCGGGGATAACAAATCTACGACAGGTTGGGTATTTACGCTTGCAGGAGGGGCAGTTTCTTGGAAGAGCAAGAAACAAACGTGCATTACCCATTCGACTATGGAGTCAGAGTTTGTGGCTCTACCTTCTGCAGGACAAGAAGCTGAGTGGTTGAGAGATCCTTTATTAGAAGTTTCGCTGGCTAAGGACAATGTATCAAAAGTGTCAATACATTGCGATAGTCAAGCTACTCTAGCAAGAGCCTACAACGAAGTGTATAATGGAAAGTCTAGACATATAAGTCTAAGACATACCTACGTAAGAAAATTGATCAAAGATGGAATCATTTCTCTTACGTATGTGCGTACCAGCTATAACTTAGTTGATCCCTTTGCTAAACCACTAGCTAGGGATTTAGTAAAATCTACCTCGAGAGGTATGGGATTGAAACTCCTTGAGTAAGAGTTCCAACAACAGTGGCAACCCAATCTAATGTTAAGAAAACCTTAACCTTAGATTCAATGGGTAACAACAAACTGTTGATTTGGATGTATACGACATAATAATGTCGACTGTTGCAATTTGAGGGTTGAGTTTATAAAACTCTTAATGAAGTTCAGTAATGTTGACATGTATCTGTAAAGCAACAGAGATACTGAAAGAACTTCACCTATGTAAATTTAGAGATGGTGTCGTCTCAGTAAGATCTGGAGTTTATCTTATAAAAATTCACGAGACAGGATCAGCACATGGCCATTAATAGTGCTAAGCGAGAGATGTAGGCGAAGAACTACAAAAGAATGTGTGTAAAGTAACACAGATTTTATCACAAGGAATAACTGGTTCAAAGCACAGCTACCAGAGATTCCGATAAAATCTTGTGTTGCATCTACTAAGGTTAGGTTCAAATCGAAAGATACCTAACTGTATTAACATTCTTTAAGTGACGTATTCTGGAATTCCTTTCCATCATTTATGGAACAAGTGGGGGATTGTTGGAATTATTAATTCTATTTATTGTTCATAAGGATGAAAAGGAAAGAGAAGGGACTTTAGTCCCACATCGGAAAGAGAGAAAGGTTTGAGGGTGCTTAAATAGGTATGTGCACTCATGAGGAGTGTGCAACAACCAAAGGGTTGCTAGTGGGTGACCATTGGTTGTTGTTTTATCTTCTTCATGAAAATGTAGCCGGTGTTGCCACCGGCAACACCGGCTCGGGCTGGGGCTGGGGCTGGGGCTCGGGCTCGGGATCGGGCGTAGAGGCGATAGTGGCGCATTGTAGACGCACTTTTGCACTTAGGCGGCGTAGGCTCGGGCCTCGGGCTCCTCGCAGCGATTCTCGTCCCGAGAATTTCTATTTTTGCAGCGGCCCAGACAGACGAAAGGGTGAATGAACCTGCGAACAGGTGAATGAATGTTGTTTCGGAAGGATCGCGACTTCACGAAACAACACGAATCCATCTATATATACTACAGATCTCTGAGTCTAAAACACACAGAATCTCAGTATTCATTCTCTCTTTCTTTTCTCTTCCAAAGTTTTTCAGAAAGGTGTTCTTTCCAACGCCGGTGTCTCACAACGTCTGGTGAACCTCCGACAGAAGGCTGTCTTATCCTGGGTGTTCTGGCGTACTGACTCTTGGCAACACCGGCTCGGGCTGGGGCTGGGGCTCGGGCTCGGGATCGGGCGTAGAGGCGATAGTGGCGCATTGTAGACGCACTTGTGCACTTAGGCGGCGTAGGCTCGGGCCTCGGGCTCCTCGCAGCGATTCTCGTCCCGAGAATTTCTATTTTTGCAGCGGCCCAGACAGACGAAAGGGTGAATGAACCTGCGAACAGGTGAATGAATGTTGTTTCGGAAGGATCGCGACTTCACGAAACAACACGAATCCATCTATATATACTACAGATCTCTGAGTCTAAAACACACAGAATCTCAGTATTCATTCTCTCTTTCTTTTCTCTTCCAAAGTTTTTCAGAAAGGTGTTCTTTCCAACGTCGGTGTCTCACAACGTCTGGTGAACCTCCGACAGAAGGCTGTCTTATCCTGGGTGTTCTGGCGTACTGACTCCAAGACGTTACCGGAGTGCCCGAAACACTTTAAGAAAAGTGCTGCTAAATGCATGATTCAAGCCTCGACGATATTTTCAACTTCGCAGAACTCAAAAGTGAAGTACAAGTAATTTCTAACACGACCCGTACCCTCCACGCTGGGGTGCCTCGCCGTTCCCAATGGGCTACGGCCTCGGGGACATACTACACAGTTATACATTGCAGAGGCCAATGTCAAGCTACTGCACACTAGTATCAGTGTACCGGAGCTAGTATCATAGCTTGATAGAGCTCGAGGACAAAGCAGAGGCCAATTTTATTCGATCACCCCCAAATTTGTTTCTTTTTGGGAAGGGGATCCATCAATATTATTGCCACAAGGATTCTTTCTCCCACGCATTTAGCATATGAGGAGAATAATGATGGCCTCTCTCCCAACTGGGCCGAGATCCTGCTTAATTGAAAGAACAATGTCAAAATGAATATTTGATTTAGTTAGAAACCACCATTACATGTAAGTTCTGGAAGCTCACTATTTTAAGGGCCCAAACGAGTATGCAGAGGAAGAATGAAGAATGTTGTAAAAAACACATAAACTTCTTCTGCACCAGCCGGGAATCGAACCCGGGTCTGTACCGTGGCAGGGTACTATTCTACCACTAGACCACTGGTGCTTCATATTTTTAATTTTGAACAACAGCTTTACATCCCTTGTTCCAAGATATATAGCCTTGTTAGCAATCACCCGAATAAAACTCGTATTATACGCAATTTTTTTTGTACCTTTTAGAAACGTATAATACTTGCGTACTTTTGAACATTCAAATCGGTACGTAAATTTGGAGCATGCGAAGTTTTAACGTTTTTCGTATAAATTATTGAAAAATTTGGTATAAAAAAAAATGTGGTGGGGCCCTCTTTAGTGAACCAAATTTGACATCATATTTAAGAATGTGAAGTTCCTAAACTCAATATTTCCATTTTTCGGATATTTGACCAAATTTTTGAACGTATTTTATTTGCACATGTACTGAGCCGATTTATACTCGTACTTTTGTCGTCCCGAAATTTTCCCATTTGCCGAATAAAATCGAACCGAATTAATTCGGTTCGATTTTCGGTCGGTTCAGTTTCATGGGCCAATGTGCCGGACATTCAATTTTTTAGCAAAATGAGCCTATTTAATAACAATTTATTCTGAAAATATGTCATTATTGTATTTATGAATTATTATATTACATTGTGTGAAAAATATTAGCATATATAGATTGAGGGTAGAGAATGAGTGCTTAAAGAAGTGCCGACAGAGAATAGGAGAAGAGAGTGCGCTCAGTTAGGGGTTACAAACATTAGTATATGTAGATTGAGGGTAGTTTGATAAACTATCAACTCTAAATCGATTTTCGGTTCGGTTCGGTTATTCAGATCAAGAACCGAAAATCGAACCGTTATTTCAAATTTTCAAATCGAAAACCGAACTGATAGCCGAAAAACCGAACCGTTATATGCTCACCCCTATCCAGATCAATGAAAGCAATTTCAGGATGGCTATGATCCTTGAGGATCTTTCACCACCAAGTCAGGTTTATCCAAAACATTGCAACAAGAACATATTGAAATTTTGTGTTTAGATTTTTATATTGTCCAGAATAGAATTTTGGGTCATTTAACACCATTGTACTATTTTATTTTAAAATAATACATTTCAAGTCAAACTTGACATTGTATATTGAATGAAGTAATAGGTTTTAAATTTTCTTCAGTATAAGATTTTCTTTTTAATAGGTAGCATAATTATTGAATTAATTTTAAATAAATAACGTCGACTAAACCGTTACTTTAAAGTGACGAACCAATCCATCATACTCTTATCAAGAATACGAGTGTGTTCTCACTTATCAAGAGAGAAATATTTGATATGATCCTAATTTTATCATCTATTAAGGACTGTTTGGTTGTTTGAAAGTATAAAGAAGTGTTAAAGTGTTAAAGTATGATTTGCGTAACGCGTTGTATGGAGTTCCGTTGTTCGAATGGTTGAATTGTGAAAGTTGGAAGTGGAGGATATGGAATTCCGTTGTTTGGATGTTTTGAAGAAGTAAATTTTGGAAATAACAAATACATTTTATAATAATAATAATAATAATATTATTATTATTATTATTATTATTATTATTATTATTATTATACTATTTTCTTGTATCTTTTTCTCTCTCACATAATTTTTTTTATATTTGCTTATAATTATTATTTATAAACTTTTTTATTCCCTTATAATTAACAAAACAACCATAATTTTTCTATTTCCTATTTCGTTATTTTCATAAACCAAAGTAGCACAACACATCAAAGTTCTCTCGTTCTCTCCCTCTTTATCTTGAGCCGGAGCAGTCGGTGATCTCGCGATGTTCGAGAAGTCGGAGAAGTCAGTCCCAGTCAGTAATCTCCCTCGCGACGCTGCCTATGTAAGCGATGTTGGTGCTTTATTTACATGGAGAGAGCTTGCTCTCAACATGCCTTGTAAAATTTTAGTCTCACATTGGAAAAGCACCATGAGTTATCTCAACATATATACTTGGGTGTGTTGTTGAGAGATGCACATGGGGTTGGTGACCCTAAGGAGGGAACCATGTGGGTGATTTTACTAGGAGGTAAGAATAAGGCTCCAAGGATTAAGCATTAATGCTTTTGTCATTCTCTTGGATTAATTCCACTTGGAGCTAAGCCCCAAAGGGGCTTAGCGACTCGGACTCGGACTCGGGCTCATGGGCTCATGAGGCGTAATGTGGCATTTTGTTGGCGCACTTTGCACTTAGCACGTCAGCAGTCATGCGGTCTTTATGCGGCTCATATGCGGCCTTGCGGTCTTATGCGGCATGCGGCTCATATGCGGCTCATGCGGTTCATGCGGCCATGCGGCTCATGCGGCCATGCGGTCCATGCGGCTCATGCGGTCCATGCGGCTCATGCGGCTCATGCGGTCCATACGGTCCATGCGGCTCATGCGGCTCATGCGGTCCATGCGGCTCATGCGGTTCATGCGGTCCATGCGGCTCATGCGGCACATGCAGCACATGCGGCCCAAGCGGTCCATGCGGCCAGGCTGCTGCTGCTGCTACCGCATGGAGGGCTACGCTGACTGTGCAGATTTCAAATCGGTTATGGAAAGGGTGAATCAATGCAATTAATTCAGATCCTATCTTTGTGGGATTTGAATTAATTTCGTTACTATCTTTGTAGGATTTGAATTAATTCAGTTCCTATCTTTGTGGGATTATAATTAATTCGTTGCTATCTTTTTGTGATTTGATTCAATCTTTCCATAACTGAAGAGGCGGCTAGGGTTTCCACCCTCTCTCTATATATACTCTCTTCTGGCCTCCTTTGTGACGACTACGAAAATACAAGTCAGAAAAGGAGAAAGAGAGAGAGAGAGCTGCTGCCGCCATTGCAAGTCCATCCGAGGAGTCAGAACAGAGGTGACATCGAGCGTTCCACAAGTTATTCAACTTGCTGGTTCCTGGAAGCAGATCGTGTGGGGCGAATCTTGCTTTGAGCAACGGTATTTTGACACCCCAGCATTGTTCTTCTTCTCATCTCTCTCAAGTTTTATTGTAACTCGTTCTGTCCCAATTGTAACACGTTTGCAAGGAAGAACGAGAGATCTTCTCTTCTCTTTTTTCCCTCCTTCAGATTGTAATTTGGCTATTTGATTTTTTATTCCATCGTAGATCTTGAGTTTGCTCTCTGCAAAGTTTTGTGGGACATCTCAGATCTCGATTGCATCTGTTTTTCCATCTTTGATCAAGCCCCGTGAATAACAATCTCAAAGCAAGATACGTATAGATGGAAAACATTAATGCTTCGCTCCTCCAATCGGACTTCTGCAAGTTGGAAAAGTTCGATGGAGAGCACTATCAAGTCTGGAAGAGAAAGGTGTACCTAACTCTTCAACTGAAAGACGTTGATCATGTTCTGTTGGAGGAAGAACCCTCTGTTCCAGATACTGGATCTACTGCCGCCATCAACGCGGCTACCAAACTCCAGGCCAAGTGGAGAAGGGAAAATAGCATCTGCAAGCTTCTCATCCTGAATGCTATGGAGGACTCTCTGGCAGAATCCTACTCAAAGAAGGAACTTGCCAGAGACATATGGGAGTCTGTGGAAAATCTGTATGAAGAAGATAAGAACAGGAGCAAAATATTTGTGGTTGAAAAATATCACAAATTGCTCTTTGAGGACGAAAAGTCCATGCTGCCACAGGTGAAGGAATTTCTGAAGCTGCGTCAGAAACTGGAAGACGAAGAGATGCTCCTTCCCGACAAGTTTGTCGTCGGAGGGATCGTCTCAAAACTTCCTGCTGGATGGAGTACCTTCTATGCAAGGATGCACAGAAAGAAGCTAGACATTAGCTTGGGAGATCTACTTCAAGAGATCCATGTTGAGGACGAGATGCGTTCTCAACAGAAGGTGGACACTCTGTCCAAACAGTTGGCTAAAGCCAATCTTGTGCAGACGAAAGATTCCAAGGGGAAGCAGGCGGCTTCTCATCCCAAGAAGAAGGACTTCACTAATCTGAAAGTGAAGGGTCCTTCATTCAAGCAACAGAAGACTAAGTCCCACGTGACTTGTTACAATTGTGACAAGAAAGGCCACTGACGCTTCAAGGAGTGAAGCATGTTCCTGCGATTGCCAAGAACCTAATCTCTGGGAGCCTGCTCTGCAACGCAGGCTTGAGGATGGACATCAACGCTGGTCAGATGGTTATGTCCAAGAAAGGAACATACTTCGGGAAGGCTTATCAAACCGAAGGAATGTTTAAAATTCAGCTTGTCAACCAGTTTGATGACATTAATGCAGTTGCATTTTCTGATTATTCTCTTGAGTTGTGGCATAAGAGACTAGGACATGTTCATAGTAAAAGAATCAACAAAATGTCTAGTCTAGGACTTATCTCCAAATGTGGGGGTAAGGTGGAGAAGTGTGAAGTGTGTGCTCAGACGAAGATCACAAGGAAACCCTTTCATCGGGTCAATCGAAGCACAGATCTTCTGGAGTTGGTGCACTCCGATATCTGTGACTTCAAACATTTCTCCACGAAGGCCGGGATGAAGTACTTCATAACCTTCATCGACGACTTCTCAAAATACGCGTTCGTCTACTTGCTCAAGTCCAAAGACGAAGCTTTCGAGAAGTTCAGAGAGTTCAGGGCCGAGGCTGAACGGCAGACTGGACAACAACTCAAGAGGTTAAGGAGTGATCGAGGTGGGGAGTACAGGTCTCATGAATTCGCATCATTCTGCAAAGAACATGGAATTATATGCGAGACTACTGCTCCATATTCTCCTCAATCCAACGGAGTAGCAGAGAGGAAGAACCGGACATTGACAGAAATGATGAATTCTATGCTGCTTACTGCAGGCCTTCCAAAATGCTACTGGGGAGAAGCTGTATTGACGGCCACTTTTATTCTAAATAGAGTGCTGTATGCAACTTCGGACGTAACTCCTCATGAACTCTGGTTCAAAGTCAGACCAAACTTGAATGTCATTCGAGTGTGGGGGTGTCTGGCGTATGTGAAACTCCCAGATCTGAAGATTCAGAAGCTAGGGACAAGGACTACGAAGGCGATCTTCTTGGGGTATGCCGAGAAGAGTGATGCTCGGAGATTTCTTGATATTGAGTCAAATCATAGCATCGAATCTCGCGATGCTGAATACTTTGAAGACAAGTTTGCAAAAGACAAAAATATTGTTCTTTCGGACATTCCGGAAAATGATGTAGGTGCAAATGAGACTGAAATCTCATATGAGCCAGTAGTCCAAGAAGAAGCTGTTGTTGAGGAAACAACTCTTGTACCAGAACTCGCAGATTCGTCAGCTAAGCGAGCGAGGAGACCGAAAGATTTCGGAGATGACTTTGTCACCTATCATGTGGAAGCAGATCCGCTTACCTATGATGAGGCGATGAAGACCAGAGATGCTATCTTCTGGAAGGAGGCAGTGAATGACGAGTTTGACTCTATCACCTCCAATAACACATGGGTGTTGGTAGATCTACCTGAAGGAGAAAAGCCCATCGGATGTAAATGGATCTTCAAGAAGAAGATGAAGACAGATGGAACTATTGACAAGTTCAAGGCCAGGCTGGTCGCCAAGGGATTTTCTCAGAAACAGGGGATAGACTACTTCGACACGTACGCTCCAGTAGCTCGGATGACCACCATCAGGATGTTAATCGCTCTAGCAGCTATACATAAGTTGGTGATACATCAGATGGATATAAAGACAGCGTTTCTGAATGGAGAGCTGACCGAAGAGATTTACATGCAACAGCCAGATGGATTTGTCGTCAAAGGTCTTGAAGACAAAGTCTGCAAGTTGGTGAAATCATTATATGGTTTGAAGCAAGCTCCCAAGATGTGGCATGAGAAGTTTGACAAAGTTATTAGGTCAAACGGCTACAGAGTCAGCGAGACGGACAAATGTGTTTACACAAAGTTCGCTGATGGAAGAGGAGTCATCGTTTGTCTGTACGTGGACGATATGCTAATCCTAGGTATGGATATAGGCTGTGTCACAGAGACAAAGAAGTTCCTCCCAACCAAGTTCAGTATGAAGGACTTGGGGGATACAGATGTCATCTTGGGCATAAAGATCATCAGGACAGACACTGGAGTAGCGCTGTCACAATCTCACTACATTGAGAAGATACTCACACGCTATGGGTATAAGGATCTTCCAGGGATCGATACGCCATACAGGTGTGATCAGAAGCTGAAACCAAATTCAAGGGAAAGCATCAGGCAGCTGGAGTACTCTAGCGTTATCGAAAGTTTGATGTACGCAACCACTGCCACAAGGCCTGACATAGCTTTCGCCGTGGGAATGCTGAGTCGCTTCACAAGCAACCCAGGGGTTGAGCACTGGAAAGCTGTGAAGCGGGTGATGAGATATCTCAAGAAAACTCAGACATATGCACTGCACTACAACGGGTATCCGACAGTAGTGGAAGGCTTCAGTGATGCTAGCTGGTGTTCAGAGGTGGAAAGCGAGAGATCCACAGGTGGATATGTCTTTTCCTTGGGTGGAGCTGCTATATCGTGGAAGTCGAAGAAGCAGACTATACTCTCTCGTTCCTCCATGGAATCTGAATTCTATGCACTTAAAACTGCAGCAGATGAAGCAGAATGGCTTCGGGAGCTCATGTATGATCTTCCAGTGGTTGGGGCTCAGATACTGGCGATACCGATATACTGTGACAACCAGGCGACTGCGGCGGTGGCATCAAATGACCTCTTCAACGGGAAGAAGAGGACTGTACGGTTGAAGCACAGGGCAGTACACGATCTTATCAAAAGAGGTGTAATTACAGTGGTTGATGTTCGGAGTCAGGAAAACCTGGCAGATCCGTTCACAAAGGGCCTCAAGCGCCAGTTGGTCGAGGACACAGCTTGTAAAATAGGCTTGAAGGCATTCTGATAGTGTGTCTTTGTAATCCTACCATAAAGTTTTATACTATTAGTTCAAAGAGAAATCTACTAGGCATCTAACTTTTGGTTCAAAGGAGGATCACTGACTGGGAAACTATCAGGTAACAGTGGGTACTTGTTCTCTGGAACATGGAAGGGATACGGACCCATAACCACTGTTGTCTACTATGTATTTTTCTGCAGAAAAACAGATCCTGTGGAAGGTTGGCTTAAACGCCTTAATGAGTTCTCAGGCAGAGTGAATGTCTGGTGTGCTTTACAGGAAGCACGGTAGAGCAGCACTACAAGGAGTGAAACTCCATGCTATAGTGGGATGACTCCACCATGAGGTTCCTAGGTAGGGGTAATGCCTCGACTTTGCAAGCCAAGTCATAGCGGCGTAGCACCGCAAATAGGCAGGTAGCCTAATGCTGTATGACGTAATTAAAGAGTTGTAGACAGCACTACAAAGGGGAGGATGGCCCCATGTTACAGTGGCACGACACCACGATGAGGTACCCAGGTAGGGGTAAAGCCTCGGCATTGCAAGCCATGTCGTTGCGGCGTAACACCGCAAGGAAGCCTTAGGCTTCATGCTGGGTAGTTTGGCACTACAAAGAGGCTTGTGACCTCATGCTA
Organism: Iris pallida; assembly: GCA_029216955.1. NCBI lineage: Eukaryota > Viridiplantae > Streptophyta > Magnoliopsida > Asparagales > Iridaceae > Iris > Iris pallida. The sequence goes on along the minus strand of JANAVB010024997.1, from coordinate 14,345,393 downwards.
CAGTAGTATGACACTATGATGAGGTTCCCAGGTAGGGGTAATACCTCGGCTTCAGGCCATGTCATAGCGGCGTAGCACCGCAAGGAAGCGCAAGGCTTCATGCCATATCTCTTTAATAAAGAACTCACCTATAGTGTATGAAAAGAGATATCAGGCCGTCTCTTGAGGGTAAACTTGTAGACGCCCAAAATTATACACTAAAACCAGGCTGGCACAGGGCCTTTAATGTGCAGCCAGAAGCACACGTAACTACACTTTGTGAGTGGGAAGAATTATAATTGTGGTACAGAATTCAAGGCGTAGTCCATTCTTGTATCACATTGTTATTTAACCCATGCGGGAAGATTCAAGTCGTCAGCGACATCTATCCTAATGCAAAATAGACAGTTACTGTGGGGAATGCTCAACCCTGGACACATATATATGTTGTGATATGTGGGGGATTGTTGGTGCTTTATTTACATGGAGAGAGCTTGCTCTCAACATGCCTTGTAAAATTTTAGTCTCACATTGGAAAAGCACCATGAGTTATCTCAACATATATACTTGGGTGTGTTGTTGAGAGATGCACATGGGGTTGGTGACCCTAAGGAGGGAACCATGTGGATGATTTTACTAGGAGGTAAGAATAAGGCTCCAAGGATTAAGCATTAATGCTTTTGTCATTCTCTTGGATTAATTCCACTTGGAGCTAAGCCCCAAAGGGGCTTAGCGACTCGGACTCGGACTCGGGCTCATGGGCTCATGAGGCGTAATGTGGCATTTTGTTGGCGCACTTTGCACTTAGCACGTCAGCAGTCATGCGGTCTTTATGCGGCTCATATGCGGCCATGCGGTCTTATGCGGCATGCGGCTCATATGCGGCTCATGCGGTTCATGCGGCCATGCGGCTCATGCGGCCATGCGGTCCATGCGGCTCATGCGGCTCATGCGGTCCATACGGTCCATGCGGCTCATGCGGCTCATGCGGTCCATGCGGCTCATGCGGTTCATGCGGTCCATGCGGCTCATGCGGCACATGCGGCACATGCGGCCCAAGCGGTCCATGCGGCCAGGCTGCTGCTGCTGCTGCCGCATGGAGGGCTACGCTGACTGTGCAGATTTCAAATCGGTTATGGAAAGGGTGAATCAATGCGATTAATTCAGATCCTATCTTTGTGGGTTTTGAAATAATTTCGTTACTATCTTTGTGGGATTTGAATTAATTCAGTTCCTATCTTTGTGGGATTATAATTAATTCGTTGCTATCTTTTTGTGATTTGATTCAATCTTTCCATAACTGAAGAGGCGGCTAGGGTTTCCACCCTCTCTCTATATATACTCTCTTCTGGCCTCCTTTGTGACGACTACGAAAATACAAGTCAGAAAAGGAGAAAGAGAGAGAGAGCTGCTGCCGCCATTGCAAGTCCATCCGAGGAGTCAGAACAGAGGTGACATCGAGCGTTCCACAAGTTATTCAACTTGCTGGTTCCTGGAAGCAGATCGTGTGGGGCGAATCTTGCTTTGAGCAACGGTATTTTGACACCCCAGCATTGTTCTTCTTCTCATCTCTCTCAAGTTTTATTGTAACTCGTTCTGTCCCAATTGCAACACGTTTGCAAGGAAGAACGAGAGATCTTCTCTTCTCTTTTTTCCCTCCTTCAGATTGTAATTTGGCTATTTGATTTTTTATTCCATCGTAGATCTTGAGTTTGCTCTCTGCAAAGTTTTGTGGGACATCTCAGATCTCGATTGCATCTGTTTTTCCATCTTTGATCAAGCCCCGTGAATAACAAGCGATGAGGTGGTGATCTTCCTCGTGGCGCCACTGATCTTCCGAATAAGTTGGTCCCAGTCGGTGATCTCCCGTATGTTCTTCGTTTTGCCATTACGGCTGATCTCGTGGCATCGTTGATCTACCAAAGAAGTCGGTCCTAGTTGCCTCGCCTCCGTTGCCGCCATGGCCACCACCACCATTGGCTTTTCTCCTACTTCTGTGTCCACAACCAAGTTTTTAACTCGGATGTGGGAGCTGGAAAAAGAACATAATTTTGGTAACCGACAGGAAGTGCATAGCACAAATCCGCAGTTCCAATTCAACCAAATGCCGAAAAGTGTGAGATTGGGTGTAGTTTCAGAAATTGTCTCATTTCGTTTCGTACATTGCTATCAGTACATTGTACTATACTATAATGAACTGACTGAGGGAGCCACCACCAAATACTACACTACTACTACTTGAGTACTGCACTTACCATAGGCTACTACACACTTATACGTTGCAGAGGCCAATGTCAAGTTACTGCACACTAGTATCAGTGTATTAGAGCTTGATAGAGCTCGAGGACAAAGCATAGGCTTGGGGAGTAAGGCAGGTAGGTAGTTAGGAAATAGTTAGGCAGTTAGAAGTAGTTACTTTCTTAGGACGGTTATTGTAACTTGTAAGCTCTCTCTTGCTATAAATGAGCAAGAGAAGTAAGAGAGCATGCTATGTGTGAAGAAATGTTTTACTTTCTAGTTTTCTCAATACACTTGTAAGTTTTCCTCTAGATTCAATAGATCCTAGCTAGGTACAAAATTCTCAATTACAGTTGTTGTTGTTCTTCTTCTTCTTCTTCCCTACAAACTCATGGCCAATTTTATTCTATCACCCCCAAATTCGTATCTTTTGGGAATGGGATCCATCAATATTATTGCCATAAGGATTCTTTCTCCCATACATCTAGCATATGAGGAGAATAATGACGGCCTCTCTCCCATGACCTGTTTGGATCAATATAATTTCAAGGAAGTGCGAAATGAGAATTACACCCTTGCATCTATTATACATACTAGTAAAAGCACGTGCGTAAAATAATTTTTTTCTAATCTTATCAAAATATAATTTAAATATTTAAATTTAAACTAAGATTTGTTGTATGTATATTTATATTTTAATTAAGATTTTTAGAAATTTAATTTAATTTAATTTAAATTTGTTATGAATATATGGGAATAAAAGAGAGGGTATTGTGTTATGTGGAAGAAAAATAAAAATGAGGATATTCGATTATGCGGAAGAAAACACTACAAGAAACTAGGGTGTCTTACAACGGTCAAAAATTATTGTAAAAATAATATAACCCGTTGCAAAATCATTCTGCAACAGTTATTGGAACCATTGTAAATTCGAGCGTTGCTGATTCCTCTTGCAACGGTTATAGAAGGTTTTTACAATGTTTCTATAAATAGTTGCAAATAATGTATTATACAATGGATCTCACGTCAATGCATAACAGTTACATAGTGTTGTCAATAATATATTTGGCAACGATTAACAAACCATTGCAAATATTGAGTAAAGCACGATGGTTGATAACTGTTGCCTAAAATATTTTATGCAACGGTTAAAAATTATTGCAGATAATAGGCAACGGTAAATAAAAAATACTTTTTATTTACCTCTAACGGGGCTCGAACACCCAACCTCCTGGATCACATGCCTCCACTCTACCACTAGTCTAAAGGCTCATTTGTATATAAATACTTATATATATAATATATATGTACTTATATCATTTTCATCAATTGAAGCTTTTGGATCGATGTTAAATATATTATCTAATATTTTTTGTCAGCGAACAAGGAACCAAGTAATACGAGTAATTCTAATGCTTAAATTTCAATTGTGTATAAATAAAATTTAAATTGGACATTGAATTTGCAACGACTATAAACAAACTGTTGCAAAATCAATATTTTGTAATAGTTGTTTATTCTTTTGACAATGGTTATCATAAACATTGTTATTAAACAAAAAAAATTGCAACTTGTAGTATAAATCGTTGCACAACCATTACAAATAATAAGCCCGCTCACAATAGGTTGCAAAAATTGTTGCACAACTGTTGCTAACAATGAGCCTTTTTTATAAGGCTTTATGTAATCGTTGCAAAATATTAATAAATTTGTAACAAATAGTTAAAACCCTTGCATAATCGTTGCCCATTCAACTTGCTTTGACAACACTTTCATAAAAATGTTGCTTGACCGTTGTAAAAAAAGAAAAATGTTTCGCAAGTGTTTATGAACCGTTGTAAAAAATATATTAGGCAATGGTTAATCTATAACAATTGCAAATATATTTAATTTAGAAACGGTTATTTCAACAGTTACATAACTATTGCAAATTATAGTTCCAGCAACATTCATAAAAGTGTTGCAGTAAAACTGTTGCAAAATAGGGATATTTTTTGTAGTGAAATGAGATAAAGTTTAAATTTTTATCTTACGTAATTTTTTAAAATAAAATGATCCATGATATACATACGGCTTGAGCCGTTTGAAGCCCCCTTATATAGTGGAAGATGTATCTTCTTTTGAGTTATACTATTTGGTTATGCATCATTTTGTCTTTCGTAACTATTCATTCTATACTTTCTTGTTTGGATAAAATCTTCCAAATATACCGAGTTATGAGGATGTGAAAACTCCTAGTAATAAAATTTTTCAGATCCACCGAGTTTCAACGAGTTCTTTTCCAAATAAGTTATAAGTGAAAATTACAAAAGGAATGGGGACATGAAACTGAGTTTTATCAGAAAATTTTCACTTTGAACACAGCGTTAACCAAACGTTGAGAATATTTTTTATTGAATGCATATGCAAAATAAAATAAAAGACTTGTGTCTCACTTTAAACCACCTACACATTACCAAACAGGCCCCAACTGGGCTGAGATCCTATTTAACTGAAAGAACAATGTCAAAATGAATATTGATTTAATTAGAAACCACCATTACATGTACGTTCTGGAAGCTCACTATTTTAAGGGCCCAAACGAGTATGCAAAGGAAGAATAGTGAGCTTCATATTTTTACTTTGAACAACAGCATTACATCCCTTGTTCCAAGAAAAGATGTATACAGCATAACCTTCCTAGCCAGCGGGGTGGTCTCGGAATCAAACCCGAAAAGGTGTGTGAGAAAATTAAGAGCCGTGTGCCCAAAAAGCATACAATACAACGTTTACGAAATTTCGTACGTTACGTCGGACAATTTCCATGAAGAGAAGTTTCCAATACCATGACCATTCTTCCATTTTGCATCAGCACAACAAAATGTCCCATAAAAGGTGCAAAGGGGTGAAAAATGCATGCAAAAAGAAATGGAAAAGTTGGAGCATCTCCAACCCTACTGTTTTATAATTTATAATATGATTTCTATGTGATATGTGACATGAGGTACAAGACAATGTCTTTTTGTAGGTGACAAAATTATATTTACAAAAGACAATAAAATAAAAATGTTCTCTCCAATACAAGATGCTTTTTTTACATTGTCAAGTGCATTGTCTGGAACTAGACAACTAACTTCACAATGTCTTTTATAACTTTTGTCACGTAAACTTCACAACTTACTCCACAATTGTATTGGAGAAGAGTTTTTAATTAAATATCATTTCTATGTGGCAAAAAAAAAATTCCTCGGGTTGGAGATGCTATTAGAGATGTACAAAGTCATGCAGTTAGTATCCAACTATTTCGTTGCATTATAAACTAACAGTTCAACCAGCACTATATCACATTTGGCAATAATCACCATCCATGAGATCATCACTAAGTATAAACATACTTGACCGTCACATCTTTAAGTACTGTAACAACCAGAAATTCGAGCTCGGATGGCTGGAGTGGACTAGGTATGGGCTGACCCATATAAAAAACGAAGTCACAAAATCTTGTAGGTATATCACATAAAAACTCAAACGGTGCATTGAAATCCAAACAACACCTGATTTCTAAAGCAACATACATGATCGAGTTGCTACAATGACTCTGATCACAAAAACCTGGTAGAAATTAAACAAAACATACCAGTTATGCTCCAGCTTTGCATGAAATTGCTGGATACTCTTGAGTCATAATTCTTTCAAACAATATAGGTTACGATGAGCATATTGAAATAGCATAGAAACTAGAAAGAGGCTCCACCCGATAAATTGGAGGATAAATCCTCGTGGTTCTCTCGTTCCAAACAGGACTGCTTCGATGTGCATGACTTAGACCATCTATGGTTCCTTTCAGGCATACTGGTGTCCTTCGGAGCGATCCGAGCCTGGTCAACTGCAAAACAAAATGAGAAACATAACAGAATAAAACAAGCATAGAGCTACGTTCTTTCCATATCAACGGAAGCAGTTTCAGGATGGCTATGATCCTTGAGGATCCTTTACCACCATGTCAGGTTTATCCAAAACATTGCAACAACAACATATATACTTTAAAAGGAAGGGTTATTTAGTTTTAGGGTATCGTATAATATTAAAAATTTGCGGTTAGGTTTCCATATTGTCCAGAATAGGGTTTTGGGTCTCGTCCTAACGGTTGACTTGGCTGGCCGTTCAAAATAAGACCCTAAATAACCCAAGTCACACAACCTTCACATATTTTCGTTTAGTTTTAGGGTCTCGTATAACATTCAAAAATTGTATTTAGGTCTCCATTTTGGACAGTCAGCCAAAGTTAACCGTTAGGACGAGACCCAAACCTTTTTCTGGACAATATAGAGACCTATACACAAATTTTCAATATTATACGAGACCCTTAAAATTAAATAACACAGAAAGAAACGTATTGCAAGAACACCAGGGGGCCATTGTCCATGATCTTAATGCAAAAACTCTTCCTTTTGACAATGTTACAAAATAGAGAAACATCTACACTATGGGGGGCATTATAAAATGAAATGAAGTGATGGTTGATAGACACCGCCATAACTGTTTGCGTCCTTCTTAGTGCTACCAAATCAAATCGTAGCAAATGAAACAACTTTTAGAAAAGTCGTGGATGAATAAAAAGAGAGGCAAATCACTTTAGGAAGGGTCATAATTGAGAGACATCAAAATTATCTATTTCTCCAGAAATACTATCAATGAACAGCCAAAAGATGCATCAATGGAGGGTTATAAACTACCAGATACAACTCCAGACTTAAAAAAGTTTTGCAAGAAAATGAGTCGGACACAATAACAACTTTCTAGTTTCTAGCCATTGTTTGGACAGAAAAGACCCGATTGTAATTTTCTCCTAAGAATTCATTACTGAAATAAGAAAGACGCCTGTAGATAGGTTACGTAAACATGGACACGGATTCCAAATACACTACTTTTTAGAAAATTTAGGGTACATCTACGTTATGGATACAACTATATATAAACATCAACAAATATCTACATACATATTTGATACATTAGATCATATATATATATATATATATATATATATATATATATATGGGTCCGGATCGGGAGCCCCGCGGAAGCCCCGTCCGCCCCCCCACCCCCCCCCCCCCCCCCCGATCCGATGATGCAGGGGGGGGGGGGGGGGGGGGGGGGGGCTTCGGCAAGGCTCCCACGGCAGGGCTTTTGATCCGGATTCTATAATATATATATATATATATATATATATATATATATATATATATATGGATATTTTGCTTAAGAAGTAGGTTCAGAAAAGTTATATTTCACAAGGAAATGTTACTTCACATCTCAAATATGTTAGGCACGATCAAGACCATGCAAAATTACTTTCAACCTATGTTGCATAAATACAAACACAGATACGGATAAGACACACGATACGGATACGGGATAAGTACATTTTCACATAAGTGCAATATAGTTATTTATGTTGCACAAATATGAACACGGACACCAATTTTGTGTCCTTCTTGGTGCTACCAAATCAAATCATAGCAAATGAAACAACTGTTACAATGTTAAGTTGTGGGTGGATGCATAAAAAAAGAAAGGCAAATCACTTTGGGAAGGGTCATAATTGATTATAAGAGACATCAAAATTATCTATTCTCCAGAAATACTATCAATGAACAGCCAAAAGATGCATCAAGGGAGTGTAATAAACTACCAGATACAAGTCACTGACTTAAAAAAGTTATGCAAGAAAAAGATCTCAGAATAGCAACTTTCTAGTTCCTAGCCAATGATTGGACACAGAAAATACCCGATTGTAATTTTATCCTAAGAGTTCATTACTGAAATAAGAAGGACGCATGTAGATAGGTTTCGTAAAACATGGACACGCACGGATTCCAAATACCCTATTTTTAGAAAATTTAGGATACGTCTATGTTATGGATACAGCTATATACAAACATCAACAAATATCTACATACATATTTTATACATTATATATATATATATATATATATATATATATATATATATATATATATATATGGATGTTTTGCATAAAAGTAGGTTTTAAAAAGTTATAGAAAAGATTTGACACAAGGAAATGTTACTTTTTCACATCTCAAATATGTTCGGCACGATCAAGACCATGCAAAAGTACTTTCAACCTATGTTGCAATACATACACAGATACGGATAAGAACACATGATACGGATACGGGATACATACATTTTCAAATAAGTGCAATATAGTTATTTATGTTGCACAAATATGAACACGGACACCAATTTCCTGTGTCTGTGCAAAATAGCTTTCAACCAAGCTTTGAGTCTTCATGAGCTAGACATGGGCGAGCCATATCCGAAATGAGTGCCGTGGATGTGCTTTGTTGGATACATGCCAAATACAACCGATACAGGTACGGATACGGTTCTCTGAAGGCGTACCAGTGCAACATAGCAGTATAATCAAACTATGAGGAAGTACTAAAGCACCATTTACACTGAGGGTCTAACAAATCCTTTTTCTGTGCATTTTGGTTAGCTAGTATAACTAATTACAATGTCTTTTTTTGTTAATACTAAAAATGGTTTCAAGTGTTATCAAACTATGCACTGTAGGAATGACTAAGAGTCTACAGAAAGCCACTAAAGGGTGTTACCTTGTTAGTCATTTTGGGTTCCTAAGTCCTAGAGGGAGTTTGTAGGTGACGCCTTAGTGGCTTGAGATTTACCAAGATTGGTCTGCAAAACTTGTGTTTGGCAAAAACTGGGTTTCAACGTGCATGATTTTCACCTTTGCCCAGCCTAGTGTTTGGTTAGGATTCAAAAATCCAAGCGCCCCCCACCCCCCCCCCCCCCCCCCCCCCCCCTCCAAAACAAGTAGTCATTGACCAGCATTTTTTTTAACTACAAGTATATTTCTTCATTTCATAGCTTATATCATATAGGCTTGAAGCCTTGAGATCATCATCAAAATGGAGTCTTATTGTTCACCAACTCAGCAGAAATTGAGTCGGTCAAAGGTTGTTAACAAAAGAAAAATCAAGACCCGAATTTTATTCCAAAGATCAAGTTGATAATGTTCCTAAACAATGTCTGAGAAAGCAAAGAACAGGACAGACATTTTAGACATGATGAGGCAGTGTGCAAGCCTTAAAACAAATCTTCACCTTATGGAAGTTTCCAAAAGCCTCAAAACTTAAAATTATCTTCTCTTTCTCATCCAGATTGTGTCCCTTATGAGCTATCTTACTTCAAATGTTCCAATTTTACCCTCATATGACTAATAACTAAAATAATGTTAGTTTATCCACTAAGAAATGGATAAATATATGATTTACTCCACATTAGAAGGTATAAAGTTTTGATCACATGAGGACTCGATAATGAACAACAGCTGTCTTAGGTCCTTGTCTTTAGGCATAAAACCAAGCAACCAAGGCCAAGTGGAACCTCATACAGAGGCAGACCACAGTGTCACATACTTTCTTCACTCCCCAAATTACTTATGGACTATGTTGCATCGATACAGGCACGACATAATTCCCGGCAACCTTGAAATTTTAGGACAATGACACCATTGACACGTCGGACGACACGCTAATATATATAGTTGTTGTAGGTAGACAGTTGAAGATGTAATATCCAGCTAAGCAAATCGGAATAAATCAGACAAAGTAAATGCATCAACCTTTTCCAAGGCTTGTAAAAAGCATAAGCCATTAAAAATGTACACACATATATGTACAAAGTATCAAAAGATCTCAACTTTAATATAAGTTGTGGGACCCACAACTTAAAGTTGGGATGACTATTAGGGTTCTCAGCACAGAAGACCATCTCTGCAGACCCCAAAGGACCAAACCCCTCAATCCACCAAAAGTCTATCATCTATCCCCAAAATCCACTTCTCTAACTTAACTTCTTCACCACTGGCAAGAAATGGAGGCAGGTAAGTCGTAGGAAGGTTGGTTATTTTTTTTCTATAGATTTCGACGTTTACGACTGTGTCCGCTGCGAAACGGAGGTGAAAATTGTTGGGACACAGCATGTTGCAAATCCAACACAAATTAGAGCGTGTCCCAACTGAATCCGTATCAGATTCGAATCCGACACAGACTCGTTGGCAGTCTGGCCGTTTCCGTGCTTCCCAGCTTATGGATGAGCTTAATAGGCACGTCCAAGAGAAGTTTTCTTAACGATGATATTAACCTCTCTCAATAAGTTATGGATTATCTTACTAGGCACATTCAAGAGAAGGTTCCTCGTGGTATCACAGATGTTACTGTAAGTTAACAAAACTAAACAAAAGTTAAATCTATAGGATAGAAATGAATTTACTAAGCGCAATGCTTTTATAGCTTATCCAACAGAACTCTACTTTAACCAACTATCCCTCCATAATTGCAAACTTACATATTGGCAAAACAAAATTTCAAAGAACCAAGATTAAGCTAAGATGCATCACTCTCTCTAGGATAGGAAGCACTGCTGTCCAAGCCCGTATCTGTGAACTTCTAAGATAAATTTGGTTCAATCAACATCTAAAATGAATTTCGGGGAAATATCAGCAAATACTAGACAAAGTATGGCAGGGAAATAGTGAATATCATATCTTCCATAAAATAAATTTATTGTAATGCAAAATTTATGGGTTAGTGTTTCCGCAAACGACCTCAATGTACTCACTCATGTCATGGGCTTTTGGAATTTTCCATGAACCCATACCCTTTGCATCTTCTTCCCACTTCGGCGATTCACTGATCTCACACAACAATAGTCAAGCTCCAACTGCAGTAAATAAACATAATATTACAACATAGGTGAATACAACAAATGTTTAACTTTGTTTTTATCATACTTTATTGAGTTATTCTTCTTAATAAACTATTATTAAAGAAACGAATAATACAAAGGAATTTATCTAAAACTGAAAATATACAGAGCATCTGAAAATATAACTTTAAAAGTAAAAAAGTTGCAGCTACTACTAAACTCAATTGTCCTAAAGAATGGCAAGATCATGCAAGGTATAACAGATTGTGGAAGTGCAGGAAGATAAAGGCCAGGCACATCAGACATTTGAGTGCCACAACATATAATGGTTGCAAGCATGAGTTTTCCTTCATCGCCAGTTATATAATAAATCAAAAATTCATAGCACTGCTTCAGTGAGAATATATTGCAGTGAAAAAGAATATATAGACCCAATCAACTGAATCAGTCTAGGTGCAAGGTTAAGAAAAAGTATATTTACGTTTCCAATAACCACCAGGAAGAAACTAAGTAGAATTATGCATTTAGTATATAGCAGAGAGTTGATAAATTGCCTCCCTCCCTCCCTCTCTTAACCAACCTAACAACTAAATATATTGTGATATTGCACATAAGTAGCATGAACAAAATAACACATTACTGCTGCAGCAGAATAGAAAATGCTACCTCAACAAATCCAGCACAAAGAAAAAGGTCCCTTAAGATATCCAGTGAGAAGAAATATGATAAAGTACCGTCCGACCGCAGATACTCCCTGAATCCAACTCTTTGTTCAACCGGAAATCGAAGCATGGTCATGTCATAGAGACCTGTAATTGCAAAGTAACTTTGAGCTAGCATCTGCATATTATAACTGGATGTCCGAAAAGATGCTAGAATTTTAATAGCTTCTCCAAAGTAGCTTGTAACTGAAAATGTCAAAAAACCTAATGAACAGATAAACCTGCTCAACGAATAATAGTAGACATACCATAGTCTCTGAATAAGAGCAAGCACCCAGGTCTTAATACTGAAAAGCATTCCTTGATGACGAATGGCATTTTTCGGAATGGCACCGCTGACAAAGTGAATATCTAGAAGTTAACATGAGATTAAACATTAGATTCCAAGGGCAAAGGGCTACCACACCTGTAAGTAAGGTCAAGGAGATTTCATTAAATGGATAATCGTGTAGACATGCATAGCATTGGTCCTGATATATCTACCACGTAAAAGGTCACTCGGTCATCAGGAGGAAGGCATAATTTCAATAGTTATGAATTAGATATGAGATTGTATTATCAAACGATCGGAGAAGTATGGACATCTTATTCTTACATACACTAGTTTATATGAATGGAGAGGATTGTAAAGATGAGAGGTATAGAATAAGATTTCACTCCAATACTATGGTAGGGTTCTCACAGAAATGGAATGCTCTAAAATTCTCATGTCCAACTCTAAATGCCATTCTACATCTGCTGTTGAATATGGTTGTCTTTATCTAAAAACTTAAGGACATAATTAAAATAAATAAGGAATGACGAGCTCTCTTGATTGGGCTCCCAAGATATTTTGCTGCATACAAAATGCTACAGCGTTTATGGCACTTTTCCCTACCATAAAATATCATCACCTTTCCATATTATCCAGTACATACATCCATGTGACTAGTCAAAAATTGTTTAAATATGAAAAGATGTGCCCTTTTTATTTATTCTATTTTTATGCTATTAAATCTACATTTTAATCTACATAAGATGAAATGTGTTATCTTGTTATGGAAAAAGTATAAGGTGGTGATTATGTCCATTATTTACTCTAATAAATTGTGTTGGCCCATTTTGAAGAACTAGAGAAAACATACAATTGATCATTAGTTGTCTATTAATGGTGTAGTGATGTTATTGTAGTTGGAGCATTTCAAGTGTTTGGATTGTTGTGACTCCAACTATGACAGACAAATGTTGCAAGTTAACCCTCTAACTACAACAGCTTTTGCTCTGGTCAAATGACCGCAACACCGTTTATAGTAACATTTTGCAAGGAGAAACAATGAATGATATTTGGAAATCATCATTTGCAACATTTCTAAGTTGTAATCTTTTTCCCTCCCATGTAATAAGAATCCCACTAATTCTCTACTATCAACTATCACGTGTAACAGAAGCTACTTGCAAACACCACAATTATGACTATCCAAACGCTAGATTTGTAAAGACTGAAACATTACTTGCAAGTAACCATAAGCTGGATTTTGCAAAGTAAATACAGCAAGAAATGTTGCATGCAAGAAATGCTGCATGGCATGTCTCTTAACAGGTAACCAAACAACCCCTTGATGAAGTACAACAGATTGATGCATTCACATCAGAATACCGAGTCCCAAAATGAGAAACATTAACCTTCCTATTGCAGCGAAATTCCCAACCACACCTCTGGAGTCAGGAGTGGTCCACGAAGATGCTTCAAGGTCTGAAGAAAAGAAGATGACATAATACATACTTGCACATCCTATGAAAACTCAAAGGTGCAAACTAAAATAAATTGATAAAAAGCAAATAAGATGTTGATGATCCAACAACAGAACTCATAAAAATAGATCTTGCACTCCCATCAACAACTATAGTGATCAATTCTCGGCTACCCAATGCACTTCTCATACCGAAGTTATATGCCGACTCCTTGATGCTCTAGTATACTCATCACATTTTGCCACCAAAGCTCGTGAAATTACTGTTGTGGTTAGATCTGATCTTCTTTCATCAATTATACATATGTTAAAGGCTAGGAATGGTGCCTTCACATGGCATGGCTCTTATAAGGCTGGGAGATTCCTTATCGTGGCTGCTTCTGCTTTTTTTTTTGAACAGCAATCCTAAAAGTTGGTTGGTAACAACTTAAAACAAAATTTTGAAAAGCCAACTTAATTATGGGGCAGCTTTTGAAAGCAAGTTGGAACCTGCTGTCGAAAGCTGCTACTACTCCCACTTTTTGAAAAGCAGCATCAAACCCAAACCAAGCCTAAATATATTTAATCTACAGAGTATTTACTCAACCTTTGTACTGTTATTTAAATTCAATAAGTTAAGGTAGGTAACAAGCATTCAATAGCATAACATTTCCAGGGAGACCAGCTAACGGATTGGTTGCTCAAAATACTCCAAGGACCCGCCAACAAGAGCTCTATCGTCTTAAATACTGGATCAGCCACCAAAATGTACATTTGAGCTGAATAGAGTGTTCCCAATATTGGAACGGGATGGGACCAAAAGAGAGTTGATCCATGAGGAATGGTATGAACTTGGAAAATATGACTTAAAAGAAACCCCCTTATTAAGACTAAAGGCAAGAGACTATGTGTTCCCCCCTAAGTTTTCGGTTTCCTTATATGCAGTCTATGTTTATGTTATATTAAAGTTTTTCCATGTGTATTTAGTGTTATTTCCGTTGCGTGATTTTAAGATGAAAAATCGATTTTGGCAACACTTCGAGGAAGGTGCACAATTGAGATCCCGAAGGATTCAGAGAGACGAAATCAAAACACTTCGAAGAAGGCACAAATGAATTTCGTAACAGCAGCGACGAAAGCCCACAGAAAGTTTTCTGATTAGATCGGAGAAAATCTCGTTCAGAACGAGTTATAAGTGAAAAGAGATGAACGGAAGAAAAGAAGAGGCCTGCTGGGGTGATGAATCACCGGAGCTCAAAGCTAGATTAGCCCCACACGACGATCAGCTCCCAGGAACCAGCAAGTTCAAAGATGAACTGCGAAACACTCTGAAGAAATGCTCTTCTGGACTCCTCGAATGGACAGAACTCTATCTCTGTTTCTCTCTTCCTCTGAATTATAATTTTCGTAAGGAACTTGTACAAATGAGAGAGAAGAGAGGAACTTAGATAGGCGCACGCAGTAACCGTCCAGTATATGAAACGTTCGGGACGTGTTGCGTGAAAGGAGAAACCGTTTCCGAAAAATGCAAATTGTGCCAACAAAACGTCACATTACGCCTCATGAGCCCATGAGCCCAAGTCCGAGTCGCTAAGTCCCTACGGGACTTAGCTCCTAAGGAATAAATTCTAAGAGCATGACAAAAAGCATTAATGCTTTAATATGGAGCCTTATCCTTACCTTCTAGTAAAATCACCCACATGGTTCCCTCCTTAGGGTCACCACCCCATGTGCATACCTCAACACCACACCATGTATATATTGAGATACACTTCATGGTGCATTTCC
Source organism: Iris pallida (assembly GCA_029216955.1). Lineage (NCBI taxonomy): Eukaryota > Viridiplantae > Streptophyta > Magnoliopsida > Asparagales > Iridaceae > Iris > Iris pallida. The sequence goes on along the minus strand of JANAVB010024997.1, from coordinate 14,330,221 downwards.
GATGTGGGACTAAAAACTAGGCATGTAATGAGAGCAAGCTCTCTCTACATGTCAAGGAAATGCTCCAACATTTAGTAACTAGTTAGCTCAATTAGTCAAAATTATGGTCTTTCTCCAAGAGACTATAGCCTCGTTTGGTACACTGGAATGTGTTCAGCCCAAATAATTAATTTGAATGAAACTTGAATTATTAGTTCTTATCAATGATTGGATAAATAGAAAGATTCAAACTTTAAGTCTTAAATTATATAATAGGGCTGGAATCAAAAGTAGAAGTATCTTTGATAGTGTGGTAGAAAGAAGAACACTTTTTTATTGGTTCACAGATTGGCGTAAGCTGCAAAATGAATATGCTCAAGAGTCCAAAACTCGTCTTTATTTCTCTTTTTTCAGTAGCAGCATCTCTATAATCATTCTTTTTTGGGTCAATTTCCATCCTCCATCCCTCCTCCCCCCCCCCCCCCCCCCCCCCCCCCCCCAACCACCTTAGGCAAGCTGACAATGAATATGAGGAGCTTTTCCGAACATCACTCCAAAGGCACATTTCCGTAGGTTCAATCTCCGAAACTTTGTTATGCATATTATTAGTTTTTTTTATTGGTGTATAAATTACTATATAATGTCCCTTAATTTGTAATTTAGTGTATTTTTGGTCCCCCGAAAACAATTTTTGGGCCCGTGAGGGTCCACCACCATAGTTCCTTGGGTTATTTTTGTTTTCCAAGTTCCATAGGTTCTAAAGAACAAAACAACCCCTTCTAGGTGACCACCATTCGTTGAAGTAAGGATTAAATGATCCACATTAGACTGGAAAATTGAAAGTGGCTGATGTCAGCCCATCTTTTTTTTATTTCCTATATTTCCAACTCTACTATAGCTGATCATAAAAAGAATCCTACTTTCATGAAATGATTATTTCCTATGATTCTACAGAAGGTCATGTCTAATTGAACCCTAAAATACCTCCTTTTAGCCACAAACAGCTCAGAATATTAAAATATTCTTAACTATAACTCAGCACTGCTCTCTCTTTATTTTATTGAAAACTTTAAGACAAGAAATTAAGGGATTAAGAATTTCTTCTCTTTCGTTCAACTATTTTGTCGTGTAGATAGCTTTGCCACTCCATTGACTATCTCCCAGTGACAACTATGGACAATTAGGGACAGCAAAACCATAAGTCTCCATATAGAGATATTGTACTTAAATTCATATATCCCTGTCTATCTATGGCTTACAAATGAAAAGAAAGTTTCTATATTGATAGTAAATAAAATCAGCAAGATTATGCTTACCAAGGTAATAAAATCAACTCCACCAATACAACACTGGGATCCTTTTAAGGAGGTCGATCCACTCATGTTATCTGGATTAGCACCTAAAAGAAGTCCAACAAGGAACACACGTCATAATCATGCATGATAGTACAATACCGTAGCTGAATAACAGCACCATTGAAGTAAAAAAAAAAAGAGACCTGAAAAGAAGCCAGTCGGGTTTGCCAATGGCATCTTCTGACAATTAGCACAGAACAACCAATTTGGGAACGGATTTACTGAGAACTCCAGTAAAAATGGATGAAATCGATGTTTGATTGGACCAATATTTGCAGTAGCTATCGTCTCCTTTGCTGTTTCAAGAACCTCCGCACTACAGTCGCAGGCATAGACAACAACGCTATGTTTTGCACTAAGCAAAGACATTATGTTAGAAACAGTATCTCAAAGTCTACGAAAGACCATAAAGAGGAAAAAGGAAAAATCAACTGAACACTGAGTGATTCATGAGCATAAGAAAGATGGAAAAGATAGGTGATCTTAGATATAATCGAGATTAGATGCTGAGGAATATGTGCTCCTGAAAACTTCCAATAAATGCCTGAATATGGAGCCAATTAAATAACATATATAAACCCAAAAAAAACCCTTTACAAGAAACAGGCAAAACCTATGCATGTAAATATTTGATAGCTTCAACATCATTATGGTGCAAGTGGGTAGAGAATGTCAACCTCTACACAGCCTGATTACAAACTTCTTGCCTGCGATAAACGTTACACCTGATGATCCATATTACACCCATTTACTTGAGTTAGCTATGAAGTAAGAACCAACTTGAGTTTATATGGAGTACGAAGTACCATAAGAAGAATCTGTTGGTTACATCCAGCTACAGCTTTATACAAATGCCATACATCTTCCAAAATCTGTCCGAAATTATTACGTCGTAAAATGGATAGATGTTGTACCAAGTGTTAGCACCTAGGTACATATGGCAAAAAACGTGGTTGGCTAAGTTGTCTATAAAAACAATTTAGATGTTGAGAAAAAACGAGGTTTATTAAAAAGTTATTTATATACAAACTCAACTAGCATTCTGTTTTGTCACGCGTACAAAATTGGCTCCTTATTCAGACTCTATGGCTAAACTTCTTCGTGTTATCTTTTTATGCATAGTATTTTAACCACCAACTGGACTCAGATAATACAAAGAAATTTAGCCATAGAGTTCCCTTAGACTCGAATCACCTACTCCAATACAGGCTGGAAAGTAACATCCCCTGGGTAATATTGTCTGCATGAGTAAACAACAAAACAGGTAATAAATGTAGAGACAGCAAGATGCACTCTGTAAAAGGAAAAACACGATTAAAACCATTATAAAACAAAGCCAAAGATGAGTTAACCATGGATACTGTAGGCTATAGGAATCACTTGGTCTAATGAAAGTTTCACATTCATTTCCTTTACTTAAAAATATTACTTCATAATAAATCTTCCTCACAGTTCCTTCCTATTTGTTATATTATGGGTTTTCACCATGCCTTCCTAGTTGAATGTTATCTCTCTTATTGCCCTCACTTTAGAAATCCAATAATTGTAACAAACTGTTAAGAACACAGAGCTCTCTTCCATAAAACAACCAATTGTTCAACCATACATCTCCGTGTATTAACCAAGTAACATTCCAAGATTTCATTTTTCACAGCAACAAAAGAGCCTTTATCCCAAAACTTTGGGATCAGCTATTTGAATCCTTTCGTTCCATTCAGCTTTTTAAGAGCGACGCCCTATATAACGCTAACAAAAATCATATCTTTTCTATAGCTCCAATCCATGTTCATTTAGGCCACCCGTAGTCCTGGCAGCTCATTTAACTACTATCTTATCACTCCTAACAAGTGCATCTATTGGTGTACATCACACTTTTTTCCTTTTTACAAGTCAACCATAAATCCCATCCAAACAATCCAGAATCGGCAACGGAGACCCAAAAAAAGAAGACTATCTTAAGGTCAGCTATTTGATCATTTTTTTTCTGTTCAACTTTGTTAAGGGTCATTTCCTCTCTAACAATAAGAAACCCATATCCTTCTTTCATCCTCAATCCAAGTTATTGTAGGCCTACACCTAGTTACGACCAATGTTATAAATTTTGCTAGGCGGATTCGGTGCGCCAAAGGGGCTCCTAGGCACCAAACTTTTTTTTTTTAATATCAGTATAAGTTATGTTAAATATATATTATGATATGTTATTTTAAACACAAGTGATCTTTGCTAGTTTGGTTAGCAGTGAGAATATAAGCATTTGACCTCATTAGGTCACAGGTTCGATTCCCACAATTTTTTTTCAATTTTTTTTATAAACTAACCCTAATCAAATGGGAGGAGAGAGAGAGCAGCCTCCTCTCCTCTCCTCTCCTCCCCTCCCCTCTCCTCTCCTCTCCTCTCCTCTTCGTAGCACCACCGCCACCAGCAGCACCACCACCACCGCCACCAGCAGCACCACCACCATTGTAGTGTCCTGTCCCTACATCGTGTTCCGTTCCTCGTCCACGGGATGCACGATAAAGGAACATTGTCGCTATCGATTTATGGTTGAAACCGATTGATCGGGATCGATTGAATTAAGATCATTTCCTCGTTATGGAATAGCTTCTTCGGAATCAAGTCCCATATTCAACGGGTTGCGCCTCGAGGATGGACTCTGCGGCTGAGTCGGAAGAGATCTCGCGTTGCTCTGTTTTTTATGCCGCACTTGCTTCTTTGGCTTTGGTTTTCTGAATACATTTTCGTGAATGTTTTCGATAGTTTTCATGGCTTGTGTTCTTCGAACTTCGCATTACATATCGAACTCATCGAATAGGGCAGTGTTCTGATCAGTTGCTTATACAATTTCAAGTAATCGCGTAGGCGCCGTCTAAGCGCAACCAACCGGTCTCTCGCCTCAATCGACCAAAGGTGAGTGGCTGACCCTTCTCCCTTTGACCCTCTTTCTCCAAGAAATCGATAGTGTCAATATGAATCAATGAACTGTTGCACGAGTTCTCATGTACACTGACTATAGAACTGCATTATCATAGAACTGTTATGTGCTTACATCTACCATGCTTATATAGAACTGTGCTAAGTAAAGATCGAATCGATTAAATGAATGTTGCAACGATACCATGAAAGTATGAAACGTGTCTTGAATAATTAGTTTCGCTTAGCACGATCATGGACAACTTGTGCACAAGGGCGATTGTTTCTTCAGACGATATTCCGGGACCACGGGACAGATCCGGCCTAGGAAGAAACATGGATAGCTGTGATGTATGCATGCCACGGTATACAGTGGCTTTCAACGTGAATCGCTACCCATGCTGAATGACCTCTGTCTTACCAAGTTATATGTCTAGGATGGCTTGTCATGCTAGTGACCTTCACAAAATGTACACTATTGTATTCATCATTATCAATATGACAGGAAGAACATGGTAAGCTTTATACTGCAACGGCACGCTCTGCCGTGGATAAGATCTATCGTCGTTATGTTACTTGTGCCTTTCAAATGCTTTCATAAATTGATTAGGATGGCTAGAAAGTTCACTATATATATATATATGCATGTTCACATAATTTCTTGAACAAAATGAGAGCACGGAACATAATTAGCCACCCACCAGTACACATGCAATGTACTGATACTCGTTGTCCACAGATGCTCTGAACCAAGATAGCGTGCCAAGGAACTGAAGGCGACGATTGCAACATTTCGAAGCATTGCTAGCGTGTGAAGACAAATCTCCAACCTTTTGAAGACTCCAAAGACCCATGTCGCATCAACTCTCTCCGATCCCAAGTCTAAGAGAGTGTTTTGTTGCTTATGTAAAAAGAGATGTAAATGTATGGAACGACTATCTCATCAGCGTTCATTTTGTATCTGGGTCAAATTATAAGCCCGTGCGGCACCTTTGTAATTGAGTCTGTAACATGATGTTCATTATCAATAAAGTAAAAAAATTCTTCTATATACGTCTTGTCAAATATTCTGCGTACTCTCTTTGTTGTTGTATTTCGGATAACCTTATGAATGTGCCTTGTACGAGTGCAACCTAGGCTCGTACGACATCACGTCCGGGGGACGACTATCGATTTTCGGAAACGGAACGTTACAACCATCGCCACCGCACCACCACCATGACAACACCACCACCACCACCACCGCAGCAACACCACCACCAGCCGTCGCTGTCGTCCAATCGCCCAAGGTTAGTTTTAAATTATTATTTTTGATTTTTTTGTTGAAATTTCAAAACCGTCTAGTACCGCCTAGCGCCGCCTAGCGCCTAGGCCGGCCACCTAGGTGGTTTCCGGTAAGGCCGGAGGCTACCTAACGCCTAGGCGGCCGCCTTGGCCGCAATTTAGAACACTGGTTACGACATCTCTCATAACTAATATCTTATCGCTCTTTGTAACCGTTTACATGTACCGGTGTACGTTGCACATATCCAAACCACCTGAGACGATTTTCTCTCATCTTATCCTCACTTGGTGTCAGCTTCGTCTTTCCATGAACAAACTCATTTCTTAAACTATATTTTCACGTAACCAAACAATACACAACAAAGAACCTTGGTTGCACAGACACTCCAGAGAACTGTATTCGTGTCTATATTAGTATCCAACACGATACTTCTTGTCAGATATCGCTCTCCTATAATTACAAATGTTTGAGGGTGATTCTGCAGAGTCTTGATCTTACCAAATATATTTGAGATACGAGAAGTAAAGTTCCTTTGTAACGGATCCTTCTATAACTTTAGATCTAATGCAACTAGGGGCAGACTTACATATATCGGACTGGGGGGCGGTGCCCCTAGTAAAATTAGGAGAAGAAAAAAAATTTGAGCTGCAGCCTGCAGAGATCCGACAGCAAAGAGCTGCAGCAAGCAAAGCTCCCTCTCCACAAAGTGGTGTGGGCCCCCATTCAGCTGATTTCATTTCAAAAGGGCACGTAAGCAAGTGAAATCAAAGAAAAGACTCCACAAAGTGGTGTGGGGCCCCCAATCAAATAATTTTGTCCCACCCCTAAAAGCTAGCACAGTAAACAAAGCTCACTCTCCCCCATTTGCTTCTCTTCAGCATTTCTTCTCGGGTTCGGCTGCTTGTGCAGCTGTGCTTGTGCAGCTGTGCTTGTTTGCTTCTTCTTTTTTTCCAGCATATTTTTTTTTTACAAAGTTAAATTGTTGGAGGAAAAGCTGTCGGAGAACGGGGGACGGAGTTCACGAAGCTCTTCTGGAAAGAAAGCAACATACAATTGCAAAAGTAAATTTTAAAATCAAATTAGGCAAAATTAATTTGGGTGAAAATTATTTTAGATTAAAATTAAATCATGTTTCTGTTTCTATGATTTGTACGGACCAAGGATATTAGGTTTTTATTTATATAATGTGAATTAAATTAATTTGTGCATTTGTGAATTATGAAGTCTATAATTAAAAAATTATGCCTATGTTTGTATTTGTAGAATTGATTTTTGAAATTGGAAGTCTGAATATGGAAAGGTTTTTTAAACGAAAATTGTCACAACAAAGTGCAACTGAAAGTTCAGGAGAAGGTGCATCTAATAGTCCTCAACAATCTATTTCTCCAACTTCAACTAGTAAAGAAATTGTTGATTTGAACAGTCTTCCTTCAGATCCGACAGAAAGAAAAAAAAAATTCTGAATATCCAAACCAAGTTGATGAAATTAGAAGAGCTTACTTACTAAAAGGGCCTTGTCAACCCCGTAGCCATGATTTTCCCCAAAAAATGATTGGAAACAAATGGCGTCGATTTAATCCGGTTTGGTTTGATCAATATGCTAATTGGCTAGAGTATAGTGTAAAAGAAGACAAAGCGTATTACTTGTGTTGCTATTTGTTTAGGGATCAATTTGGCAATCAAGGTGGTAGTGGGGCATTCGTAATCGATGATTTTTCTGCTTGGAATAAAACGGAGAGGTTAGATTCTCATGTTGGTGGGGTTAATAGTGCTCATAATTTGTCACTGAAGAGATGTGAGGATCTAATGAGACAAGAGCAATCTATTGCGGTTGCATTTCATAGACAATCAAATATTGTGAAAAATGAATATCGGATTTGTTTATATGCTTCTATTGATGCTTGTAGATTTTTGTTGCACCAAGGGTTATCTTTTCGTGGCCATGATGAGACCGAAGCTTCTACAAATAGAGGAAATTTTTTTGAAATTATTAAGTATACTACTGATCAAAATGATTCTGTTCGTAATGTTGTTCTTACAAATGCTCCACAAAATCATCAAATGGTTGTTCCGGGTATTCAAAAAGATATTGCTCATTGTTTTGCACAAGAAATATTGCATAATATACTTAAAGAGTTTCAAAATGATTTTTTCTCATTGATGGTGGATGAGTCTAGTGATGTATCTGGCAAAGAACAAATGGTTGTGGTTTTGCGCTTTGTTGACTCCGCTGGGAATGTGAAAGAAAGGTTCATTGGTGTTGTTCATGTGATGGAGACTTCTTCTTTGTCACTAAAATCTGCTATTGATAGTTTATTTGCTAATCATAGTTTGAGTTTGATGAAAGTTCGGGGTCAAGGCTATGACGGAGCAAGTAACATGAAGGGTGAATTCAGTGAGTTGAAAACTCTGATTATGAATGAAAATGAGTCGGCATATTATGTTCATTGTTTTGCACATCAACTTCAATTAGCTCTTGTTGCTGTGGCTAGAAAACATGTTGATATTGCAAAAAAAATTAATATGATTTCTACCTTGATGAATGTTGTGGGAGCCTCTTGTAAGCGTAAAGACATGATTCGACAAAAACAAGCAGAAAAAGTAGAAGAAAAAATCAAGAGTGGTTTGATTGAGACAGGAAAAAGATTGAATCAAGGGTTAAGTCTTAAGAGGGCCGGGGATACACGTTGGGGATCCCATTATAGATCATTGTTGAATTTGGTTGCTTTGTTCTCTTCTGTTGTTGAAGTTCTTGAAGTTGTTTCATGTGATGCTACGGATTCATCCAAAAAAAACCCAAGCACGTGGTCTATTGAGGTATTTGCAATCATTTCCTTTTGTCTTCAATTTGTAACTAATGCTAAATTTATTGGGGATCACAATCAAATTGTCATTGATTTTGTAGGTATTTGCAATCATTTGATTTTGTCTTCAATTTACAATTGATGCTAAATATATTGGGGATTACAAATGAGTTGTCATTGGCTTTGCAAAGAAAAGATGAAGTCATTTTGAATGCTATAGCACTTGCCACTTGTCAAAGTGGCTAAGGGGCGATTGCAAGCGGTAAGAGATGATGGATGGAAATCTCTCCTAAGTAAGATCACCATATTTTGCAATGAGAACAAGATTGACTCTTTGGATATGAATGATGGATATGTTGATCCTTACCATCCTCGACGTAAAAGCAACATTACTAATGAATTTCATTATCGTATGGAATGCTTTTATGCGATTATGGATAAACAACTTTTGGAGAGTAATGATCGATTCAATGAGGTCAATTCTGAGTTGCTTCTTTGTGTTGCTAGCTTGAATCCACATGATAATTTTGGTGACTTTAATGCATCAAAGTTGACAAGGTTGGCTCAATTTTATCCTAATGATTTTTCTCTCATTGAATGCATGACTCTTGAGCATCAATTAGAGACATATATTATGGATGTACAAACAGATGACAGATTTAGTCAACTGAAGGGACTTGGTGATCTATTGAGATTGCTAGTACAAACAAAGAAGTACCTTTCATACCCTTTGGTGTATCGGCTTTTGAAGTTAGCATTGATTTTGCCTATAGCAACAACAAGTGTGGAAAGATGCTTCTCTGCAATGAATATTATCAAGACAGATTTACGAAATCGAATTTGCGATCAGTTTTTAAATGATTGTCTTGTATGTTTCATAGAAAAAGAGTTGATGAGTAGTATTACAAATGATGTTGTAGTTAAACGTTTTCAAAATATGAAAACTCGTAGAGAACAATTGTGAGATCACTGAGATGTAATGCTTTATTGTATGAAAACTCGTAGAGAACAATTTCTACCTTTTGTACTAAAATTTTGCCCTTTGTTTGGGGTTGTTTGGAGTGGTATGTATGTTCAATTTTTAATTATGTACTTTGCTCCTATATGTTTAATTTTGGGGGACGTTGTCTTCGAACCCTCTTATGATTGTGCCCCCAGTAGAATCTCATCCTGGATCCGCCACTGAATGCAACTCAAAAAAATTTAAAATTGAAGAGCTCAATATTGAAAATTACTCAAATTACCGCAAGATGGGAAGAACAGTGCTCCCATTCCCACATCCCACTTCCAGAACGTTGGCAACGGAATCACCATCGGAGGGAGCCAGTTCCGGGAACTCCTTCAGCAAGTACCTCCTTTCCTGCAACCAAGAACCAAATTTGAGACAAAACCCACTTCCCAAATCAATCAAAAGATGGAGATAAAGGAAAAAAAAAATGCATGGTTCGGAGAGAGAGACCGACCTTGAAGAATTTTCCGGTGGAGTGGCGGCGGTGGAAGCTCCTCCACGCGTCGGGGGAAGGAGGAGGAGCGGAGTTTGGAGGAGCGGAGAAAGGGGAGAGGTGGTAGCGGAGGGATGGGTCGCTCTCGACCTCTTCCCGGAGTTCTTCCCATCGGAAGTCATTGGAGTGGTACTCTGCTTCTCTCCCTTCCGCCATTGATTCGACCTCTCTTTTCTGTGCGGGGGTTGAATCAGACTAAGCAATTGAGTCTGGGCTTTAATATTGCTGCTGGAGAAGCAGCTTTTGGATGTGTTTGGTAGGAGGGAAAAGTGGGAGGAAGGAAAATAGAGGAGGAAAAAGTGAAGAGAAAGATTCATTTTATCTTGTTTGGTATGGAAGGAAAATGGGAAGGAAGGAAAAGTTGAGGGATTAGTTTTCCTTCATAACCTAAGAAATCCAATCCCCAAAAGTGGGAGGAAAAGTGGAAGGAAAAGTGGAGGCTTGTATTAATTAACAATTATACCCCCATATGAATGCATTATTTAAAAATTATTTATGAAGTCAAATGGTAAATAAGTGTTTTTAGTTGAGGGTAGAATTGGTAAACCCTATATTTTTTACTTTCTTTCCTTCCACTTTTTCTTTCATACCAAACAAAGGAAAATGAATCTCTTATCTTTTCCATCCTTGCTACCAAACACAAAGGAAGGAAATGATCTTTCCTTTCCATATGGAAGGAAAATGAATCCTTATCTTTTTTCTTCCTTCCACTTTTCCATCCTTCCTACCAAACACAGCCTTTGAGAGCAACTTCTCCTCAGCTTCCATAAGCTGCCCCAAAACTTAACCAGGGTCATCCCCTGCGGATTATAATATTGCTGAAAATTAAGTTCTCAAAATCTTATTTAGAAGAAACTAATAAATCTCAAGAAATTTTGTATCATAATGTTGACCCACCAAAACTAGGTATAATTTGGTAAATTATAAGGGCACAGCACATTTTGATCGGGGCTGTCCAAGTGTTAGTTTTCCATTATTTACAAGTTTGCCACTGAAAAAATTACTCAGGGCTATCCAAGTGGTAGGTATAAAAGACAAGTCTTATAATTTTTGTTTTCTTCCTCACTCTCCATTCCTCACAAGAAGAAGAAGAACAAGAAGAAAAAAAAAAAACAAGAACAACAAGAACAAGAACATCAATTTTTGCAAACCTAGTTTATTTTAATTTTTTGCTCTCTTCTAATTTCTCAGATCTCTTTCTCCAAACCCTACTTTATTTTTCTTCTTCTTGTTTGGGCATTATGGATGAAACCCTAGTTGTAGAAGAAATTGGGTTATCAAATCTATCAAATCTATTAATCTATTAGTCTATTAACCAATTTTTCTTTATTAATAGAAGAATTATGCATGAAATCCTAGTTGTAGAAGAAAACTATGGAAGAAATCCTAGTTGTAGAATAATTGGGTTCATATCAGGACTGCCACAATTTCTGACAGTCCTAGAAGTATTGATGACTGCCAGAAATTGTGGCAGTCTTGAAATAGACTCGATGTACAACAGGACTGTCACAATTGCTGGCAGTCCTAGAAGTAATGAGGACTGCCAGGAATTGTGGCAGTCTTGAAATAGACTCGATGTACAACAGGACTGCCACAATTACTGGCAGTCCTAGAAGTAATGAGGACTGCCAGAAGTTGTGGCAGTCCTGAAAGGGATATGCTCTACAACAGGACATATTGAGGACTGCCAGAAATTGAGGCAGTCCTGAAAGATACTTGCTGTACAGCAAGTTCCTTTCAGGACTGCCACAATTTCTGGCAGTCCTAAAGTCGACATTCCCGAATGAAAAAAAAACATGTTAGGGTTTTATTTCAATTTTGATAATAGAGTGAAATATGTATTTTAGGATTTATTTCCATGCATTCTTTGTGAGGAAAGAAGTATTTAACCTTTATTTCCTTACATTTTAGGGTTTATTTAATTTTTTGGGTGCCATCGAAATCGGGAAAGAGAAGGAAACTAGGGTTTTGATGGAGATGGTGATGATGGAAATGGTGGAGAAGAAGAAGATGATGATGATGAGAAAAAAACTAGGGTTTTGATGAAGATGTGAGATTGGAAATGGTGGAGAAGAAGAAGATGGATAGAAGAAGAAGAAGAAAGCTAGGGTTTGTGAAGAGAGAGAGTGAAATTTAGAAATGATAGTGATTTTTTGGGTTTGGGGGGCTGTGGGCTTTGGACAGCCCCCTGAGTGGAATATTTTGATAGCCCTAGTAAAAGTTCCTCCCAACCTGGCTAGCCCTAATCCTGGCTAGCCCCGATCAAAAAGATATGTGCCCTTATAATTAGCCTATAATTTTCACCTTCCAATAAAAATATGTCACGTGGTGCAAAACCACTTGTATGGATAAACAAAACCACTTACAAAGTGGTTTGTGTAGAATAAAAATATCACATGTTATATTTTTATTGGAATGTGAACATCACACCTAGTTTTGGTAGGTAAACAAAAAATGGACTCTTTACTAGAATACAACACATTTGTTGCAAATATGAATAAATTATCATTATTATTTGGCCTACATAACCTATGTCTTTTGGTTATCCATAACCTATGACATTTGGTTATCCATATCCTATGTCTTTTGTCATTTCTCCTTTAATTGTCATGATGATGTTAAAGCTTCATTATAAGCCTATATAAGGGCTCTTCTCACATTGATTGTGTGACATGTGAATGAAGAAACAATTTTCTCCATTTTCTATCTCCATCTTTTTACTTTACAATACGTTATCAGCACAATTGCTCTAGAAAATAGAAGAAGGGAGAAATAGTTCTCTTAAGAAAAGAAATTTATTGAAGAGGTAAGTCTAATCTTGTATACTTAGATACATGCATGTTTTAGTAAAATTAAATACATGTTTGATTTATGTGTTTATAGATCGATTAGAACGTAAGTTTTCTAGATCTACTTTTTCTTTTAGTTTTAAATCTAAATTTGTATTGAACATGTTCACAATTTCATTCAAAATAAAAATTTTATGATAATCTATTTAAGATTATGTATAAATTTTATTTCTATATTTTTTTTGTATGAACTACAAAATTAATATAGAATACCTTGAATTTTTGTAACTTATTTGGAATTAGTTAATTACATTAGACTAGTTTATGTGAATCTTTTATTTTCATTATTTTATTTATTTGAATTCTGCAATGTACTAATTCACATTGTTGCATATGTGAATCGAATTATGAATTATGAAAAAGTATCTAAAATATATTATTATATAATGATCACATTGTTGTATATGTGATACACATAAGACATAATATTCTTTGATAGCATTTTATCACATTGTTGTATATGTGATACACACGAGATATAATATTCATTGATAGCGTTTCATCGCATTGTGGCATATGTGAAGTTTTGTAATATTGAAAGCGCTTATCAATTTTATTATTTAAATTGATTTACATCTAATATAATTATTTTCTGCCATATAGATGTCGAGTCCTGCAAAGCTTGAATTCAAAGCTCTTGATGTGAGCAGAGACAATTATTTATCTTGGCAATTGGATGCAAAGTTGCAATTGCAGTCCAACAAGCTTGATGGTACTATTAAGAAGAAAAATAAAGAATCTTTTGAAGACAAGGACAAGGTTTTGATTTTTCTACGACATCATATCCATGATGATCTAAAGACAAAATATCTATGTGAGGATGATCCATTGAATTTGTGGACATCTCTAAAGGATAGAATTGACCACCAAATGATGGTAATCCTTCTGACTGCTCAAAGTGAATGGGTGATAACCAAAGCATTGAAAAGAGCTCAAAGGCAACTTTTCAGTCAGCGATCGGTATACCGTCGGTACGAACCGGTATACCGTTGGAATACCGGTCTGGAATTGCAACGGCTAGAAATATAGCCGTTGGGATCACTAAATGTTCGAAATCCGACCGTTGGATTTTCAACGTTACTGAATTGGTATATCGTCGGTATAGAACGGTATTCTGTCGGTATGCCGATTTTATAGACAGAAACTTTCTGTGAACAAAAATTGGTATACCTTCGGTATAGACCGGTATACCGTCGGTATGCCGATTTCTATCCGAAAATGATCTTCGACTAATTTCCATCCTAGCTTTCGATTTTGCCATCCATTTTTTGTGTTTACAATTATTCCTAAGGCTCATTACAGACTCCAGATATAATATAGCAGGTGCAGGCTTCTTCAGAGTGTTGAAATGATGATGGCATGGCATGGCTTCTTTCCTTGATAGATGTTGGCTTTTTCTCTTGGCGGCAACAGTCCAAAGATACTCAGTTTGTGAAAACTAAATACCTTTCGGGGGCTTCGCCCCCAAGCCCCCGACGAGGGGCGCTGCCCCCTCGACCCCCGTCCGCTGATCGGGCAGCGGAACCCCCGAGTGCGTGGCTCCGGAGATGTCGTCGGGTGGTTCAGAAAAATCTTGTGGGATCCATCATCTTTGGCCCATCATGATTTCTTCATTGCATATGTCCACGTTGATCTTGCTTATTACTTTTCTGCATGTACATGTTAGACGAACAAAGCAATATACATGTAGCAAATATGATAAGATAAAGCACAGTAGGACAATGCTAAGTTTAAGTATAAGAGCTATAGTGATAGCATAAATATTAGTGAGATCATAATGTTAAACTTAATTGAATAACCATAATCAAAACCATAGTTTTGATTTTGGCAACCCGATTAAATTTAAGATAGATAAGCTCATATCACTAATATGTAAATCAATAGGCACATATCACCAAAGGTATAAGTATAAGTAGAAATGCTATAGCGATAGTATGAAGATTAGTGATAATGAAGTGCTAAACTTAACATATTAACCATATTCAAAAATATGATACAATCATTGGGCCAACAACCATGACTATAAAAATGTTAAAAAATATAGTTATGTTATGTTTAATATTGTTTCTCGTCTTAGATTGTGCGAAGAAAAGTAACAAAAGACTCAAATAATTGAGAAAATTTTCTCCATTTTTCATGCAAGTAATGTGCTTTTGCAGCAATAATACCGTGAAAGAAATTTTATAAAATACTCTGAACTGGTGACCGTCTCCTTGTAGCAGAAATAAATAGCAACGTTCTCATAAAAAATCACAACTCTAGACCAACTGCTCAATGACAATTCTTGAGAAAAATGCCAATAATTTTGAAATTAACAGAGGTCGTGGTGGAGGACGTGGAGAGGGCATAAAAAAAATTATGGAAGGCATGGTCATGTTATCGGCCTTATAAAGGTGGAAACAATGGTTCACAAAAGAATAAATGGGACAAGTGGACAACACCCTCTAACAAAGGGAATCAAGTTACAAATGAACAGTTTCAGGAAGATGCTTGAAAATCCACCTTTTATTGAATGAGCACTCGGTCAATTTATATTTATTTCAAGTACTTATAAACTATTTATATTTGAAGTCATGTTTTAGTTTTGGTTTCCATCATGGAATGTTTAGGCCATGAGAGTTTGTTTTATTAAAAATCTTTATTATAAAGTTGGAGTCATATTTCTATAATATGTTATTATCATTTGAAATGCTTAATTATTTCTTTTTATACTTATGCTAGCTAGAATATATGTTCATAAAAAATTAAAAAAAAATTGCTTCATGTAAACCAAATAGGAGTAGTAATGCTTGTCATAAATATGAAAGATGGACATTAGTTTAAGCAATGTCGAGCTACTCAATAAGAGGATGACAGATTCAAAGAATCTAAGAAAAATAACTTGGATATGTGTTTGGTAGATGTGCTACAACACATGATTTTAGAAAAAATCAAAAAAAATTCCAAAGTTAGTATTTGACATGCATAAAGTGTCAACAATAGATGGGCCAGCCCATATAATTGAGGGCTTTGGAAGAGCACACATGTACTCAAACATATTTGCAGAATGGGTTATATTCAAGTGGTTCCAAAAAGAATTTTGTTAAGTTTCAAGGATATACGTAAAATGTGTACCATACTGAAACTCGAAAAGATAACAACAAAAGATATTATGTATCACATCTAATATTGGGAGCAAAAGGCTCACATTAGAAGAATTCTAGTCTTTCGGTGGGTTTGTTTTACACCACCATTGGTATAATTGAATCTAGTATAAATGTGAAAAAATATAAAGCCAATGATCATGTCTTATATAGCATTTGACATGACCCTTAGGTCATCCGGGACAAACTATGTTCAATCGGATCATTGATAATTCTTGTGGGCATTTATTGGAAAATCATGATCTTGATTTACCGAAGAATCACCTATGTGTTCTTTGTCACAAGGGAAGTTTATAACTATACCATTTTTCTAATAGTTAAGAATGAGTCTCATAATATCTTGTAAAGAATATAAGAAGACATTTGTGGTCATATTCACCCTGCTAGTGGTCATTTTTAAATATTTTATGGTACTCATAAATGCATCTACTAGGTCATATGTTTTTCTATTGTCTACTAAAAATCTTGCATTTTCTCGTCATTTGGTCCAAATTATTAAACTTAGATTTCAGTTTTCTGATAACTCAATTAAGTTAATTAGACTTAGCAATACCGAAAAATTTGTCTCATAAGTTTTTGATAATTATTGTACATCATTAGGGATTGAGGTAGAGCATCATGTTTCCTATGTGCACATACAAAATGTGTTAGTTGAGTCATTTATTAAACATCTCCAACTTATAGCTAGACATCTACTAATGTAATCCAGTTTGCCAATTAAGGCTTGGAGACATGTTATTTTACATGCTGCATCTCTAGTTAAATTTAGACTGACTGTCTACCATATTTTTTTTACATATACAACTTGTTAGTGGTAAACAACCAAACATTTCATATTTGAGAAAGTTTGAACGTACAATATATGTCCCGGTTCCATCTCCCTAAAGAACTAAGATGGGTCTCTAATGATGTTTGGGAATATACATTAGTTTTGAGTCTTCTTCCATAATAAGGTATTTAAAATCAATAACTGGTGATGTCTTTACTACAAGATTTGATGATTGCCAATTTGATGAGAGAGTCTTCCCGCCGTTAGGAGGAGATAAGCAACAAATTGTTCATATAGAACAAACATTGCTAATTAACAGTGTAAATTGACCTGGAATACGCCTACTCTATCTCATCAAGACCCAAGAATTCCACAATGTGATTATGAGACAAGGAGAATGATACATTTGCAAGGAATTGCTAATCAATTACCTCATGCATTTAATGATATCGCAAAGGTAACAAGATCACATGTGGCAGCTATGAATGTGCCGGCCAGAATTATTGTTCCAATTTGACAAAATCCAAACAAGACGGCAAATGAATCTACTGCTACACGTTAAAATCGTGGTAGACCTATAGGTTCCAATGATAGTGCTCCTAGAAAGAGGAGAGCTAATGAAACATCTTGTCCTGATAAAAGCCCGATAATGGTTGGAGCTCCGAAAACAAATAATAAAGATGTGCATTTTTTTTCAAATTCACTGAAATGCCTATGGATGCCTCTATAGAGGCACAGGTACATGAAAATGAAGAGATCTCGATATTCCATGCATGTTCAGGTGAATTGTGGAATAGAAAAATACTTGTCATCGATGACATATTTAGCTATGTAGTAGCTACTGAAATAGCAAAGGACAATGATGATTGTACAAATGAACCACGTAGTATAAATGAATGTCGACAAAAAAAAAAGATTGGCCAATCTGAAAAGATGCAATTCAAGCAGAATTAAAATATTTAGAAAAACATGGTGTGTTTGGACCTATAGTGGAAACACCAAAGGGCATAAACCATGTTGATTTTAAATGGGTGTTTCGTGAGAAAACGAAATGAGAGGAACGAAGTTGAAAGATATAAAGCCCGACTTGTAGCACAAGGTTTTTCTCAAAGACCTGGAATTGACTATGTTGAGACATACTCTCTAGTTATTGATGTCATTACCTTTAGATATCTAATCAGTCTCGCAGTTTCTAAAAATATTGATATTGTAACTGTATATTTGTACGGAGACTTAGATACTGACATCAATATGAAAATTCCAGAAGGATTTATGATACCAGAGACTAAGTCAAAGGGCATGTGTTCGATTAAACCTAGAAGAGCATTGTATGGGGTAAAAACAATCCGAAATAATGTAGTATAATCGTCTTATTATATATTTGACTAAGGAATGATACAAAAATAGTCAAATTTACCGATGTGCTTCATTAAGAAATTCGAAAATGGATTTTCTATAGTACGTAGCAGTATATGTGAATGATATAAATCTGATCAGGTCTCCTACATAATTGGAAAAACTGCAAACTATTTGAAGAATGAATTTAAAATGAAAGACTTGGGAAAGACGAATCTTGGTCTCGATTTGAAAATAGAACGAAGTTCTCGTAGAATATTAATGCATCAATTCCGACATATTGAAAGATTTTTTGAAATGATTCAGAATGGACAAAGCACATCCAAAATTATACCTATGGTTGTACGCAGTTGATTTGGATAAAGATCCATTTCGACCAAAGGGTGAAGATAAAAAAAATTCTCGGTCCTGAAATACCGTATTTAAGTGCTATTGGAGCACTACTATATCTAGCACAATGCATAAGACCATATATTGTATTTCTTGTTAATTTATTATCTAGATATAGTTCTGCACCTACACTTAGACGTCAGAATGGAGTTAAACACATATTGAGATATTTTTGTGGAACAACTGACATAAGATTATTTTATTCATGTGATTCTACTAACAATTCTTGTCTAGTTGATTGTGCAGATTTAAATATATTTCTGACCCTCATAATGGTTGCTCCCAAACAGGTTATGTGTTTATTAATAACCATGTAGCTATATCTTGACTATCAACAAAGCAAGAATCAGTAGCAACTTCCTCTAACTATGCAGAATTAATTGTATTACAAGAAACAACAAAAGAAAGTTGTTTCACTTAACAAAATGCCTAAAAATTGGCTTTCGAAAGAAAACGAGAAAAAGTACAAAAAAGTACAAGTAATCTGGGAAGTATTGCTATGGAAGTCTGATCTGAAGGCGATCACTTTGTTCCTTGGACCATACGATGATGATGAAGAGTACTGCTGGAAGATGAACAGCCGAAAGAACTGAGTCACCAGAAAGGTATCGACACACTTGGGCACTGATGGCGAGGTCGAATGCTTTCCTGCTTTGCTTCACTCTGTTCTGGAAGAAAAGTTGAAGAAGAATGCTCTGGAAAATCAAAGTCTCTGGGCTCTGATCTCTATGTATCCTCTCCTGTCTCTCTGATCATCTGATATGTGAAAAATAAGTCTATTTATAGACTTGACCCTTTGTGCGTAAAAAGTAACAAAATCGGGTTTTTACGCTAACAACTGTCATCCACGATGTAAATCATCCTCTACGCACGTGGACACGTGTCCCATGTAGAGTTGTGATCTCTACGCATGGTGACACGTGTCCCACTACCTCAATAAAATGGGAAGAGCACATACACACGTTCCTCGAGAAGTGTGGCATGAAAGCCACGTGGGCAAACCACGTTCTTAAGTGGTCAGAAATAATCGGACGTAAAAATGACCCAAAATACACTTCCAGCGTAAAGTAGTAGACTAGGCGTAAAATAGCCCAAAAATAGACTTCTCGCGTAAAGTGGCTGATAAAACAGCCTTGAGCGTAAAAAGTAGCCCAAATAAACTTTATGCACACGTCAACTTTGAGCGTAAAAACTCATATAGTATTCATGCGTAAAAGAAGCCATCTTTTGAGCGTAAAGTAACCCAGTCCACACACTAAACGATAATGTTGGTTTCTGTGTAAAATCAAATCTCTTCGAATTCTGTGTTATACGCTGTCAGCAAATCATTATGTCAGATTCATCATCACTTGCATTAAATGCATGATCTGACAGCCTGTCCCCTGCGTAAAGTAGCTTGCGTAAAACAGCTCGCGTAGAGTAGCCTGCGTAGAATAGCCTGCATAGAGTAGTTTGTTGACTCTTTTTGACTTGCGTAAAGCTCTATTCCTTTGACTTGGTCTATGAAGCATTTTTTTACGCTCCTACAAGACCCCCTTCAAAGTTTTTAAATATGTTCAAAATTTGAAATACTTTGAACAGAAGCGTAAAATTCGGGATTTCACCAGTCAGCGTAGAATTCGGGATATCCAACAGTCATCCGCGTAAAAGTTGGGATATGTCACGACCCGCACCCTAGAGTAAGGGCACGAGACGTGGGTACGTCCAGCCTACGCCGCAGTGTCGGCGGTAGAACGCTGTCCTAGGTCAATATCTAACAATATAAAGGTACATGTACAGTATATACTCTCCTAATGGAGGTGACATAGCAAATACAGTCTCAATCACAACTAAGGTAGAACAGGAATAAAATAGATAGATAAATATCCAGAAATAAAACACAGAGATACAATCCAGAGTTCTAAGTGTCTAAATAAGTACATATCCCAAATAACATCTCAGAAACTCAATACAGAAGAAAAGATAAGGCATCCTAATCTAGGAAAGTGTCATCAACTGCTAGCAGGTCCAAGTCACTAGTGATGTCTAGAGCTGCACCAAGAGGGGTAGACACCAGAGCCTCATCATTCACTGTAAAATTTTCAACAGGTCCAGTCAGGACAGGAGCGAGCACAGTACATCTCAACAAATCATAACAGGCTAGGAAATATAAACATGCTAGAGAGTAAGATACAGGATCTGAAAAAAATAACATGATAAAAAAGGAAGACTATAAATAAATAGATACAACATATAGAGAACTAATAGTGACTAGTGATTCAAAGCACAAGATGGTTACGTAAATGGTACGATGTTGTACACGAGTAATCTACAAAGGTTTGTACACGAGTAATCTACTGGATTGATTACATAACCATTTCTACTCTCCCGCCCCAATCAATACACAAGGATCTAGCTAAGTTATGTTATTGTACACGAAGGTCATGTGAATATATGATTATACACGATTCATACGTTTCGTACACGAATGTCACAAATACAAGGAGTACACGATGTTCACGATAAAGTACACGAACACGAAATACCCGATGTATCCGCTAAGGGGATAACATCTCCCAACAAGATCCATATAGTACTAATCCGTGTTTCCAACGTGTCAACATCATGTAAAGTAATCTAAAGCAGGAATATAATCCTAAACAAGATATGAAATGATCAGAGAATGTACTCGCCTGTATCCTGAGAATCTGGAGAATATATACTGTCCGATGAGTGGTGTCTGTCTCCTATTAGAACAGTACAAGTCATAACAAGTCCAGAATGGTAATAAGATGCACTACAAATCATTCTACATGAATCTAGGTCAATCTAGACCAAAGTCAACTCTTGGTCAACTCTGGTCAACCCTAGAAGTCAAACTAGGTCAAACAAGTCAAACCTAAGTCAAACAAGTCTATACTAGTCTAACTAGTCTATTCTAGGTATAACAAGACTAAACAAGTCTAATCTAGACTCTACACTGACAAGCAGATACATCCATAGGCTAGGAGCCTAGGCTAGCTATTAGGCAATACCATGCCTAGACCATACCATACTCACATACACAAGTCAAAATATATCTAATATCTAATACACTCTAATATAGGATACACATATTGATATATTATATAAGCTAATATAGAAATACTCATGGGCATATAGACTACTATATACATATCACACATTACATCATATACCCATATTACGATTATATGGTAACACACATAATATAAGATACCTTAAATGAAACTCTCATACTCATATACAAAGGAAAATAGGAAATGACATGTATATGTGTGTGTGTGAAAACATGAGAGTGTGTGGGAGGAAACATGTGTGTGTGATGAGTGTCATGAGAGACATGGCATGTGTGTGTTCATAAGAGTGAGTGATACAAGGAGAACAATGTACATGGCATGAGGGTGTAACATGAGAGTGTCAAGAGTGTGGGAAAAATAAGTGAATGTGCTTACTGTGGCAATGAAACAGTGAAGCAACACCAAATGAAATCTGGAAAAATAGGTAGTTGAAAGTATCCTGGAAACAGTGAGGTAAATATGGATTCCTGGAAAACAGTAAAACAGTAGAATGTAAAGGAAATCAGTGAATTATATTAACCATTCGATTTCAGTTCAGTGAAATGGAAAAAACAGGAAATCAATTAACATGTAAATTATTACAGGTTAAATAGGAAATGAAACAATGACAGGAAACATAGTCCCATTTATAAAGAAGGAAAGGAAACCAATTCCAGTTCAATGTAAACCATAGTGAAAACTGGAATAAAGTAGTTGACAGTTAACATAATTAAACATTCATTAAATCACTAAGGAATGGTTTGAAATCTCGGTTATGGGAATGAATACTCAGTTTACAGGAAAGAAGGAACTAAATCTCAGTTTTAGGAATTAAAACAGTGAGTACACTTGTGTAGCAGTGTCTAGGAAACAGTCCAGGTTATCTAGAGAATCCATTCTCAGGTTTAGCTATGAATCAATGCATAATCATCCCATTACAGTTAAGTTTAAGAAGGAAAAACAGGAAAATAACATTTCAGTACTTTAAGAGTGAATCAAAGCACTCATTTCAGCTCAGGTAAATGTAAAAAGGAAATCAATGAAATCAGTTTTCAAAAAGGGAAAGGAAATCAGTTTCCAGTTTCAGCATTTCGAAAACCAACCAAAGGCCTAAATTCTCATTCATAAACCAAAAGCCTAATTCAAATTAAAACATGAAACTAAACATGAACTAGCAATATGTGGGAAACCATTTAACAGTGAAGAACTTTACTAAAACATGAATTGAAATGTTTGGGAATACTGGAACAGTGTATCAGAAATCTGGTATCAGTGTTCCTGGAATTAACCCCATTTCGAAACCCAATTTCACATTAAAACCTAAATTAACATGTAAATTAATTCTAACAGTGATTATACATTATATTTAGAACTAATTTAGCAAATAAAAATACTATTTAAACTAATAAAACTTGAATTGAAACAGAGAACCAAACTCAGTGCACTGAACCGCACAGTACACACCCTGTGCACGCACGACACCGTGTCCGACACGACACGAGAGTTCGTGAAACCCTAGGAACCTCGTGTCAGTCACGAGTACAACACGTGTGTCAAGTTTCACGTGTCGACGTGGCGTGTCCGCTGCGCAAACGTACCCGAGTAGCAGGGCAGCTACAGCACCCGGCCGCGCGCGCGCACCCCCGCGTGTTTCCATGTCTGTGGCGACTCGACACAACACTAAAACATACCCAGAGGAATAGAATCACATAAGAAAGGTCAAAACCCTAATTCCTATTCAATTACAATGCTGAAATTAAATCGAAATGCCCTTTGGGGCATTTCGTCAAACACCTAATTACATGGGCTGATACGTGTCCGATACGGGCACGTATTGAACTCAAAACCTAGGGTTAGCTACACCTACAGCTAGGGTAGGCCTAGGGCTTCCTAGATATGCAATAAAAACATCATTCTATGGTGTAGATTTGAAATTTACCTATAGGTTGCAAAGGCTCAAAAAGTCCCAAATGAAAGTGGTTCCTCAAGCCACCAATCTCCTTCAAATTGATTCTTCCCTGAAATTACTCAATACCAACAGCAAGTAAACTAATTTTAGAACCTTATGCAATTGATTTGGGTGGAAAAGGAATTGAAATGGATTTTCTAGGATTTAATGAAGATGGAGACTCACCTCTTTCTCAAACTTGGAAAATAATTCTAAGGGAGGCTAGCCCTAATTTCTAGGAGCATTAAATAGAGGGAATGACCTAAGTGTGGTCGGCCATAGGCTGGAATGGGCTAGGGTTAGGTTGCACTAGTGTTGGGTTGGGCCTTCAAGGCTAAGTCACAAGTCATGACTTGTGAAACCACAAGCCATTTCCTATTCAAATAAATTCATAATTTTCCCAAAATAATTCTAATGGGTTTGATTCCACTAACTTAGGTCAAGCTAGGGTTTCATAACCTAACCAAGTAGTCATGACCTAGGTTAGCCTCTAGGACAGTCTCCTAAGTCAACAATAGTCAAAGTCTAAAATAGCACCAAATCAAATATACCAAAAATCACTGAAAATTCTAATAAATATAATTAATACTAACTATCACTAACCATGGTTAGCTAAGACTAGCTATGACTAATCTAGGTTAGGTCCAAACCAAGTTAGGCTAATCACAATACATGGCAATCAATTAAATAATATTAAAATCATACCATTCTTAATAATACATTAAATTCCAAATAATATATATTAAATTCAATTAAATTTAAAATGACAAAAATACCCTCAAACTGGAAATAATAAATGAAATACCCTAATCACATGGCTAGGCTCTAGGTTAAACTGTCTCTAGTGTTACACTATCAAAACACCAAAATCATAAGTCATAATTTAAAATAGTTTTAAAATGATTTAAAAATTACCAAAAATTATATCATGATTTAAATATCATTATTAAAAGATTAAAATTATAAAATTATAAAATTTCAAAATTACCCTCATTTAGAAAATTGGGTGTTACAGGATATCCAACAGTCAGCATAAAATCTGGAAATTTGAACCGATTCAAAATTCTCTATAAATAGGGCTTTTCGAAGAGAGATAAGACTTTACTTTGTCTTTCGAAATCTTGATCTTTCCTCACTCTTCTTCCTTCTTCTACTCTTGCTTTGATTCGATGGCCCCCAAGAAGTCGTCCGTCACCGGCAGCAAAGGCAAGAAGCCCGCCGTCGATTCCTCGTCGGTTGACCGCACGCAAAATCTCATCCGGTCATCAGCAGCATCTCAGCAAAGCAACCCCGCCGTGGATCCGACAATGAAGGGTAAAGCACTGCCCTTTGGCCGAAAACTCGTCGGAGAAGAAGACCTAAATCTCTCATTTCACGCCTGTAACACCCAGTTTTCTAGAAGAGGGTAATTTTGGAATTTTGTAATTATAATTATTATTTAATGATATTTATCTCATATTATGATTTTTAGTGATTTTTAATTATTTTTAAACTATTTAAATTCATACTTGTGATTTTGGTGATTTACTAGTGAACAGTAGAGACTGCCTACCCTAGAGCCTAGCCATGTGATTAGGGTATTTTTGAAAATTTTAGGGTTATTTGAATTTATTATAATTTATTTGAATTTATGGGAATTTTTAGGAATTATTTTGGAATTGTTTGGACTAGGTTGACTTTGACTAGTTTGACCCTTGTAGACCAACCTAGAAGCTAACCCTAGTTAGTATGGACTTGGTTAGGTTATATGACTCTAGTCTAACCTAAGCTAACCCTTGGTTTGGTCAATAGACTCTAGTTAGCAATAGGAATTAGAAAGTCATAAGTCATGGCTTATGATTTAGAACCTTTAATAAATCAATTCAAGCCATAGCCTTGTAGATTGGCCCAAAGCCCAAGAATTGCAAAACCTTAAGCCCTAGACATTATTGGCCAGCCACCATATCCTCCTTGGGAACATTACCCTATAAGTACTCTCCTAATTTTAGGGTTGCCTCTTTCTTAGGAAAGCTCAAAGTTTAAGGAAAGGTTTGTTCCTACTTCTTTTAATCCCTAGATTCCCATTCCATTTCCTTTTTCATTCAAATCTCTTTCATAGGGTTCTAATATACCTATTCTTGCTGATTTTGAAGTTTTATTTCAGTTTGTTGTGATTTGAGTGGATTGGGACACCAAGAGAAGAGCTATTGAAAATGGGGTTTTTCTTGAAAGTTCAAGTATAGGTAACTCCTCCATTTTTCCATGAAATTTCGATTTGTTTTTATATTTAGGAAGCCCTAGGAGTCCCCTAAGTGTCTGCATTGGTTTCGTGTCGGATTGCATCAGTTTCGTGTCCTTTTGGACACGTATCAGGAGTTATCCCTAGGTGTTTGTCGAAATGCCTCAAAGGGCATTTCGATTGCTTTTGTGCAATGTTTTTAAATAGAAAGTTAGGTTTTGATATTGCTTATGCATTCCTGTTCTTCTGAGTGGATTTTCGAGCTGGCTTGTGTCGATTTCGACGCGTGGACACGTACGCGCGCGCTCGGGATTGGATCCCCTGCTACTCGGGATCATTTTCTCCCTCTATAGGACACGAGGACACGAACCACTTGACACGTGGCATGGGGCAATGACTGACATCCCGTGTGTCAAGTCCCATGTGTCCCCGTATCGTGTCGAGGGAGGAATCGATTGTGCACGTGTCGTGCACTGTGTGTTTTCAGTATTCTTAAATGTGTTCCTGTGTTAAATCGTTTTAATGCTTTTAAATTTTGTTTTAATTTGATTAGATAGATCCAGTAGGTGTTGTTAATCTCTGTTAATATTAGTTTCATGATTGAGTTAAGTTTTGTGTGGATTTGGGGTTTCGAATGTTTGAGCAGACTGGACTGATACTGTTTGAAATTGTCAAGTATCAGTGATTTGCTCACTGTTATTTTTCCTTGTTCGATTTAGTTGGATGATTTATAGCATGTATATGTTATGCTTACTTACTACTCTTCAATATCCTGGTTAGGGAGTAAGGGATTCATTTGATTAGTTGAATGAATGTTTAAATTTCAATTTCAGTATAAACCATAGTTCACTGAAACCATTTTCTGATACTGTTGTTTTCAAATTCCTGAACACTAAAATTTTCCTGATTACTTGATGATTCTTCACTTTAAATCATTTCCCCCACATTTGTGTTGATCCACATTGTTGAGGTATGTCATTTCGAATATAGCTTTTGTTTGTGAATGGCCTTTTTGGCCATTGGGTTGATTCAAATGAAACTGATAACTGATTTCGATTTTAATGTTGATTCTTAAAACCTGAGCTAGTGTTTAAAGCTACTATTTTGTGTATGTTTTCAAATGATTTTGATCCTTACATGTTATAACCCATGTTAACTGTTAATGTGTTCCAGACTTTCATTTCACTGATTTCTTTCTCTTGGCACAGGAACACAAATGCACACCACTGTTTTCTTCTATTACCATTCACTAATTTTTCCAGGATACATGGATACACTGTTAAATTCAAATCTGAGAATAGGTTTCAATATTAGGTAATGTGGTTTGGGTTGCGACAGAGCATGAGTACTATGATTTGGTTATGTTTGATAGTTCAAACCTGAGAATGTTAGGATGTAGACTGAATTTGGAATTGGTTTTATGGCTGAAACTGAGTTTTAAATGGGTGTTTTGCTATAGGTCTGAAAACTGAAACCTTAACTATAGAAAACTGATATGGTATTTTTCCTATTGACTTGAACTCTAAGTTCTGCACTACATGACTGCTGTCACTGCCTTCCAGGCTTCACACACACACACAGCCCCCCCTCATGTATGGTTCACTCACCCTCACCTAGACACATTGTCTCCCACATCATTCTCTTGACACTAGTACTCTTTGGTACACTATTTTTCCCTCATCCCTCACCCTTTAGCACACACACACAAAGCCACACACAGCTGCACATTGTCTCTCACACACACTTGCCTCTCTATACACACACACACAAACATTACACACATACACCTGCCACTGTTTTTCCAGATTTTCAGTTTTACTTAACTATCACACAGTTTTCCTCACAGTCTACTCTTCCTCATCACTTACACACTTCTCTCTACACACTTTTGTTAACACACATACACATTATCACACACACATGAGCCCTATATGCATATATGTTGAGCCTATATCTATATGTATATATATATATATATATATATATGCTAGTTCCTAATGTATATTTATTATAACCTAAAGTGTAGTATATGATATTCATATATCTATGAAGTGTGGTTGTGCCTATACCTAGGTATAGGTATATGGGTACCTAGCTAGTGTATTTATATGTGGTGTTAAGTAACATATAACTTGTAGTTGGTCTAGATAGCCTAGTAGTGTGTGTACTAGCTGGTGTAGGTTGAGTGACCTAGTATTAGGCTAATGTAGTCTAGTGTAGACTAGTTTGACCTAATTTAGACTTGGTTGTCCTAGTTTGACCATAGTTGACTTAGGTTTGACTTCTTGGTTGACCAAGGTTGACCAAGAGTTGACTTTGGCCTAGATGGACCTAGAATTATGTAGAATGCATAGTAGGACTTCATTTTACCATTTTGGACTTGTTGTGACTTGTGCTGTTCTGATTAGGAGCCAGACACCACTCCTCAGGCAGTATTTTCTTCTGGACATCCAGGGTATCAGGCGAGTACATTCTCTGATCGTTTCATACTTGTCATGACTTATATTCTCGCTCTAGATTACTTTTACTTGATGCTGTCACGTTATCATCACGGATTGGTACTATATGGATCTCTTCTTGGGATGTTATTCCCCTTAGCGGGCGCATCGGATACTTTATGACATGTGTTTCATGTACATCATGTATTCCTTGCTTCTGCGTTATTCATGTACACTCATGTTCTCTCATGTTCTTTCATATATGTTCATGTACTCTCATGTTCTTTCATGAACGCTCATGTTTCCTCATGTGTTTCTTGTATAACCAAAATATCATGTCCGTAACGTAACTTGAACGGATCCTTGTGTATTGATTGTGGGTAGGGGTGAGTATAAATGGTCATGTGATTTACCCATCATGTTCACTCTGTTACTTTTCATGTTTTATCATGTACAACACAGCCTTATTGGCTGATGTCCTATATGTTCACTCATGTACATCATGTTCAACCTAAGCCAATTACATGCCATCTCTTACTCTAAATCACTAGTCACTTACAGTTCTTACTTATCATGTATATATTTCCAGTTATCAAATATCTCTTCTGTTTCATGTACATCTTCTTACAGCGTTTTATGTATTTTACTCTATTGCTTGCTTTATATTTCCTGCCATGATATGAACTGCATGAGATGTACTGTGCTCGCTCCTGTCCTGACTGGACCTGTTGAAAATATTACAGAGGACGAAGAGGAGGCCTGTCTGGATACCTTCTACGGGGCAGCCTTAGATGACACTTGCGAGTTGGACCCTCAGGAGGACCCAGCTCTAGCGGAGGACATCACCCCATTGCCTAGACTAGTTTAGTTAGGTTTATCTTATTTTTGTAGTCTTGAGACATGTTTAGCTAGACTTTATTCTGTTCTGAGTTGTATATATTCTTTCATTCAGTATCTGAGACCATGTACCTCTGGATAATTGCTGGGATTATCTTAGACTACTTTATCCTCTATTTTTCCTTGAGTTCTATTTCATATCGTGCTATCTCTTCCTTAGTTGTGATTGAGTTCATTTACTATTATGTCACCCTCATTCGGGGAGTATAAACTGTTTAGAGATATATTGTTAGATGTATGTTGACCTAGGACAGCGTTCTACCGCCGACACTGCGGCGTAGGCTGGACGTACCCATGTCTCGTGCCCTTACTCTAGGGTGCGGGTCGTGACAACGCCCACGTTATACATGTCAGCGTAGAAACTGGGATAACAAAATACGCCCACGTTATACGTGTCAGCGTAAAGTTAAGAATATACGCCCACGTTTATACGTGTCAGCGTAAAATTAAGAAACTACGTCCACGTCTATACGTGTCAGCATAAAAATATAAATTACGCTCATGTCTACACATGCCAGCGTAAAATCTAAAATACGCTCATGTCTATACATGCCAGCGTAAATTTTTAGAATACGCTCACATCAACATGTGCTAGCGTAAAATTCATAATACGCTCATGTCAACACATGTCAGCGTAAAATTTAGAATACGCACATGTCAATACATGCCAGCGTAAAATTTAGAATACGCTCATGTCAACACTTGCCAGCGTAAAATTTATAATACGCTCACATCAACATGTGCTAGCGTAAAATTTCACAAGTGAAAGACTTTGTGTAAAACAAAGACTTTAAAACTTTTTATCAACTTTTAATAAGCGTAAAATTTACATAGTCAAAGTTTTTACCCTTTATGTGTAAAAACTTAGACTAATATATCTGCGTAAAAATTTCAAATTAGATTTTCACTAACTTGATTTTTTTTTTCTTTTGGCAGTGGACTTGCAAGCTCACCCACTCGCAGAAGTCTTTGGCTCATCAGTTGGTATGGTGGGCTCGAATTATGTGGAGAATCTGTCTCATGTAGCGTTTCCCCAATCGAATCCAGACTACCCCGTAGAGAGAGCACAGTTGATAGCTGCCCAAGGGGATAGAATGCTGCTATCCATGATTAATGGAGAACTGTTGACTTCACTGAATGAACAACAATTTGCAAAACCAGCTTTCTTATTTGGGGATGCAATAGACTGCAAATCGCAAACACACCCCAAAAAGGAGTCTTGGGTGTTCAAATTCGGAGATAGAGCCATGTATCTCCCTGACATGGACAGGGATTACCCCTTGTCCGCATTCATCCATGCCACCCACCCCCGTCAAATGCTGTGGAATCTGACTCCCAGCAGTTATGGAAGACCGGGTAGAATCACATTCAAGAGGGATCAAGCCAATGATATGGTGTATTATGTTAGTGTCCCAAATGGCGGTGTTGTTCCTTTCTCTGGTCTCTTGCCAGGATTTACTCCGAGTGAAGATTCGGCTTTAATCCAACCAGTGCAAACCCAGATGTTCGTCAACAAGTTCATAAGGGCTGCGGTACTATATCCCCAGACAAACCCTAGGCTACCGGGATGGTTGACTCCATTCAACCAGAACTGGATCCAAATTAGCATTTGGGTGATGAAGAACTTCCAGACGGAGCTGAAAGATATCGGCCTGTATGAAGCAGTGGCTTCCACTAGTCAGGGTATACCATCGAACGGTAACTTGTTCATGGCCCTGATGGAGATATACATAAGTTCAACTGGAACTTTTGCGACCCCAAAAGGTGAAATGGGTCTCGCACTCCATGAGATGCAATTCATCTCAAAGCTGCCAATGGGAGAAGCCCCATATAAAGAATACGTTCCCTCCAACCGGGAACTTGCTGAAATCAGAGAGAAAAACCCTCAGTTGGTTGAGGTATATGAAGAATTGATGTGCCACTACATGATCTGCACTACTATGCATGAGAGTGGATCTCATCTAGCATACATCAACAAGTGGACAATGTATCTCTTCTTTCATAAGGATAAAATATCCAAGGATGATAAAGAAAGATTCCAGGAAAACAAAGCTCCAGCTATCAACACTGGTTCAACCATTTCTGCTGATAAAATTCGGGATATAATGACTGTCTACAAATTCCCGAACAAATATTTGTCCACCAAAATTGGGGAGTTCCCTGCTGGAACTGAAGCCTTGAGCTTCTCAGATGTGGCAGCCAAAAAATCTCCAGGAAAGCCTTGCTGGCAGGCTTCCTTTCTTTATGGTTGAGAAGATGGGTTGTACCGAGAACCGGTACAGTTGATAGAATCCACCGTAACGTACTATGGCCAGCGGTACGTTTGGTGTTTAAAGTCAGAATCAACCTGCTATCGGCAATGGTGTGCCGAGTAAACGCGGGTTTGAGGACTTTTGGTGAGGAGCTAATCAACAACGCTCCTCATCGGAATGTATTTCCCAGGGTAGAAATGCCCTATACTTACTTGATGGGCTGGCTGTTGCACCACAACTGCAGATTGTTGCCACCAGGCCCGGGTGATGATGCGGAGGTCTTCCTCCAAAAATTCAGCAAAGCTACATGGACTGCCACGACAGTGGCAGATACCCGGGCAGTTTTGAACTATTCTTATGGTTGGAACTTTTTCTGTACCCGGCCACAAGTTCCAGCTGACTGCTTCGACATTCAATTCGAAGATGAAGCTGAAGGAGGAGCTTTATTGCCACCATCAGTCTTCAGATGGCTACAGTACATCAGACCCTCTCACTTGATGTACAGAAATGAAGACAATTGTGCGTTCGAACCATATCTACCCAGTAGGTTCGCTCGCCAATTTGGGTATGACCAACTTCATGTTGGTAATCCCTCTACTAGTTTTCGTCACTATGGGAAATTGCTTGATGGTGCAAGGGGTTGGAGATATTTTAGTATTGCCCGTACTGGTGCCAAATTCAGAGTCTCAACCGCTACCAGCACTACAGAGCTACGTATTCTTCATACGTATGCTAACTTTTACGCTTCTATCCGTTCCTTCGCCCATGGCTACAACATGAGAGGTAGTCTGAGATGGCCCAAGGAAGGAATTGTTGAAGAGCCAGTCAGGGTACCATCAGATATCCCTGACGATGCTGCTGTTCCAGATCCATATCTGGAAGTTATTGGTACAGGAGTTAGGAAAAAGGATGCAGAACCTATTATTATTGGCAATTCCCGTAAGCGAAAACAAAGTGCAGCCGTCACACTTCCAGAGAAAACTTCGGAGAAGAAAAAGAAGGCTACCACAAAAAGACCTTCCAGATCAAGAGCCTCTACCCCGGAGAGTGACACTCAGGCGGATGAGCTGCAACATGTAGGATCTTCTTCAGTTCACCCTGGAGAAGGATCTTCAGCACCTCAACCAGCAACACCTGCAGTAGTCTTATCTCCAGGACGTCTCAGCTCGGCACTTCATTTAACTCTGCCACAAAAGGCACAAGTTGCTGAAGACGTCACCCCAGTACAAACTGGGGATTTGGTGCTTATCCCATTCGATGAACCGGCTATCACTTTAGATGATGAGGATTGGACTGGAGATTATGATGAGTACTTGGCACGTCCTACACATACTCCAGGTAAATATAATTTATACAAAATCCATATAAAACTATGACTTTTGTATATTAACTTATTTTGTTCATTTTTTGCAGGTGTTAACATTACTCCAAAGCTTGTGGCTCCTCCTCCTCCTCAAGAAGATATTTATGAAGAAAACATGGAATCTGAGGAGGAGGCTTCTTCTTCAGAAGAAGAAGATGCTGAAGAAGAAGTGCTACGAGAGCCCGAAGAGGAGACTCAAGAAGAATGTCCTCCTTCTATGGAGGTACAACAAGATCCAGAAGTACAAGCTCAGCCAGAAGATCTTCCTCCTGCTGAGGGCAAAGATAAAGAAGAAAATACAGTAGAAATTACTGTAGATGATGAAACGGCTGCTGAGGAAGAGCTAAATTTTAATGAAGACTCAGTTGTAGAAGAATTCACTACAACTAAAATACTCAAAGAACCTGCAGAGCCAATAGCTGAGGAAGGTGATGAAGGCATACTCAAGTCACCAACTGAAGCTGGGGAAGGTATAATAGCATCCTCTGCTATTACTACTGATCCAGTACAAGTTTCTGAAGAGACAATGCCAGAACCTGAGTCAGCTGCCACAAATATCATTCTACCCGCAACTATCACCGTCACCGAAACTCCCGTAGTTTCAGTTCCAGATACGGCTGGAACAACAAATATTGAGGACCCTATTTCTGAGACTCCCGGGAGTCAGTTAGCTTTGGTAGTAGTAACAACAACGACTACACCTCAGCCTACTACCAAGGCATCAGCATCTGCTCCTAGTCTTCAAAGAAGAGACTTGGTAGATATCGCTGCAACGCCAAGTTCAAGTATAGAAATGAATCTCTTAGTTGAGATTCATACTGAAACTTTTTATAAGACTCTGGCGGCTTTAATCAAGATGGTCCTGAATAGGGGCCTCAATTATGAGAGTTTGAAGGCGGCGATGGCTCTTACCATCAGAAATGTTGCTATGTTCAATGATGCGGCGAGAGCAGCAGCATTAGAGAAAATCGTGGAGAGACTTGAACAGCCCATCAGAGAGTATCTTAAGCTGTCAAGTGAAACCGTTGAAAGTCTCATCCAAGAAGAGTATGACGTCTTATCGGCTGATTACCTGGCTCGGAAGACGAGATATAATGAAGCCCTCCATGAATATAGCATAAAAGTCGCCAAAGAAAAAGCTTTTTTGGCTGGAATAAAGCCTGAGATGGATAGCCATAGAGCAGCCTATGACACCTCGAATATGAAAATTCATCAACAAAATGATAAAATTTGAGAAGTTGAGGCTGAGCTGGCTCGCTTGAAGGCAGAGATGGAGCAGATGATCATGGCTCGGGACCAGCACCTAACTCAGAGCTCAATTTTGGAAGAACAGGCCTATGGAGCTGAATCTACTATCAGAACTCTTGATGAAGCTAAGGATAAGCTGATAGTCAGCTTTGTTGGACTTTCTCATATTTGCACTCCCGAAGCTCGACGTGCCGCAGCCACCAAGACTGTTTTGAGCTCTCGTGACAAGCGTCTAGCAGAACTGCAGAAATTACTTCAAGATGTCTCTGAGCTCTTGTAATCTTTTATCTTATTCATTCTGTAATGTTCACAAAAAATGAATAAAATATTTGTTTTGTGATCATATCATTTATTTTGAATTTAAATAATAGGTATGAGATAGAAAACACTTATCAGAGGTAATATGGACATGGCAAGTCTTCTAAACTCAATAAATTGTATCTATCTAGAGGTAATATGGACATGATAGATAATGAAATCTCGTTTTCTGTTTAGAGTATACAATACTATCAGAGGTAATATGGACGTGACAGGTCGTAACAACTCAAAGAAAAATAGATTAATATCTATTCAGAGGCCAAATGGACATGATAGATAGAAAAAATAAGCAGACTTAATATTTATTCAGAGGTCATGAAAATATGATAAATAATAAATCCAACTTTTTAATCAACTGGTAAGATAAAAGATTAAAATTTCTCTCCAAGCTTAACCAAACATTGGTAGCTGGGGAATAAGAAAGAAGTTCAAACTTAATATTTCTTCAGGAATTTGCCATTGATCGGCATCATGAGCAAATCTCCATTAGGTTTAGACAACCTATAGGCACCGTTGGAGAAAACTGTCTCGATAACATAAGGGCCTTTCCATTTTGCTTGAAATTTTCCTTTGTTCTTATGAGTTATCACCATCGGTCTTCGAACAGCTAGTACTAGTTCACCAATTTTGAATATCCTCTCTTTAACTTTACGATTGAAAGTTCGGAATATGCGGGCTTGATAGAGCTCAATATGCTGTTGTGCTTGAAGACGCTTTTCGTCCAATCCTTCAAGTTCTTAGAGTCGTAAGCGATCATTGTTCTCTGTAGTTAGTTCATTAGCAATGGCTATTCGAAGAGATGGAATCTGGATTTCCAGTGGAAGAACAGCCTCACACCCGTAAACTAGTGAAAATGGTGTAAAACCAATAGGAGTTCGGATTGTCGTTCGGTAAGCCCATAAACATTCTCCAAGTTTCTCATTCCAATCACGTTTATTAGAAGAGACGAACTTTTTGAGAAGTTTGATGATCGTCTTGTTGAAAGCTTCGGCTAAACCATTAGCAGCTGGATTATAAGCCGTAGAAGCCAGATTTTGAATCCGATTCTTATCACAGAACCGATAAAATGCCTGACTGACAAATTGTGGTCCATTGTCATGAATTATCCGTCTGGGAATCCCGAAGCGATAAATGACATGGTGTTTGATGAAGCTAACCACATTGGACGTCTTTACTTCAACAGGGGGAACTGCTTTCGCCCATTTAGAAAAGTAATCGGTTATAGCTAGGATAAACCGATGTCCTTTGACAGAAGGAGGGTTAATCGGACCAATAATATCCATGCCCCAAGCTTCGAAGGGCCAAGAAGCTGCTGTAGGATGTAGGAATTCAGACGGTTAGTGAATAAAATCAGCATGAATCTGACATGCTTTACATCGTCTGGCGTAATCCACAGCATCTGCTATCATGGATGGCCAATAATACCCCATTCTTCGAATACGGTCCTGTAATTTCGGACCAGGTTGATGAGCACCACAAACACCATCATGAGCTTCACGGAGTATTTGTTTAGCTTCATTCTCTGAGAGGCAGCGTAGCAACAGTCCATCATAAGAACGACGATATAACATATGTAAAGAAGAATCATAATAGAATCGAAATGATCATCTTTTGACTGATGCAGCTTCTTTTGGATCTTCAGGTAAAATCCCATGAATTGCGTAGTCAATAAATGGACTTCTCCAATCCCTCTATTGGGAACTTGATTCTGTAATATAACTCTGTTCAATATGCAGATTATTCTTAACACAGAATAAGTCTCGATCCAACAAAGTAATGGTGTTTTGTCTTCGAATTGGAATAGCTAAATCTGTCGCTAAACTAGCAAGAGCATCAGCTTCCAAATTCTGAGAACGTGGTACAAATTTAATGAAGAATCCTTTGAATGAAAGGACCAATTCAATTACCACTTGATGATAAGGGATGAGGTCAGGATTTCTGACTTCATACGTCCCTCTAACCTGATTAACAATCAGTTGAGAATCTCCATAAGCTTCCAGGAACTCGATGTCCAATTGTTTTGCTACTTGGAGACCAATCAGCAGAGCATTATATTCTGCGACATTGTTGGAGCATGGCTCATTGAGAGAATAAGCGCGGTAAATGACCATTTTGTCAGGAGAAATCAAGACGATTCCTACTCCGGAGACAATATTGCCCTTAGGTCCAACCCGTGATGCTCTATCAAAGTATAATTGCCAAATGTCATCCTTTAAAGTCATGTTGCAATCCACAACTTCATCTGGAATGTCCTCATATAACTTTGATGTTTCAGGTATAGGGTGAGCTGCTAAGAAATCAGCTAATGCTTGACCCTTCACTGATTTTTGAGGTACATAGACCATATCATAGGGAGTGAGCAACATCGCCCAGGTGGCTAACCTGGAGTTAAGAATGCTTGGTTTTCTTATCAATACCCGAATACGATTTATTCTGGAGATGACATGGATAGTCTGTCCTGACACATAATGTCTTGTCTTTTGAACAGCAAAAACCAGGGCCAGACATTCCTTTTCTACAGGAGTATACCTGTGTTCAGCTCCGACCATCATTCGGCTAAGATAATAAATTGCCTGTTCATGACCCATATCACTTTTCTGTGCAAGAAGAGCACCAAGTGAATGATCCAAGGCTCGAACATATAGCAAAAATGGTCTCCCTACCACTAGGGTACCAAAACAGGTAGATTTGTAAGGTATTGCTTGATGTCATTGAAAGCTTTCTGACATGCTTCATCCCAAACAAATGATACACCTTTCTTTAATAAACGGGAGAAAGGTTGACATCTACCAGAAAGATTGGATATAAATCTTCTGATATAAGCAATGCGACCTTGGAAGCCGCGGAGTTCTTTTAGATTGCGTGGAGGACGCATTTCAAGAATCGCTTTGATTTTATCAGGATCAACATGGATACCCTGAGAAGTGATGACAAATCCCAAAAACTTGCCACTGAAAACCCCTAAGAAAGACTTAGTAGGGTTCATTTTCAATTAATGCTGATGCATCAATTCAAATACTGTCTTCAAGTCTTGAATGTGATCATCTTTTGATCGACTTTTGACAGCAATGTCATCTACGTAACATTCAACTGTCTTCCGTAGATGTTCTTGAAAGATATTGCTCATGGCCCGTTGATACGTGGCGTCGGCATTTTTAAGACCAAACGGCATAACCGTATAGCAGTAGACTCTAAGGGGTGTACGAAAAGCAGTATGCTTCTTATCTCCTGGATGCATCTTAATCTGATTGTATCCTGAGAATCCATCCATGAAAGACATGCGTTCAAAACCGCATGTATTGTCTATCATGACATCAGTAATTGGAAGTGGAAATTCGACCTTTAGACAAGCTGATTAAGATCTCGAAAATCTATACAAACTCGGACTTTTCCGTTCTTCTTCATAACAGGAACAATGTTGGCAACCCAGTTTGGGTGTTGTTCTTCACGAACAAAGCCACATGTAATCAATTTTTTGACTTCTGCTTCAATTGCATCCATCATATCTGGTCGAAAATATCGCTGCTGTTGTTTCACAGGCTTAGCATTAAGAAGAATATTGAGTTTATGAGTAGCAACTTTAGGATCTAATCCCGGCATATCCTCATAACTCCATGCAAAGATATCAATATAATCTTTAATCAGCTGTATCAACTCTTCATTTTCATCTTCAGAAAGGTTTTTACTGATGAATATTGGTTTGGATGTAGTTCCATCACCAACGTCAATCTGAACAATCTCATCCTCTGTAGGTGGCTGTCGCTGTTCAAAACGAAGCTCCCATTGAGTGTCCATTTGTTGTGCCCAAGGATCATTCTCAAATGACTCAGATTCATCGTCAGTTTGAACCATGTTAACTGAGAATACACACTCAGATTCATCATAATAGTCTCCTCCATAAGGTGAAGAACTGGAAGAAAATTCTTCTTTATGTATATGGGATGTATCCGACTCGATGAATTGGACTTCTTCAGAATCTGAGGATTGTGAAAAATTGGAAGAGAATTCTTCTTGTATATTCTCATTAGATATGTAGGACGGATCGTATCCCAACCCATGTCAAGTTTTCTGGTAAAAGGGATCACCACATAATGGTAATCGTCTACCCTTTCCTTGATTAAGACCTGGCATAGTTTTCAAATCATATCCCATACTTTGAATAATCTTGAGAGATTGTTGACTATATTTGTCGATTCGGATTCTTCCTTTATCTTTATCTCTAAGATCATCTGTCTGAGTCACAGGGATATTTCTAGCCAGACCAAACACAATTTGGTGCTTGTTTTTCTTATTAGATGGAACCACAAAATAGGATTCTTCGTGACGTCTATAAGTTACACAAGCTTGTGATGAAGCAGCTACAGGAAGAAGATAGGGAGAAGATGTTAGAAACTTTTGAGCATAAGGTCCTACATCGACATGAGGAGGAAAATAATTTTCTTTATGGTCAATGTATAAAGTTTTCTCTGTATCTATGTCGTCTTTATATTAATGACTTTGATCATCAGGAGATAAAGTTATTCTTTCAACAAATTTGACAGCCATATACTCAAAAAGGAAATCTTCATTGATATTAGAAAGTACAGAATGATCAATATTTACATCATTTACAATTTGACTGCTACGCTTCGGATTGATCATTAACGGACCGTCATCCGTCTTCTGCGTAGACTTGCCAAGGTTGATGATCAGTGGTGGTTCTGGATCATTCGTACGAGAAGTACGTCCCTTGACTTTGATCATAAGAGGTTGAACTTGGCTCTTGGCAGGAGCACTCACTGATTCCTCAGATGAAGCTCGAGTTCTTCCTTTGACCTTGATCACCATAGGTTGATTATTGACAGGTTGGGGTTGGATTCGACCTTTGACTTTGATCTTCAAAGGTTGCTCTTCCGAAGGATCTTTATTGACAGACTGATCTTCGGAAGATGATTGATCTTCAGCTATATCTGATATCTCCTTCACATGCTCTTGTTTGTAGAGTATTGAGTCAAAAAAATAGGCTTCAACACCCTTGAAAGGATTGATATCCGCAAACTCAGTCTTCACAACCCCTTGTGAATCCACGTACTTGAAGCATTGGTGGAGAGTTGAAGGCACAATGTTATCGTCATGTATCTACGGTCTTCCAAGAAGGATGTTGTAGGATATGTCTGAGTTGATAACATAGAAGGTAGCCATTGTTCGAAGATCACCAATCTGAATCTTTAGACGAATCTTTCCCAGTGGTTTACTCTTGCCAGAGTTGAAACCAACTATTGTGGTACTAGTGTAAGTCAAATCACTAGTAGGAATCCTCAAAGATCTTAGCATACTCTGAAGAATAATGCTAATAGAAGACCCAGGATCAATATAAATCCTGTCAATTTTAGTGGATTCAATATACCCAGTGTAGCACAAAGGCCTGTCGTGCTTGTTATGCTTCAACAGCATGTCTTCTTGTGTGAAGGTAATGTTAGGAATTGCCTCCATCACACTATAACATTGTGGACACGACACTGGTGTATTATCAGGACTCTTGAGTTGAGCTAAGCATGAGTCTGCTTGTAGCAAAGCTTCACTCAAAGTCTCCCTGCTTTCTTTAGAAAGACGAAGCAGCTCGAATATAGATAGTCTAGCCAGAGTATTGGCTAACTGGGCTAGAATATCAAATTTGTAGAGCTTTATCACCACCCCTTGATTTGAAGCAGATTTCAAAGGGACGTCAAAGCGTACTATCTTCTGTTTCCCTTTCTCAACCACAGATGATTTAGCAGGAACATGAGATGGTTGAACTAGTAGTGTTTCCACTACGTCTTCTGTTTCTTTGGCAGATCTTTCATAATCTTTGTGGTACTCTTTTCCGGATCTTGTAGCAGCAAAGGTTTCTTCTTCGGATTCAGGAGAAGGAAGTACCATATTGTAGGATTTAATATTCTTTCCCTTAGTCTTCTTTTTGTGAGGATTTTTATGAGGAACGTCAGAACCCAAGCCAACAGTAGATTTTTGACTTTGAATTTGTAAAGGAAGTCGCATTCCTTTATCATAGTTCAAACATTCTGCCTTTTGAAAGTCATAGTCCATCTTTTTCATGAGATGGACTGATTGTTGACTATACAAATGAATGGGCAGTGGACTTTTAATGAATGGTTTAACAGAGGAAGAAGAGACAGAAATCTCTGTAACCACAGGAAAAGGAGTATTCGGGACACAAGAAAAAAATTCCTGTAGGAGCTTTTTCATAAGCAGCAAAGACTCGTTGTGCCCTGTATAAGGGGACACTATTCATAGCTAACCACTGCTGATGAGTAAGTTTGAGCTTGGTAGGAGGAGCTAAACTTGGAGGACATATGTTTAAACCTTTCAGTCTATCCTCCAAAGAAATGTCATCCCAAAGATGATCCAAATCATCAGAATCTGGAATAATATGAGAAATCATGTTGCAGGTTTTAACTTTTCTACCTCTCTTGGATTTTGAAGTTTTACCTTCATCCTCCATTTCAGGTACTAAGTCAGGATGTACCCACATAATTTCACCATTCTTTAATGTGAGAGGCAACAATCCTTCATTTTGCTCTCTGGCAGGCAGGATATTCACAATCTTCATCGTCGCCTTCGGAATTGGGACAATCCCATCTGGGACTTGCTGTGGAGGAAAACCTCCGAATTGAAGAGAAACCATATTGGTTGTAACTGTATGCTCATCGTTAGTTAAAGCGATGGCATTGGCATTTATCAGCTCTTGAATTTTCTTCTTTAGGACATAACAAGCTTTGGTGGGATGATTTATGTATCTGTGATAGATACAATACTTGGGATTGTCAGTCAGATTCACCTCATTAGGCCTCTTTGGCTCTGGAATTTGGAGTTTGCCACTCTTTACCAGACATTGGAATATCCCTGGGATATCGCTATCGTCAAAAGAGTATTCTTCTTTTGGCTTAGAAAACTCCTGATTATTCGGCGTCGTTTTGTTTTTTGAAAGATTAACCATAAGGGTTTCTTCCCTTTCCCATTACGATTGCCGAAATTATTACCAGAAGAGCCTTTCTTTCCTTTGTCCTCTGAGACAAAGATCATCCCATATTCACGAGCCAACCTACCATTGGTCTCGGCAGAAACTGCTGCTATAATAAACGAAGCCCAATCTGTGAATTGGGAACCCGTAAAGACAACAATAGATGGTCGCAGATTCATCTTGCATGTATCAATCAACGCTGAATCTGGCATACCAGGAGGCATCTTCAAAGTTGCCTGTCGGAAACGTTCAATGAACGTCCGAGTATCTTCCTTCTCCTTTTGTTTGATCTCTATTAAAAAGGACATATTCATATCCATACCTCCTTCATAGAAGCGGAAGAGAAACATTACTTTAAATTCGTCAAAAGACGAAATGCAATTGTCGGGTAAACTACGATACCAATCGTAAGCTGAACCCGTTAGGCATCCGATGAAAACTCGGGTGAGAAGAGCATCATTTTTCTTTAGATGCACAGTCATAATATCAAAGTAATTGATATACTGACTAGGAGAAGCCTTTCCATCAAATAATACCATTGATTGTGTCTTGAATTTCGGAGGAAAGGGTACGTCATTCCAATGAGGAGGATAAGGTTGCTTAATCCCTAACCTCTGGAGCTGATCCTTGTGCTTCAAAACTTCAAACTGTGCTTTTAGTTCACGTACTGCTTGAATAGCTTCACTGGTTTGGGGAAGCACATTCGATTGAATAGTCGTTGGATGTACCGTAACCCCCACCGGAGGTGGTACATCTTCTGGAATGATAGGATCTGGAGATGCAAAATTTTGATTGACAACAGGCTCTTCATTATTCAAAGGTATATCAACCCCTTGACTATCTTGAGTTTGTGCTGCTGCCTATACCGGTGTTACTAGTGCCGGCTGAGCAGTTTGCTGAGTCATTATTATTTGGTGCATGCTTTGCATCATGGTAAGCATGTCCTTTAGTGATTGCTCAACGGCAGAGAGACGTTGTTCTGTATTAGCAGATGACGTCTCCGGTTCATCTCTAATAGCATAGGATTCAACCTCTCTTGAAGATACAGAGGGATTGGTATAGAGGTATGAATCGACACTATCAGTTTCGGACTCAAAAGATTGAGTACCCCCAGCTTCTGAATCAGAAGTCTGCAATTGTCTTTGTCTTCTTGATCGAGTATTCTGATATACTCCTTCAAAGGAATCAAGAAGTCTGTTGAACTGTTGTTGACCTGGAGTCTGGGACGAGTTACGTCTTGGACGTCGTCCTCTATTGGTGTGAGATGCAATGTTGACTGACGCATATGACAACTCATGTTCTTGGTCATCAACATGCTGTTGAGGCGTATTGAAGCTTAACCGATCAAAAACTGACCGTTTAGAAGCCGAACAACAACATTTGATTACAATCTGGTGACACTTACAATGATGATTCTCTTGGGAGAGTGTCACAGGAGATGTCTATTTTTACGCTTTTGTACTAGCAACTCGCGTAAATCAGAAGGAGTAGAGTGAATAGTCTTCTTTATTACATTTGGAGTAGAGAAACGTTTAGTTCCTTGTGTATAAAGAAGATTACTGGCTGCATTAGCAGAACCAAACTGTATATTTTTACGCGCTTGGAGTTGCGTGCGTAAATCCTGGGATTTTTTAGCACAAAGGACTCCATCAGCATTACGCGTAATTTGAAGGTTTGGTACCTTGCGTAAAGCAGTGTAAGAAGGTTGTTGTTGGAGAACCGAAGTTTTACCAACAATGTTTTTACGCTGCATGCGTGCAGGTAAATTTACTTTAGATGTAAAGACATCATTGTGAATTTTATCTACACTGTCACAGACAAGAGATTTACCTTTACGCGTAGAGCGCAAAACATGAGTATCTGCCACGTCACAGAAGGAATATTTTCCTTTACGCGTGGAGCGTAAATTTTGTGTGTCTACCGCGTCACAGACGGGAGACTTATTTTTACACTCAGAACGTAAAGCATTAGAGTCTACCACATCACAGACGGGAGACTTGTTCTTATACACAGAGCGTAAATTTTAGTTTTTACGTGCTGGGCGTAAAACCTCACTTTTACGTGCTGGGCGTAAAACTTGGCTTTTACGCGCTGGGCGTAAAACTTGGCTTTTACGCACTGGTCGTAAAACTTGGGAATCTTCCCCGTCACCGACGGGAGATTGGTTTTTACGCTCAGGGCGCAACACAGAAGTAAAGACTGCCTCGTTACAAACGGGAGCCCCTACAACAGGAGTAGGAAGGATTCCTTTGCCTTCAGAGACAGTAGAGAGATCCGAGGATGTTTTGGATTTGGGAATCCAAACTTTTTGCGCCTTCCTCGATTTCTGAACATTGGAGCAGCGAGTACTACCCCCAGTTCGGAGCATTTCTTCGTAGGTAGTCTGGTCGAAGTGCACAACCAGAGTCTTCTTTGTCGATCCGATCAACACATCATCATATTGAGCAATTGCCTTCTCGTCAGAGGAGAATGTCGTCCCCAGCAGAGTCGTCATTTTGTTTCACTTAACAAAATGCCTAAAAATTGGCTTTTGAAAGAAAACGAGAAAAAGTACAAAAAAGTACAAGTAATCTGGAAAGTATTGCTATGGAAGTCTGATCTGAAGGCGATCACTTTGTTCCTTGGACCATACGATGATGATGAAGAGTACTGCTGGAAGATGAACAGCCGGAAGAACTAAGTCACCAGAAAGGTATCGACACACTTGGGCACTGATGGCGAGGTCGAATGCTTTCCTGCTTTGCTTCACTCTGTTCTGGAAAAAAAGTTGAAGAAGAATGCTCTGGAAAATCAAAGTCTCTGGGCTCTGATCTCTATGTATTCTCTCCTGTCTCTCCGATCATCTGATATGTGAAAAATAAGTCTATTTATAGACTTGACCCTTTGTGCGTAAAAAGCAA
Organism: Iris pallida; assembly: GCA_029216955.1. Taxonomy (NCBI): domain Eukaryota; kingdom Viridiplantae; phylum Streptophyta; class Magnoliopsida; order Asparagales; family Iridaceae; genus Iris; species Iris pallida. Next base: position 14,286,244 of record JANAVB010024997.1, on the reverse strand, counting down.
CAAAATTGGGTTTTTACGCTAACAACTGTCATCCACGATGTAAATCACCCTCTACGCACGTGGACACGTGTCCTATGTAGAGTTGTGATCTCTACGCATGGTGACACGTGTCCCACTACCTCAATAAAATGGGGAGAGCACGTACACACGTTCCTCGAGAAGTGTGGCATGAAAGCCACGTGGGCAAACCACGTTCTTAAGTGGTCAGAAACAATCGGACGTAAAAATGACCCAAAATACACTTCCAGCGTAAAGTAGTAGACTAGGCGTAAAATAGCCCAAAAATAGACTTCTCGCGTAAAGTGGCTGATAAAACAGCCTTGAGCGTAAAAAGTAGCCCAAATAAACTTTATCCACACGTCAACTTTGAGCGTAAAAAGCTCATATAGTATTCATGCGTAAAAGAAGCCATCTTTTGAGCGTAAAGTAACCCAGTCCGCACACTAAACGACAATGTTGGTTTCTGTGTAAAATCAAATCTCTTCGAATTCTGTGTTATACGTTGTCAGCAAATCATTATGTCAGATTCATCATCACTTGCATTAAATGCATGATCTGACAGCCTGTCCCCTGCGTAAAGTAGCTTGCGTAAAACAGCTCACGTAGAGTAGCCTGCGTAGAATAGCCTGCATAGAGTAGTTTGTTGACTCTTTTTGACTTGCGTAAAGCTCTATTCCTTTGACTTGGTCTATGAAGCATTTTTTTACGCTCCTACAAAAGTGTGTGGTTGCGATCGATCATTTATCATATACGAGTAAATTGTCAACAACCTACAGTTACAGATGAGCCTACAATAATATTTAAAGACAATACGGCTTACATTACACAAGTCCGAGAGGGATTCATCAAAGGAGATCGAATAAGCATATCTTCCACCAAAATTATTTTATGCACATGAGCTACAAAGGACGAAAGTGATCGAAGTCAAGCAAATCGATTATATCGCGGGGGAGTATGACTCATGAAGAATATTTTTTGAGTTTTGCGCGTTGTACTCTTTTTCCTTGACTAAGATTTTTTTTCTACTGGATTTTTCTTAGTAAGGTTTTAACGAGGCAACAAATGCATATACACCAACTAATCAATGGTAAATATCTAAGGGGGAGTGTTGTAAATATGGATAATTCACAATAATTATTTGGCCTACATAACCTATGTCTTTTGGTTATCCATAACCTATGATATTTGGTTATCCATAACCTATGTCTTTTGGCATTTCTCCTTTAATTGTCATGATGATGTTAAACCTTCATTGTAAGCCTATGTAAGGGCTCTTCTCAAATTGATTGTGTGACATGTGAATGAAGGAACAATTTTCTCCATTTTCCATCTTTTTACTTTACAATAACATTCATATTTTTGTATCAAGCATGTATAGAGTCATAGACCGAAGAGACCGAGGTCAGTTAGCTCCGAGCCCAAATTCCATCTGACGATCTCGCTCGCACAATTATAGCTCCATTAGGCCTTGTTTAACGCATTCTTCCTTCCAGTAAATTTTAATGCTTTTATACCGTTGACACTTTTTTCACCAGAAAATAATAGAGAAAATTTGAGTGGCACCCCACTTTTGTTACGCTTATTTAAGGTGCACCCCACATGTTTACATGAATGTATAACACCCTCCACTTCAGACGTTTTCCGTCCAAGACTAACAGTTGACCGATTTTGGGTGTAAATTGTGACCAAAATAACTCTCACGTGCTCAGAGCAGTTCAGGTGAGTAAAACATAATTTTGAAATACCTAAATTGCCCTTTCTTCTTCCCTACATTAGGAATCGTGTTCTCTCTCTTCTCTCCTTCAGCTTTGACCTAAACCCCAAGTCTTCCTCTCCCCTTTCAAATTCGAAGCTTTCTCTGAGCTCCATGGCCGACTCTGGAAGCCAGGTAATGTAAAATTGACTTATTTTTTTCCTTTAATATATGAAAGCCTTTGCTTTTGTGGTTTCTCTGTCTCAATTCGTGAGAATTTTGTTTAGGACAAATGTTAAATATACTCGATGAACACCCATCTTGCAGACGAATGTGCTTTTTTGAGCTCACCATGCAAGATCGGAGGTTGCAAGGGGATTAGGTACGTTTCGAAGTCCAGTACTAAAGGCAATCCCGGTCGAAAATTTTTGAAGTGCCCCATCTGCTCGGATTTTCAATGGCTGGATGTTGCTTTGTTGTGTTCAAGCTCTGGAATTTCATCTTCAACAACTCAAAGAGAAGGTTGTTTCACATGTGGTGAGTTAGGTCATTGGAGAAAAAATTGTCCTTGGAGGGAAACCATTTGCCCTAATCCAAATTGTGGAGGAAGGAGAGTCATCTTAATGTCAAAGAGGAGTCACAGCATGGGAAGAAGATTCTTGCAATGCATGAAGTGTAACAATGCATTCCAATGGTTGAACGAGGCTACAACTAGTGATAGTAACTCTGAAATTCCTGTCCAAATTATATTGAACACAACTTTAGAAGAGTTGTGTAGAAAATTTGGGAAAAATGTTGCTATGTAAATCTGAAATTCTGGAAAAATGGTGTTATGTATTGTTTGTTGAAAGTAACTCTGGAAGAATGTTGTTTGTATTTAAATCTGAAATTCTTGTATGTTGAAAGATTACAACTGCACCAAGATTACAATCTGTTGTATTGAACAGATTACAAAAGATTACAATACATCTACAAAATGTCATCAACTGCATAAGAGGATATTTCAGTACACAAGATTACAATACACAACTTCATAAGAGGATATTTCAGTGCATAAGAGAAAAAATGTTACAAAAGAAGCCTACATATATCTAACAAGATGAAAGAACTGCATTTCAACTGCATAAGAGGAAAAATGTTACAAAAGATTACAAAAGAACTGCATTTTTACTTCATTAACAGTATATTTCAACTGCATTTCAACTGCAGATATCTAACAAAAGAACTGCATTTCAACTACAGATATCTAACAAGATGAAAGAACTGCATTTCAACTGCATTTCAAGATGAAAGAACTGCATAAGAGGAAAAATGTTACAAAAGAACTGCATTTCAACTGCAGATATCTAACAAGATGAAAGAACTGCATTTTTACTTCATTGTACTTCACAAAATGTTCAAATTAACTGCAGATTACATCACTAACAGTATATTTCTACTGCAGATTACAAAATATGACAAAATATTCACTGCAGCTCACTAACAGTATATTTCAACTACAGATCACAAAATGTTCAATATAACTTCAAATTAACTGCATATTTCTACTGCAGATTACAAAAGATGACAAAATGTTCACTGCACAACCCATTGTTCACTTCACATTAACTCTTATTTTAACCCATTGTTTCACTTCTAACAAAATGTTCACTGCACAAAATGTTCACTTCACATTAATGTGCTATTGCTGCACATTACTGCTGCTGCTATTGACTCTCCATGGAGGTCTGAAAACTGAATTGTTTGAGCCCCTTGGTGGTAGACATCCTATAATGTCATCAGCCCTTCCAGGTACATTGGCTAAATTATGTTGTATCAAATCTTCCACTGGAACTCCTTGTGGTGTTGCATTGGAATCACTTGATTGCTATGGTGCCTTCCTCCTTCCCCTTGAAACCTTTGGTCTCTTGTAAACATGGTTGGTACTCCTTGGTATCTTTGCATGTCTTGGTTCTTTTTGTGGTCTTGGTGGATATGGTGCCCTTGGTTTTTTAATGTTTCTTCCAACTGGTCCTCCTTGGCACCCTCTAGCATTATGATGAGATGGTAGCTTGCACCTCCCACAAATCCTTTGCTTCTTGGCAGGTCTTGGTGCCTCATCTGCCTCCTTCCTTCTAACACCCTTTGGTCTCCCAAGTTGCCTATGTCTACCAGGTGGACCAACCTATATGGTGGCTGCAACATACAGAATAATGAAAGTAAAGAGAAGCCATAAGGAGAAGCCTACAGAAGCCTACAGAAACTTACAAAATGATCTTTATAGTCAATAAAGGGACATTCAAATGAAGATAAACTTACAAAATCCCATAGGCTTTGTTCAGGCAAAGGAACAATCTTTCCAGCATAAGCCTTCTTGTAGGTTTTGGCATGATAGTAGGGACTTGTGAACCTTCAACAAGACAAACTCTGATTAGTGTATAAGTAAGACAAACTCTGAAATATGATATAAGTAAGACAAACTCTGATTGTGTCTCAGCCTGTGTGCCATATTCTTCCTCACCCTTTGTCTGTGTAGGAGCTACTTGGTCAGACCCTCCAGCAACTGCATCTAATCCACCAGTGAAGAGCCTTGAGGGCATTTGATCCAACTCCTCCTCAGGAAGGTCCAAATCACTGTCAATAGGTAGTGGACCCAACTGCTCCTCATGAAGACCCTTGACATGTTTTCTAACTGGTTTGTGGGCTAATTTCTTAATCCTCCTAGTCTTTCTTGGTGTTAATAACTCAATAGGTTGTTGCTCTTGACTTGCAGGGTTGCCATATTCTTCTAAGAATATGTGTATCTCTCCATTCTTGTCAGGAAGTTGTTTACTAAACATGTCCAACAACCCAGCATCAGTGAGGAGCTCCACTGTTTCCCCATTCTTCAAGTCATCAATCCAGTAGTACTTATAAACTCCCTCCAAATGGTTACTTTCAACTGTATAAGGTAAATCCAACAGACTAATAAAGTATGGATCCACTTCAACAGCAACTGAACTACCCTTAAAATGGACCCTAAGTATGAACTTCATGTATAATACAAATACCCTTAAAATAGCCTACAATAGCATACAATAGCAACTGAACAACACTAAAAATAGCCTACAAGTGCATACAATATCATACAATAGCATACAATTCAAATACACATACCTATTGCATATATTAGCATATAATAACAACTGAACTTCTCTCAAAATGAACCCTAATTTTACATATAACAATACAAATATCATACAATAGCATACAATTCAAATACACATAATAATAGCATATATTAACAACTGAACTTTCCTCAAAATGAACCCCAATTTCACAGACAAACAATACATATGCACCCTAATTTCATGCTGCCAATGCTACAAATTAATAGCATACAAATAGTACATATGAACCCTAATTTCAGAACATATGAACACTATCTGAACCCTAATTTCAGAACAACTATCTGAACCCTAATTTCAGATAGTACATATGAACAACTTTCCTCTTGCCTAATTTCAGATAGTACATATGAACCCTAATTTCATGCTGCCAATGCTACAAATTAATAGCATACAAATAGTACATATGAACCCTAATTTCAGAACATATGAACACTATCTGAACCCTAATTTCAGAATAACTATCTGAACCCTAATTTCAGATAGTACATATGAACAACTTTCCTCTTGCCTAATTTCAGATAGTACATATGAACCCTAATTTCAGAACAACGTAACCTAAAAATGATTAAATTCATACATTAAAGATTACTTTCATACAGTGTATAATTTTAGGAAAAACCCTAATTCGTAACCTAAAAACGATTACAGTGTACAATTTTAGGAAAAACCCTAATTACTTTCATACATTAAAGAAATACAAATAATTTTCATTGTACAATTTATGGAAAATCCTGAAAAACGAAACATAATTACGAATAATTTCATACATTATGGAGAAAACATGGAAAACCAAAAACTTTGCACCTGGGTGTTTGGTTCGCCATGGACTCTCGTGGACGCTTCGACTGACAGAAATCTGAAAGAAAGGGAAACGATCGGTACTTCAGCGTGGTTATGCGAAAGAGAGAGAAGAGAGAGGTCGGTTTCATACCTGGGTGTTTGCTACGACAACGGAGTACGGTGACGGGAGAAATTTCGACGGAAGAGAAGGAGTGGAAGAGAGAGGTGGATTTTGGAATTGAGTTTCTGTTGGAAAGAGAGAGGGAGGGAAGAGAGAGGATCGTTCAAAGAAGAGAGGGTAGTTTAGGGTTTTCCCACTTTAAGTTCAGTGCTCTGAGCACGTGAGGGTTATTTTGGTCACAATTTACACCCAAAATCGGTCAACTGTTAGTCTTTGACGGAAAACGTCTGAAGTGGGAGATGTTATACATTCATGTAAACATGTAGGGTGCACCTTAAATAAGCGTAACAAAAGTGGGATGCCACTTAAATTTTCTCAAAATAATAATGATTCGAATAAGATAAACACGACTTTTTCTGACATTCAAAAAAGCCATGTACAAATACTAAAAAAATACTTTTTAAACCAAAAATAGGAGTCTAAATCTAAAATGAAGATTTCACATTAGTAATATATACGAAAGGTTAAAAAAATTTGGGGCCCTTTGCAGTCGCACGACTTGCGTATGAAGAGAACATGTCCAGTTTGCTCAAATTGATACAAGGAGCATTCAGAAATCAACACAAAGAAAGACATTTAACACAGTTTTATGACATTGTAAAAGCTCATCCATGTCCCAAGGAATTTTAGCGAAACAAAAATCTCCCGGGAAGTATGAATTCATCTCTCCTCTTCATCTGAACAAATCATTTCTAAATTATAATTAAGATATGATTTGTACAAGTATATATGGATAGTAAACTACCATAATCAAGACTTAAAAGGAACAAAAACCCACACTATTAAGCTAACTAGCTCCTGAAATAGTAAGCTACACTGGTTAGAATCACCCATGAGCCAGCCCTCTGGAAAAAAAAGAAAAAAAAATCTTAACGCGAAAAAATTATCTGCATTCAAAATATTCGGTTCAACTGTAAGATGCATTGGCATTGGGCTTAATCAAAATTCACTGTTGTATACATAAACTTTGTTGCAATGGGGGATGTGTATGTATAACAATGGGGCATTACCAGAACCTGGAAGGGCATTCATGGAGAAAGAAGAATGAGGTATCAACCTCCTCTATTTTTCAAGTGTTGCGGAGGACTCTGTAGAGCTCGTCTCGCATGGCCTGCAGCAGGACCGGCTTCCGGATCAGGCCGTTCATCCCCGACTGCAGGCATCGCTCCCAGGCCCCGTCCTCGGCACTTGCTGTCAGGGCCACGATTGCGGGCCAAGATCCGCTTCGGAGCTTCCGTATCTTGATGGCCACCTCGAAGCCGTCCATCCTGGGCATCTGGAGGTCCAAGATTATAAGCTGGAAAGGAGGGGTCTCCAAGGTGCTGAGAGCACTGAGGCACTGGGCGCCAGAGGACACCGAGGTTACATGACAGCCCAACTTCTCAAGGAGCTTTCTGGTCACCGCTCTATTTATGTCGTCCTCATCGGCTAATAGGACTCTGAGACCTTTGAAGTTAGGGGTAGAAGGCATGCGGGCACGGTCTAAGGATCCCCCAAGTTCAGAGACCGGAGTGAGAGGCCCTAACTGGAACTGAAGAATTAGTGTTATAGTTTCGGGAAGGCCTTGAGGATTGGGGATAGCCCAGATGTTTCCTTGCATCATCTGTATATTAATCATTGAAGATTAAGGGTAAGTACATAAAGAATCAAAGTCATGCTACTTTAATATTGCATCTGTATCCACAGAAAGAATCAGGAAGAAGTAATTGATAAAAAGCAAGCATAAATGAGAATTCTGCAGTCATCTTAAAGGTGTCATTTCTTAAAAACACATCTCAAATGGGAGCATGAAATGTAGTATTATCAAATGGTCCAAGTTCATTTGTGGAGTACAAAGGAAGAGATCGCGAGATGGGGCCGATGGATGGGTCAATTGTTGTGAAAGCAAATGATAAGAGCTACATCATAACTCATCATTTTGGTCCCTTGTAGACACGAGTTGTATAACAACAATAAACCGTCTAAAATTTTGGATCAATTAGGTTATAGTTCTAATACTTGTTTTATTTGAGTCACTTTTCATTATGCGTTTTCTTAGTATTAAAACTATAATCTAAGGTTATTATATAAAATATTGTATTCTGGAATTAGATAAGGAACTATAATCCTTTGAAGCACGTAAGTTAGGTAACTATACTTTATTAAAGCTAAATTTTAACTTCATACCCTCTACTAGTCCAGTTTTTCAACTTAGATACCCTAAACTTTAAAACAAGACAACTTGATACCTCAACTATAACTGTACAACTTAATACCCTGCCGGTGTTAACAGAAAATTATAAATGACAAAATACTCCCTCCATTCTCTCCCCTCCCCTCCCTCTCTCTCTCCCCCCCCCCCCCCCCCCCCCACCCCCACACCCCCCCCCCCCGGCAGCGGCAGCAACGGACAGGAGCGCAGGCGGGAGGTTGCCGAGGCGGGGTGGGGTCCAGGCGGGAGGGTGCAGTCGGGGGGGGGGGGGGGGGGGGGGGGGGGGGTAGTGTGGAAGGAGGGGATATTTTGTCAAAAAATAATAATAACGGAACAGTTAAACCCTAGCTGATGGAGGGTATCAACATGAATTTCTTTAATAGTTAATGGTATCAAGTTATCAAGTTTAGGATATCAAGTTGAAAAACTTGAATAGTTGAGGATATCAAGTTACAATTTAGCCTTTTTTATTGTACTATCCTCACTTGTCATTGCCATTGGTGGGTTACTTTTGCCACGTTAGAATCCTAATTTTGAAAATAATAGAACCTTTCCTATCAGTGTCTACATAATCAAATAACATACTTTTTCTTTGTACTTTTACCATACATGAAATTATTATGCAAAACGTCTCTGTGTATGCTTGTTATCCGTTTCTGAGTTAATCCTCCCAAAATCTTTTCTTGATCTCTCTTCCTCTTCTTATTTCCTATTGCTAGAATCAAAATCAAGAAGTTTTAAAACCAAATCATACTCTGATACTATTTGCACTACCAGACTTTGGACATATAATGCACATGCAATGAACATCATGCGAGAGGAATACAATTAAGTTTCACTTATGAATAGATAATTGTCCAAATAGCACGTTAAGACAAAAATATGTATTGAAGTGTTCCCTGAAACTTGTGACGGAAGGATAACATAGTAATTGACATAAATTGTGAAATACCCAAGTGCAATTGTGCTTTCAGGAAAGAACTTGAAATATGACATTAATATATTCTATTTAAAGTTGGACCCTCTTTGTGTGCATTGTTGTTAACGTCTCATAGTTTAACTGCCAGTTCCAAGCCGGGAGAGACGAGGTTGCTTTAGGTAGCTGACAACCAGCATACAACTTTGTTGGATTACAAAGAAACGAATTAGCCAACCCAAAATCTGGGTTAACGCTTTGTTGGTGTTGGCATCAAGGTTCGCAATAACAGTGTCGGAATCGGTTTTGGGCCCTTCCTATGAGTAGCAGTATTGGTGGTTTCGGATTGGATTATTCGTTTTGGAAAATCATAAATGGAAAAGTATTTTAAAAAGTAAGAAAAATATTTGATATATTTAGACATAATTTTATATATAATATGTCGTTTCTAGTTAGTTTTAAATGGAATATTATTCCACTTGCGACAGATACTATTGTTTAATTACTTGTATTTAAAAAGTGCAACCACAATAAATAGTTTTGCTATAGCCACTACCATTTGTCAAAATTGTATATCTATAAATTCACAATATTCATTCATATTCCTTATCAATACATTGTAACTTTACCATTTGTCGAAGTTGTATATCCATAAAATCACAATATTCATCCATATTCCTTACCAATACACTATAACATTGTCAATCTTCAACAAGACAAAATCACTTTGTTGAGACTATTGTTTAATTTTTCTACCTTTCTCTCTCTCTTTTTTCTTTACCAAATTGACCGGAAAGAGACCCCCAACATCAGTATTGGCCGGTAGCGGTAGGGTGTTGGTATTGGATCGGAACATGCCAAAATCTATAGGTATTAGGTGTAGTATCGTATCAGTATCGGCCGATACCGTGAACTATGGTTGGCATGTTTTACATAAAGTTTAGTTCTATTGATGTTGTTTAGCGGCACTATGTAAAAGGCTTATGTAAAATGGTACATCTGTAAAATTATATTCTCAAAGCATTATCAAAACAGTTCATTTAGGAAGGTACACATGCAAATTTCAAATCAGATAAAGGTTTTTGGAACACTTTTACAAGGTTATTCTCGCGGTCAGCCAGGCAGACACAAGATAAATAGCATATGACCTTTTGTGGTATATGATGCTAACATACAGCGTCAGGACATTACATAACTGATGGGTTCAAGTCAACTTGGGAATAACATATAAATTTGGCAAGAATATGAAATTGCATAATAGATTCGCATGGAAATAAAAACCATAACTAGAAATGGGTGTTAAATTTTAATCGAGGAAGTGTGCAATATCGCCCAAACTTAAAGTGTAGCATTGAGTTCAAAAGAAACAACATTGATAGGTAAGCACCCTTAATTCCTTTCATTGGAGTTATCCAATCCCCTGTCCCTCCTATGCATGGTTTACAATGAGGTGTAAGGTGTGTGCCTCACATGTTTCTATGCTTTGTATGCCAACATTTTGTATCCTGACAATCACGAGGATTATTCCAATATGGCAATATCTCACCTCAAAGTGGGAGATATCGCAACCCTCAAATATATATGCGAGAGATGGTACAATTTTTGACCCAACTTTATGACATATTGGTACAAAATAAGAAGAGGGACTTTACTATTGTAATTATTTCAAGTAAACTGAAGGAGAAATCAACTAATGCATTGGAATAAACTATTTTAATAATACTTCAATCTTTTTTATTCAAACAATTAGCCTCCAACAGAAAAAAGCCAAAAACGAGAAGAAAAATTGACCAGTCCCTTAATGAATTACAAACATCCAGAAGGAAGATAAAATAAAAAGAAATTATGCCCATGCAAAATAAACCATAATAATAATCTATAAGAATTAATGCCCTCTAACTATGCATATATAAGAGGTATCCATGATATGCATTAACTGACCCATAAGTCAAAACTTGTTACTGTAGTAGCAAAAGAACTCATACTAATATGAAATGCTCTAAATAAGAGGAAACTAGGACAGAGTTTCCAAAGTAAGGCCCGGCACACAACTACCGTACCAACATAATATTTTTCATAGGCATCAGGAGATGTAATTGGGAATACCTGTACAATCTTCTTGCACATGTTGAAGCTGAGGCCCATGTCAAATCCTTCAGAATTTGGTCGCCTTACCAGCTGACTTGATGAGCTTGAATTACTGCTTTGCATTTGGATCCCAATCTCAAACTTTACGCAAGAATACCCCTCTGAAAAGTTCGACTTCCAGGGCATCCATCCCTGATCTGGCCTGTCTTTATCCTCTGCATAGCTGCAAACTCGGAATGACATAAATCCTTCCTTATTCCCATTCAACAAATTACCAACCATATGCAATATCACTTGAAAGATCCTCTTCTCATCGCCCATGACCCGGTCCGGAAGTACGTTCTCGACCTGAAACCCAAAACCAAAATCTCTACAATTACAAAGACACCTCGCCACACTAACAGCCTCCTTTATCATAGAATGCAATTGAAAGGATCTCAACTCCAGAGTTAGTCGCTCGTTGTTGACGGTAGAGATATCCATCACATCATTGACCAAGGTTGAAACAACACCGCTAGTTTTAGCCATGGTATCAATGATGAGTCTCTGTTCGGGGTTAAGATTCTCTTGTTGCAACATAGACAGCAAACCCAAGATGGAATGGGTTGGTCTTCTCATCCCCTGGCTCATGGCCTTTTGGAAGGAATTCCTTGCTTCACTCGCCATCATCACATTCCGTTTCTCTATTAACAAAGCCCTATTCTGTTCCACTAGTTTGTCTCGCATCAACTGGGATTCTTCAAGAACAGCCGCATGGGAGAGAGCAACAGCAACTTGATCGGCAACCACTTCAACAATTTCTAACTCGTGGCCGCTCCAAACCCTAGAATTTTCGCCAGGGAGAACCAAGACCAGTATCGCATAGCAAGTCTGGATTATTTCCGGAGTCCCCCCTTTGAAATTGGCCACATTTAACATTGGCATTCGGATCGCAGCCACTGGTCCTGGCTCTATAGTAGAACCTTCACTGCTGGCAGACGCGAGCACGGAGTCCACCCTGAGTATTTTCACACCTTTAGCTTCTTTGATCTCAATCACATCTGGATCATCTATAGGAATCGAATGACTATACAAGTCCGAAGAACTCCTCGGTCTTAACTCGTGGGTTAAGTTCATCTCCTTCTTATCCTCGCTCGGCATCCACACTGCACAATTTTGCAACCCCAAAGTATTGGACAATTCCACTAAAGTTGTGTACAATATAGTATGCCTGTCGAGAGATTTCCTTATCTCTTGCGTGAGCATCCTCACATGCCAGCTTGCTTCCTCCTGCCTCTTCCTCCTGCCGACCTCCCGGTCCAACTCCCGGGCTTTGATCCTCAAGAAATTCTCCCTCACCTTCACTCTCAGGAGCTGGGGGATCAGAGTCAAGAGCGTTATCGCCGTCGCAAAGGACACGAGAGCCGTGAAGAACTTGGAGACGGTGAGGCTCAGCATCAGGAGGAAAGTGTGCGGCTCGTAGGTGAACACATTGAGCAGATGAGTCAGCCCACAGAGGACGATGAAGGCGCCGAACTGGATGAAGATCCATTTCAAGGGGAAGAGGGTGGAGCAGGTGGCGAAATACAACAGCTCGAGGGGGATGGAGAAGTAGGCCGTGGCGATGAGGAAGTCGCTCACTTTCTGGCACTGGAGGATCGCCTCGACGCTCCAGAGGCTGTCGCCTCCGTCACAGTTGCAGCGGCCGATCTCCATGGCGGACGCACAAATGAGTAGGGACGAAACCAGCAGGCCATGGCACAATGCTCTTAACATTTGAACTAACAACCTTCATTCAATCCATTCATATAGAAGGATCCAAGCAATCTATACTACAGAGTCCTACAAACAAACAAACAGAATTCGATAAAAAGAGAAATTAGAAAAGATCAAATCTTTCACCAAATTTTCAACAGGGTCAGTCCTAAACTAGATCAAGATCTCATCTTTACCACAAATTCAGAATACCATCAAACATAAACCCATCAAGAACAAGTATTTCCCTGGAAAAATCCCAACTTTCCCACTTTTGCTTCATCTTTCACTGTTTAAACATGATGGGCATAGAATATATCAACTGGAGATTAACTTGACTAAACTATATGGACTAAAGCAAGTACCAGGAAAAGCATATGGAATAGAGAGAGAGAGGAGGAGGAGGAACCCACTTACCTACAAAACCACCAGAGAAAAATGTCTCCAATCCAAGACCATCCTCTCTCTCTCTCTCTCTCTCTCTCTCTCTCTCTCTCTCTCCGGTTACTGCTTCCTCTTCTTCCTTCTCATGGGAGTTCCAACTTTCAAAGAGGTGATTTTGATGGTGGTGGTGGTGGTGGTGGTGACAAGTCTGGTCTTCGGGAAGTTTTGATACAATTTTGGTTGGAACTTGGGGATGGGTAGAGGAGTAAATAAAAAATTAGAGAAAGGAAGGGAAGGGGGGAAGGGGAGATGTAACTAACAAATAATAATGAAAGAGAAGAAATGGAAACTGCTGATCCAGAAAAACTAGCTTTTCAATAATAATAATAATAATAATAATAATTATTATTATTATTATTATTATTATTAATATTAATATCTTTACTCTCTAGTCTCTTCGGCTCATAATAAGTCATTTAAGTCGGATATATATTCTCAACTAAAGATCAATAAATAAATAAATTTTATTTTATTGTTTTATTGTCTAATATTATCTAACTATAGCAAATAGATATTGACGCATGTGTCCCAGTGGCCGTAGCCCGTTGGGAACGGTGGAGCACCCCGGCGTAGTGGTGCGGGTTCGAGCCTCCTTGGAGGCATACCTCCAAGCACCATTAAGAAGTGGACACCCTCAAAAAAAAAAAAAAATATTGACGCATGTGTTTAAGATGAGACATTTTTTCTAACTGGGAAGTAAATGCCATATGAAGATTAGAAGTTTTCCATAAACAAATACTGCGAAAGTTTGCCAGAAGTAAACGTCGCGAAATACAGAATTGTGGAATACAATAACGCCATGAAATGAAGTAACACCGCAAAATGGGAGACCTCACGGAGGGGGAGGCCCTACAGAATAGAACATCTAAGTGGAATGGAGCAGCTTCGTGGAATGGAGCAGCTTCTGCGAAATGAAGTAGCTCCACGGAATAGAGCAGCTTCACAGATTGGAGAAGCTCTGCAAAATGGGCAGCCTAACAGAATATAGAGCTCCGCATAATAAAGCAGCCTTGTAGAATGGAGCAATCTCGCGACATATAACAGGCCCAAAGAACTTAGCAGCTCGGCGAAATGGAGTAGTTCCTCAGAATAGAGGTACCCTGCAGAAATGAGTATCAGTTGAAATGAGTCTAATATCTCAGATAATTTTATTGAGGGCTACTGCCTACTACTTATAGAGGGTCCAACCCCTCTTCATATTACATCTAACCGATGTGAGACTAAAGTCCCTTATTTACTCTCAACACTCTCCCTCAAGATGGGCGATAGATATTAATCATCCCCATCTTGTTACATAGCTTTGACAGACTCAATGAACTAAGACCCTTAGTCAGACAGTCTGCCACTTGTTCTTCTGAGTGAACATAGTCAATCTTCAGTATCCCTTGTTCCAGCTTTTCTTTGATGAAGAATCGATCAATCTCGATGTGCTTCGTTCTGTCGTGCTGAACCGGATTGTTCGCTATACTTATCGCAGCTTGACTATCGCTCAGAAGGTGCAATGGTGTCCCCTTGTCTAGCTTCAACTCTGTCAGCAGCGCCTTTACCCATAGCATTTCTGATACTCCTAGAGCCATTTCTCTGTATTCTGCTTCAGCTGTCGACCGTGCTACCACTGACTGTTTTTTGCTTCTCCATGAAACCAGGTTTCCTCCTACAAAAATACAGTACCCTGTGGTAGACCTTCTGTCGTCTATGCAGCTTTTCCAGTCTGCATCGCAGTATCCCTCAACATCTGTGCATCCATTCTTCTTGAACCACAGTCCTTTTCCTGACGTCCCTTTCAGATATCTTAGGATCTGAAATACTGCATCCATATGACCCGTTCTTGGATCATACATATAGCGGCTTACAACACTTACTGTAAATGAGATATCAGGGCGAGTATGCCCTAGATAAATTAGTCTGCCTACTAGTCTTTGATACCTTTCGCGATCAACAGGCTCTCCTGCTTCTGCTCCCATCTTGCACTTCTGGTCAATTGGAGTGACTGCTGCTCGGCATCCCAGCATTCATGTCTCCTTCAGCAGATCTAGTGCATATTTCCTTTGTGAGAGAACAATTCCTTGTTCACCATCACACACCTCGATAACTAAAAAGTATCTCATCTGTCCTAAGTCCTTCACCTCAAACTCCTTAGCGAGTTTCGACTTCAGCTTAGTGATTTCATCAGCATCATCACCTGTGATCACTATATCATCTACATATACAACAAGTATAGTAATGTGGCCACTTGCATGCTGGAGAAAGACAGTATGATCTGCATTTGTCTGATGGTACCCCATGCCAGTGATAGCCCTTCTGAATCTATCAAACCAGGCTCGAGGAGATTGCTTCAGCCCGTACAGCAACTTCTTCAGTTTGTACACTTTTCCATGTGACGTTCCTTCACCTGAATCTGACACAGAGTAGCACCCCGGAGGAGTCTCCATGTATATTTCTTCTTGTAGGTCTCCATGAAGAAATGCGTTCTTTATGTCTAACTGATGTAGCTTCCATCCATAGTTTGCTGTAATGGAGACCAGCGTTCTTACGGTACTCATCTTCGCTACTGGGGCAAAAGTCTCATCATAGTCGATGCCATATGTCTGGGTATAGCCTTTTGCAACCAGTCTCGCCTTGTACCGCTCAACTTTTCCTTCTGGTGTCTCCTTCACTGTGTACACCCATTTGCATCCCACAGCTTTCTTCCCTTCAGGTAATGGCACCAGCTCCCATGTCTTATTTTTCTCTAGTGTCCCAAGTTCTTCCATCATTGCAGCTTTCCATCTTGGGTCCTTCTTTGCTTTCTTCCAATTCTTAGGTAAAGAAGTGGAGTCTAACGAAGTGAGGAAGGCTTGATAAGTCGGAGAGATATTAGAATAAGACAAGTAGTTGGCGATATCATGTTCATAATCTTGATAACGAATAGGAGCCTTTCCCGCATTAATGCGAGAAGACCTCCTTAAGGGAGCAATAGGTGGTGGGGAAAGCATACCATCCGAGTCGGAGAGACCCGCTTCCGAATCCGAGTGATCCGATACGGGAGTAACATCTTCAGGAGTTGGGGCAGGAGTAGACGAGGGACTTGGCACATTTGGCACAGGGCATGGCACAGTACTGGACCTCTGTTGTCTTCTTCTGTAAACTTGGAGCTCCTTTTCCCTTGTCTGCTTCTCCCCCTGCGTAATGTACGTATTATCTTCTTCGTCCTCCGTATCAGTATCATCAATGCTTTCTCCCCCTTTCTTCCAGTTTGTCACGACAGGACAAGGTACCGATCCGACAACTACGTTTGGGCGTACTACCTCCCCCTCACGTCTAACACCCTCTGTGGGAGGCGTGTCCCCAAACGCAGAACCTTCGTCCGAACCATAATAAGGTTCCAGCTCTCTGAATGTAACGTCCATGCTGACAAACAGCTTCCGTTCAACCGGGCTCCAGCATACGTAACCCTTCTGTGTCCCGGTGTACCCAACAAAGACACACTTAACTGCTCGAGGATCCAGCTTACCAACACCAGGCCGGTTATCGTGGACGAAGCATACGCAACCAAATACTTTCGGAGGAACGGTGTACGCAGTTGTCCCCGTGAGCATCTCCAAAGGCGTCTTCCAGTCCAGTAATTGAGAGGGCATCCTGTTGATGAGATAAGAGGCTGTCAAGACAGCCTGCCCCCACAAAAATTTAGGGACATTCATAGCCAGCATCATTGTCCGAGCCACCTCCAACAGGTGCCTATTCTTTCGTTCGGCAACACCATTTTGAGCCGGTGTATAAGCACAAGAGGTTTGATGCAGTATACCATGAGAGGATAAATACGCAACAAACCTCTTATGGGTATATTCCGTCCCATTATCCGACCGAAAACACTTAACACGAGCATTATACTGTGTCCTCATCCGTTGATGGAAGCTTAGAAATGCCTCGAAAACATCACTTTTATTCTTCAGCAGGTAGACCCACGTTATGCGGGTAGAGCAGTCAATAAAAGTAACAAACCATCTATAACCGTTAACACCGTTGGTAGGACAAGGGCCCCACACATCGGAATGAATCATATCAAAAGCAGTAGAACATCGATGCCCAGAACTCACATAGGAGCTTCTGGTATGTTTTTCCAACTCACAAGCATCACAAACTAACAATTCTTTATTTGCTTTTTGATATAAGGACGGATACAATCGACTAATAACGGGAAAAGAAGAATGTCCTACACGCTGATGGTGGAGGAGCAGCTCGGCTTCGACACTTCGACTTCGGACTTCCGGTGGTGCTTCTGCAACCAAAGATGCCAGTGCTCTATCCAGACCGTTCCTGTCCAAGTACCATAGACCCTTATGCCATGTGCCAGTGCCTAGTCGTCTTCCCGTTCCCTTCTCCTGAAAAGTTACCTTAGGAATATCAAAGAAAACAATACAGTTTAGATCAAGGATAATGGCGCTAATGGATATAAGATTGACAGGAAAGGAAGGAGCATGTAAGACATTAGATAAAGTGATGGAAGGAGTGCAATCAACAGTGCCTTTACCCGTAACAGGCCTGGAGGTACCATCAGCAGTCTGAATGCTCTCTGGCGGCGTTAGAGGAGAGTATTCCCGGAACTCACCTCGGGAACCCGTGACATGGCAAGATGCCCCAGAGTCCATAATCCAAGCTGGCTGAGAGACAGATGCAAGAGCACGCGGAGGTATACCGGCACTGGTTTGGAAGAAGTAAGTGCAGTAATCTCCTGTAGTGGACGGCGTCCCAGGAATGACTTATCTTTCACCAGAACCAAGCTTTGAGCCGCGCATCTTCTCGAGAACTTCTCTCTCAAAAGGAGTGATGTCCGCCAGCTGATTGTCCCCACCTTCATCCGTCAGATGCGCCTTATTGCCTCCAAAGTAAGTACCCCTTCCACCACCGTAGCTGCCTCGACCACCTCGTCGTCCACCGCGACCACGACCCCGACCATTCGAGGGAGTACGTGTCGGTTTTGGACAAAAGCGGATGTAATGCCCTGTGTCACCACAGTTGTGGCAAACGCCTCCCGTAGAAGGAGGCTGTGTGAAAGTGGCAAGAGCAGATGTGTCAACTCTGGCCTGCTCCCCCTGGGAGATACCTTTGGTAGGCATCAGCTTCAACCGTGCTTCTTCTTGTGCCATGGCAGCTATGGCGTCTTCTAATGTTGGCAGCGTCGGTTGTGCGAGAAGTACATTCCGCCGTTGCTCAAACGCTGGGTTGAGCCCCTTCAAAAACTTCATCATCCGTTGCCGCGAGATATAATCCAGAAATTTCTGGAAATATTTGGCAAAAGCCGGTTCAACCTGAGCATCCTCCATGCCAAGAGGATCATAATGGTCAAGATCAGACCAGTACTTCTTCAACAAGGCAGCATACGCAGAGATGGTACGATCGTCTTGGATTACCCTATCGAGCTCATCCTGCAGCTGGAAGACTCGCATAGGGTTACCTGAACCGGAGTACATGTCTTTCAACGTTCTGCAGATATCAGCAGCTCCCTCCATTGCTTCAACGTTACCCGACACTTGGTCGGTCAAAGAGGCTGTCAACCAACCAGCCACGACATTGTTGACAATGTCCCATACAGCAAACTCCTTCGAGGAGTGATCGACAGGGGCCTTGCTGTGGCCATCTACATAACCAACCAAGCCACGTCCCTTCAGCGTCCGCATCGCCTGCCGCGATCATTTCAAGTAGTTGGTCGTGCCTTCCAACTTCGTCTCCAGCTTGTCCAACTTCCCCATTTTGTACGGTGACGGATCCACATCAGTATGGGTCACGCGTGGGGTCGCCTCCGGTAATCTCTTGGTCAGGAGATCTGCGACCAGGGCCTTCATTTCTTCTGCTGTCAACTTCTCATAGATGGAATCCATGACTTCTGCAACTGCAATCAGTGAGGTGGTTGTTGTTTCCTGAGTCGTCTAATTCTGAGTCGTCTTCGTCGGAGTCAGCTACCGGGGGAAAAACAACAAAACGAGATCCCTCACTGATATGTCGTAGTTTATACGACCAACTAGAACCGCGTCATGATAACGCGTTCGGACGGCTCAAGGATAACCAACGTAGTTGTGCCTCCTTGCATGAGACAAACCAGAGGTATACCAGCCGTGCAGAAACGATTGTAAAGACAACGTTCTGAGATACGAAGATCTAAAGAGATTTCGTATTCGTAGTAGAGCTTCTAAAAAGAAGGTATTAATTCTCGAAGGCAACTACAGAGATCTTCTAAAGAGAAAAAATCTGTTTTTTTTTTTTTTTTTTTTTTGAAACAGCAAAAAAAACCCTAAAAAGGGTGCTGAAGCAGCAGAAAAACCCTAAAAAGGGGGTTGGGGGAGGGCGGGGTGGCAGCGCTGGAGGGGGGGGTAGGCGGCGCTGGAGGGGGGGTGGGGCGGCGCTGGAGGAGGGGGGGGAAGCGGCGGCGCTGGATGAGTCAGGTGGCAGCGGGAGAGGGTGGTCGGCAGGTGGCAGCGGGGGGTGGTCGGCAGGTGGGGGGGGGGGGGGTGGCAGCGGGGGGGTGGTCGGCAGGTTAGGGTTTGTGGAGGCTAGGATTTGTGGAGGCTAGGGTGGCAGCGGGGGGGGTGGTCGGCAGGTTAGGGTTTGTGGAGGCTAGGGTGGCAGCGGGGGGGTGGTCGGCAGGTTAGGGTTTGTGGAGGCTAGGGTGGCAGCGGGGGGGGGGGGGGGGGGGGGGGGGGGGTGGTCGGCCTGGAGAAGGTGGGAGGGTCGGTGGCTTGGAGGGAGGGGAAATTTTTTTTTTTTTTTTTTGTGTGGAGAGAGAGAGAGAGAGAGAGAGTTATGGCTCTGATACCAAGTTGAAATGAGTCTAATATCTCAAATAATTTTATTGAGGGCTACTGCCTACTACTTATAGAGGGTCCAATCCCTCTTCATATTACATCTAACCGATGTGAGACTAAAGTCCCTTATTTACTTTCAACAGTATCTCCATAGAATCTAGTCCCAAGAAATTCAGTTCAACTGAATGGAACAATCTCACAAAACTCCACAGTTTAGCAATTTATCCAAAATAAATCAGAACCGCAAGGAGGGGGTTTCTCCTTTGAACCCGTTAACAAATCCAAAAATATTTAGGGGATCAAAATTCAACCCCATTGTTAGGATCTTGCTAGAAGCAAATTATGGCGACAACATAGCCCCGCTCTGAGAGCTATGCATATGCTTAACATTTTGCCATAAGCAAAAAAAGGACCTAATGTTCATAAAAATGTTTATATTGAACTTAGAATTCATAAGAATTGAAGCTAAAGTTCATCTTGAACATATAGTTCACAAGTCGAGCAGGAGTTCATATTGAACCTGAAGTAATAAGAACTGGGAGTTACCAATAAAAATGGCTAAGGCATTAGCCTTGTCGTGTCATTAGTATCGTCACATCGTATTTTGCTATAAGCAAAGTTAATAAAAATGGCATAGATACTAGCCAACCTATAGTGCTAGCATTTGCCACAATGATAATTGCTTTATTCGGAAAAAAAGAGTTTGTAACAAAGAAAAGATTATAATGTAATTAACCCAAAATTAAAAAAAAAAAAATTATAGAGAAGGAAGAAGTTTAAGAGAATTTGCCGAGATGAGAGAGCTTTGCAAGAATTAGAGAGGGCATGATACGCCAACTCAGTTGGCTTATTCCAATGATTTTTTTAAGAAGTAACTATTTCTCAAATTTATTAATGTATATTTTTTTATAGTTTATCTTTTAGTTTTTATATTTTCATCCTACCTAAAATTAACTTCTTATGCGTTTGATTGCAAGTGAAAAATATGTGGGAAAAAAAAAATTAACCATGAAATTTTAAAATTTTCTAATGGGAAATTGAATTTGGGTGTATTGTCATTATTTTTGACGAAAAATAGCTATTTCCATAAAAAAATGGTATTTTTCTATGGATTGGACAAGTTTCATTTTCCACCATTTTGAAAGAAAATACAAAAAATTATTTTTTTTGGAAAATAATTTCATGAAAAATATAAGCTATCAAATGCTACAATTGATGAAAAAATTGTGATGAAAATATTTTTCATGGAAAAAATGATACAATTTGAAATGGTTACCAATCTTTATCTTTTATTTTATTTTTCAAATATATTTTTCGATCTTATTACTTTTGACATTTTAAAGGTTTGTTTATCTTCTAAAATAATTAAGTTTTATTTTTATAACTTTAGTTTCTTATATTTAAAAAATATTTTCATCCAACCTAAATTTAATTTAATACAATTCCAAATCGTTTACCAATGTTTATCTTTATTTTATTTATTTTATTAATGTTGATATTTTTTAGCATTTTTTATCTATTTAAATTATATGCACATTTTTTTACTATCCTTATCTAATTTAAATTAGCTATAAGTATTTCAATGCGTAACTTGATCTAAAAAAATTAACATACCCAACCGTTAGATACTATTCAAATGATTATTATGGTATTTAAAAATATTTCATCTTGCCCAAACTTTATCACTAACCTATAATTTCTACTAACAATTTTAAATTACTTAGAAAAAAATATCTAAGATAAAAGTCAAACTTTATGTCTAATATACATCCTTTTTTTTGTCAAATTAGATTCATAATAACAATTTAAAAAATATCTAAGATTTGAAAAAGAAAAAAAAAATCTAAGAACTTAAATTATATCTAAGATTTGAAAAAAAAATATCTACCTATCTCTAATTTTTTTTTCCTAATATTAAGTTTAAAAAATATCTAAGATTTAAAATTATAGGGTTAATTGCATTAACTACCCCTATGTTTTACATTTCTTACACGGACCACTCCTGCTTTGAAACTAATTACATGGACACCCCATGTAGTTTCTATTTTCTATAGAAACTAATGACACTGATCACCCTTATGGTTAATAAAATTTGTAAACGATAGTGTGTAATTATTTTCGGAATAGGTGCAGTCCATGTAATACTTATGAAATATAGGGGAGGTCAATGTAATTAACCCTAAATTATATCTAAGATTTCAAGTTAACTTTTCAAACTTATCTCTTATATAGTTTAAAATTAGATTTGAAAAAATAAAGTAAAAGATCAAATTTAGTAACCATTTGAAATTGTATCTAAGATATTAAATTACATTGGATGAGAATATTGTTGGAAAAGTGAATGTAAATTTGACTTGAAAAATTATTAAAAATTATTTTTATTAATTTTTCCATAGGTGCATACAATTTACAATGAATATACCTATTGGAAAGATGTGTCTTTACCAAACAATGTGTCTACTCACATTTGTGTTCCTTTGTCATTTATAGGAGCATAGTGTTTGATCAATTCAATTTACTCAATTCGTACATCAATCATTAAGTATAAAAGAGAGATTACCTACATTACTTTGTCGAATTTCTACGGTGTGAAGTGCTGCTGTCGAAGAAGAAGAAGAACAGTTGTATCAGACTAATCGCCATTAAACTGTAAGCACTAGTACGGGACGAATATTGTCTTGAGGATATTGAGTCAAGTTCAAGTTTCACTCTCGATCAAATTATTTATTTATATTATTTATATGTTTAACTATATAAAATATAGAGTAGACGATAACAAATATAAAAACTAAACTAAAATATAAGCCAATATATAGGAAATAAATCCCCAAAAATAAAAATTTGGGAGGGGTGTTAGTTTTGCAAAGGGGAAAAAAAAAAGGAAATAGGGAGGCCAAATATGAAGTTGCAAATACAAAAATCACACGGAAAAGAGTTGGGGTGGGCCCCTTTGGCACTCTGAAATTTGCCAATTGTTTTTCTCAAAGCCAGAGGAGGAGAACCTGGACACTCTCCCGCTCCTTGGGCTTGTCAGCAGTCTCAATCACACAGGCATTTTTCTAGGAAGGATTAACACACAAGCTTCATTTATTTATTTTATTTAAACAAAGACCCATCATTGGCATGGGTTCGCCCCCATAGACTCACCATCCCCCATCTTTCCTATCTTGCTTTTCGGAATCATGGAATTGAAAAAAAAAAATTCAATTATATTTGGTTGCCAAAATATATATATATATATATATTGTAATAGTAAAAAATTAGCGAAAAAAATGATTACATCAATCTAGACGATGATTTACTTTTCCACTTTTAAGTATATATATATTTTTCAATTTCTTTAGCATTTTCAAACCAAAAAAAAAAAAAAAATGAAAATTGCTGAGAAACCCAATTTCGGAGTTGATTTTTATGAAAAATCCACCCGCATGATAGGTTTTATGAAATGCCACCATTTAGATGCTCTGTATTTACAAAATTAATACCATAACTATCCCTCCGCAGAAACTCAGATCTGGATTGCGATTCTCGTCTTCTTTTTTTTTCTTCTTCACGAGAGATCTGAATTCCATTGCTCTCATCTTCAGCAGAGATCGCAAAGATCGTTCGTAGTTCGCCATGCTTTTTTTTTTCAGTCGAACTCCATTCATCGCTTATCTTCTTCTTCTTCTTCTTCTTCTCCGACAATTAGGTCAATTATGGAGAGAAGATCTTCTTCTTCTTTTCCATAAGAGTTAGCATCGTTTTGAAAGAAGAACGAAAACTCTTGAATCTTTATTCATGTCAAATTTCTTTCCACAAAACAAAAAAGTAAAAAATTAGGTTTCTGTCAACTGTTCTCCATCGATATCACACGAAGAATAGTCATTCTCCTGCATTTTTAACAAGAAAAATGCTATTCTCCGTGTTGAATGGCATTCTCCGTGTTTCTAACACGGAGAATGGCCATTCTCCTGTGTTTTAACATTTGAATGACCATTCTCCGTGTCATTTAACACGGAGAATCTGTGTTATTTAGCACGGAGAATGGCCATTCTCCGTGTAATTTAGAAACGGAGAATGCCATTCTTCGTACTAAATTATACGGAGAATGGTCATTCTTCTACGTTTTAACACTGGGAATGACCATTCTCCGTGTTATTTAACACGGAGAATGCCATTCTCCGTGTTTCTAACATGGAGAATGGCCATTCTCCTGCATTTTAACACTGGAATGACCATTCTCCGTGCTAAATTACACGGAGAATGGCCATTCTCCGTTTTATTTAACACGGAGAATGGCATTCTCCGTGTTTCTAATACGAAGAATGGCCATTCTCCTGCATTTTAATACTGTAATGACCATTCTCCGTGCTAAATTACACGGAGAATGACCATTCTCCGTGTAAATTAAGACGGAGAATGACCATTCTCCATGTAATCACTACACCAAATAAGGTCTTTTATGGCCTACAATTTGCACCGTAAAACTAATTTTACGGCTCACATGGTAGTGCCGTAAAAGCTCCAGCCGTAAAAGGGTACGAGTATTTACGGCGTGCGAAAGTAGGCCGTAACTTAGATAATTGCACGCCGTAAAAGAAGTTGCTGAAAAACTAGGGATCTTATTTACGTCCCATAATGCATGCCGTAAATACTAATCTTTTACGACTCGAAGTGATGGCCGTTAATAAATTCAATTTAAGGCACACATGGCAAGTCGTGAATACTTAAAAATAAATACCTACTATCTCACATTTACGGCCCAAAAATGCAGGTCGTAAATGTTATGTGTTTATGACTCAAACTGAGGGCCGTTAAAAGGTTGATGAGTTTCATTTTGTGGCTCGCAAGGCGCGCCGTGATTATGTTTTTTTTTTTTTAAAATATCCACATTTGAATAGCTACAAAATATAATTAATTAATAAACCAAAATCAAATATGACTATAATATGGTTCTCACAGTTTTTCCAACCGAAATCAAACTAAATGCACATCTATATTGAGAGTATTTACTTCCAACAAGTTGCACTAAATCCATACACATTAATAAGATGACACAAACATGATAGAAGCTTAACACAAAGCAAAAGTGTTTAAATTGGATTTCCAATAGCAAAGTCATTTTCTTAGTCATTAAGCTCAAACCAAAATTAATGTCTTACAACAAAAACAAAGTCACTTTGTCTTACTACAAAAGCAAAATTCACTCTCACTATAGTTGGACACTTCAAGACCTTCGAAGATTTTAAAGTCTTTGAGCTCAAAATATGAAACTTTGTAGAAGCATGCCTCCCCTCTTCTTTAAGCTTAATTACCTGAATAAAAATAAAAAATAATATTAACAAATATCCAATAAAATGAATGCATGAAAGAGACTTATATACATGTTTAATGAGGAGACTTGCATCCCAACAAACAAAATATTGCATCCCAACAAACAAAATATTGGTCTCCATCTAAGTCCCCTCCACAGCATTCATTTGGAAGAAAAATAGTGTTATTGGAACTCAAACTATCAAGCTGCCCACACTTTCTATATCCTGAAGTTAATCATCTGCAACCATGTTTACATTAGCATCAGACTAGAAAAGAGAGCATGTGTATCAGAAAAATTCTGGATAAAGCAATGCCTTGATATAAAACACACCAACAAGAGTCTTGAATTTGGAACCTTGGTGGTTAGATCACAAAAACATGGATGGTGACTATTAACAGTGTGTCCAATTTCTTAATTCTCAAAATTAGAACTCAGAAGAGTCTGCCTCAAAATCCAAATGAAAACTTCACCACTATTCTGCGATGCACCCACTGAATTTAGATATGTACATCTATGATTCTCACAGTTTTACAAAATACCTATAAGCTTTCTTTCCACGTCTGAGGCAATGATCTTTGACAAATTCAGCTCCAAATCAATTAAAAATGCAGTCTAAAAGACTCAAGGAAATATGTAAAAAGAATTATAAGTTTATTGATAGTATCAGATTCTGATGTTTGGTCTGTTCTATATTTGACTATTGGTAGTCCAGACTCAAAATTAAACATGAAGGTGGGAGCCACTTAACATCCATTTCATAAAGGCTACAGAGGAAGTTTGCTTCTTCCATGACTAGAACATGCCATGCAATCATGTATTAAGGTCTCAATAGCTATTGAAGTCTCAGGTTACTCTTCTAGCTAGCAGAACAGTAAAGTTCTCATGATGTAACCAAGAAATTTATTTTAGTATTTGGTTGGGAATCTCCTCAGGTTCTATCTGAATACAAATAACCTAGTCAAATGAAAAAGTTTAGGGTGAAGTAAATGGGAAGAGAAATTACAGTGTAGTTGTTGAGAAATAACTGCATCATGCTAATCTTTTCTTAACTTCTGATCTTGAACCGTCTTTTCCAGTTGCTCTACTCTAGCTACTGTTGTAGAGAGGGATTCAGCAATAGCTGTACGCTTAGCTTCTTTACAGGTCTTCACTGCAAAATAAAAGGGACTGGGTAAACTTAAAAACATTGAACTACACACACAAAAAAACAGTTGCACAGAGCACGCAACATAAACAGCATGTAGGTAGTATTGAAGATTAATAAAAAAAAATCTTACAAACAACAAATATAAAACTAGCAAACACAATGTGAATACAGATTAACAATAAACTGTGCCAGCTTTTAGCTTTGCATCCAAAAAATACATGACAAAAGCTTCACAGACCTCCTTGGAACAACAAATGAATTGCTAGATTGCTCCGATTCATTTCAGTACGGAAGAATTCCCATTAGAACTTCCAATGATTTTTAATAAGGTATATAGATGCCATTATTGAAAAAGTATAACATAGGTGAATATGAATACAGATTACAGACTTTGAGGCAATCAATGCAAATATCTCCTACCTCCTCTCATGTCGAAGCTTCTAGGTTTCTATAAAACATACCAAACTACTCGAGCATTTATATATACAAGGGGAAATAAATGTGGTGTGGGATACAAAAATTCAGAATACACTAGATGGAGATTTTGCAAATGCAGTCATGACTACCATTAATCTCTAACTGCAAAAAGATTATACGCCATCTAAAATGGATAAAAGCTCAACTAAAATGAAGAGAAGAGAAGCAAATTCTTGTGTCAGCTCAACTAAAATGGATGAAAGCTATAACTGATCGGCAAAAAGAAGCAAAAAAGAGTATTTAGATAGAAATTACCTTCCATTTTCTAACAAGTTATGATGTAATTGATCGGCCATGCGATTATACTTCCCAGTGCTTCATTCAAAAGAAAAGCTTCACGCGTTGGTCGATACAGAGTCACGCTCTCATTGCCCTCTACTACATGTCGCACAGAAACTTTCCAATATTCAGCACCAAGCGGCACATGATGTACTAGTGATTTAGGATCCTTTGATAGAACTTCACCGGTGGCAACAACTGTTTTTTTGTCTAACCAACTTAGTAATTTGCATTTTGAGCTCTCCTGATTGGAATTGCGAACAACTACATGTTCTTTCTTCTTGCTTTGTGTTGTCTCATGAACAGAATTCATAATTGGACTTGTTTCGTTCCTTTTGCTTTGCGTCATGTTATTGATAGAATGTTGACCACTTGCATCATCTTTCTGCTATAATTAATATATGTTAAGCTTAATATATAAATACAAAAGAGTCATAATATTTAAAAAGCAAATCTATTGAGGTACTTACCGAATTACTTCCTCCTTTTCCGACCATTGCAATAAAATTGTTCATTTGATTTTTCAAGGCCACAAGTTCATTTTCTAATTTATTAACCTTGTCTCTCATTTGTGTTTGTCCCTCCAACTTTGACGGAGCTGCTCCATATCCAAGCCCTCTTACTCGTCCTCGTGGATCCGGACCGAGTACCTTTGCAACAGCATCATCTCTAAAAGAAGAACCATTTTCTTGTGCTTTGTATTTTTTGACTTGTTGCTGTATTACAATAGAACAAGTAAACTCAGGTACAAGCATGACAACATGAACTCAACTTCAAGGCGGAAATTCTATGAAATATTAGCCCATTCGTAGTAAGTTTCATAAATTACCTTACTATGGAAGCCTTCTTTATGGACTAATAGTTTGAAGCTTAATGATGAGTTCCTAATTTTATGGAACTTACTATGAAATATTAGCCCATAAGCAAAAAAACAAAGTGAGGCAGCCAGTAACCGCATAATAAAACGAAGCCATAGCATCCAAAAAAACATAGTGAGGCTGCCAGGAAACATGTGCCAAATACCAAGTTAAAAAAAATTCAGATAGTTTGTCAAAGTCCTCATCATTGCCCATATAAAATAAAGCCAATTTTGACAACATTAAAACATATGCAATGCAGTATCCTCAAGTTCTTATAGGATGAAACATATGCAATGTAATATCCAGAGCAATATGAACAATATCAAAATGAAGCATATCGAGTATATGAACCGTATCAGGCTGAAACCATAAGAAAAAAAATCCAGTGTCCAACCCTGTATGAACTACACACACATGAGTTTGGACTATATATATTTCGGTATCCAAGTATGACATATGGTATCACAAAACCAGGATGAAACCCAGGGTAGTACATTGACATATTTTAGTGTCCATCAAAGCTGAAACCAGGCTGAAACCCAGCAAATAGGCAATAGCAAGCTCTCTGTACTTTTTTTTGAGTACAAATGAATGAGCAAATGAATCCACCAAATTTCTCTTTCCTCTTTCCATCCAAAAAACATATGGCTCAAAAAATATATGGCTCAAAGGAGTACTGAAATAGTAAATCAAGTAACCCAGTATCCAAAGAATTCACCTATACATAGAGCAAACTGCAGTAATGAAATACTGCTTGCAAACTGCAAACCAAAGCAAAGAGTATGTAGTGAAATACTGCTTGCAAAAAAATTTAGCTAAAATGCATGTTTGGATGCAAAAAAAATTAAACCCAAATTAAATTTTGGGTTGGGTTCAGGTACAACATATGAAAGCTGAAATTATTGTCCGGTTCGGGTTTGATCAAATGGAAAAATGTTCTTTAGATAGCTATTAGTTGGCATGTGGCTGGCTGGTTAAGGCTTGACAATTTATTGGAGGAGGTCCTAAGTTTGGGCCTCTCCAGCAGCAATATTTCATGAAATTATTTTTTGTTATATATAACAGGTAATCGGATTGTGTTCAGGTACTTGAAACAGAATTTAATAGGGATCATGTTCAGGTACAAATTTGGGGAAGGCAAATATTTTGGGTCATCTGGATTTTACATAAATCTGACCCAAACCCGATCAGTTGACAGCCCTTGAGTGTCAGATTTATGATATTAAAGCCTACAACCCAGTTCTAAAATTTGGGCTGGATAACGCCTACCCCATAAAATATATCCTGTGAAATTGTAATGCGTGTAGGCCTGACAGATAAACTGACAACTTAATTTATAATCTCCAAACTAATATTCTGAGTGCAATGTACCTAGGACACTGATTCTGGTGAGGAACTTAAGGAAGCCTTCAAAGTCTTTGATAAGGATCAGAATGGTTTCATTTATGCTGCAGAGGTAAACTGCCTTTCTTTACTAGTAATGATATGCAACTGGAGCTCCTGTCCTGATTTTTCATCTGAATCCCATGTCGCTTGCACCGAGATAAGGGTGCACAGACTTGGTGAAAAACCTATGGGTGCATGCCAATAGGACTCATGATGGGAGGTCCGAGTGGAAAATCATGTTGGACAGCATTATACACAGCGTACTTGAAATACTGCTTGCAAATTGCAGTATGCATTTTAGCTAAACTTGGGTATCCGGAGTATGTAGTGAACAAGTATCCTGAGTATGCACAATCCTGAGTATGCAGTATCCTAAGTATGCAGTGAACAAGTGAACATGTATCTATAAAACAAAGAGTATTACTAGCACAGTCCAGATGCAGTATGTAGTATCCTGCATATGCAGTATCCAGTAGTATGCATTATGCAATCCTACAAGAGTCATAACAAACTGCAGAGTATCAAAATATGAAATCCAGTAGCCAATATGAAATCCAGTTTACTAGCAGTAGCCAATATCCAGTTTACTAGCACTAGCCAATATGAAATCCAGTTTACTAGCATAACAAACTGCAAACAGGGGCGGTCCTGGCACAGTAGACAGGAATATTTTTTGAACCTTTATAGTACAAAATTTATATTTGTTGTACTTTTTCTAACTGTTTATTTACAAAGAGACGTACCTCTCTATTGCAATGAACTAAAATTTTTTAAAATGGCATTTGATGAAAACAGTCATATGAGAATTGATTGTTCTCTAAATGGCATTTTATGAAAACAGTCATATGAGAATTTTTAAAATGAGAACAGTCATATAAGAATTTTAAAATAGTCATATGATGAAAACAGTCATATGAGAATTGATTTTTAAAATGGCATTTGATGAAAACAGTCATATGAAAACAGTCATATGATGAAAACAGTCATATGATGAAAACAGTCATGAGAATTTTTAAAATGGCATTTTATAGTACAAAAATGAAGCATATGTACCACTATTTCATGATCCTCAACTTCTTCGTCATCATTATTCTTCTTCTTTCTTGCTTCGTACCCACGAATCCAAACATCAGACCTTGATATTGTATCCGGTGTCTCACTTTCTTGTCTCTACAAAAGAAAATTTTATTTGTCATATCAATAAATTAAGTGATCACCAATAGAGATTAAATAATTTGCCTTACCATCTCATCCTCTAGCCGTGCAAAACCTTTACGACTTGTTCTATGCACTAGAGTTTGTTTTGCTCGCATTTCCTTATACTTTTTATTTGTCGCCTACAAAATATTCACAATTGAAGGATATGCAAAATAAAACTGCAGTATAAGTAAAAAAAAACTGCATTATTTAAAATTAATACAATATTTGGATTGCTACAGTACATTAGAAACAAATTAGTGCATTACTTCCATATAACAGAATCAATTAATGTAGCATTTCCATTGTATAAATTAAGGACTCACCAATTGTTGTGGATTGGTCCGTTTTTTGATAAAAGCTTGCCAAACTTCTATGGATTCTACACTGTCAGGTTTCAAGAGGGTAGCAGCACGTTTCAGGCCAACCAACTTGGCTTGGTCCATCACTTTATTTATCAGCGAACTCCGGTAATCCCTCCAATGTTTTCTTAGCTTTCCAAATGTATACTTTTTATAACATTCAGCAAAACTAAACTTTTGCTACAAAATAAAATGAACAATTGTATTAGAAATATATCTAACAAAATGTATAACAAAATGTAAATTTGATACTTATAGAGAATACTACCATAATGTGCTCCCATATTTGCGTGATAAATTCATCGGTAAGATCACTCCAATTGTCAAGTGTCACTGGTATTAATTCTCTAGCTGTGATCCCAAGGAAAGAAGAAAATTTTGCTGCATTCTCTCTATACGGTTGGCCTATTTCATTGAACTCAACTTCAAGGCGGGTCCCCTTTCCTTTTCCTTTGGTAAAACACAAAACTTTTGCCTTTCCTCTGGGTTTTAAGTTTGTAGCCTTTGGATTTTGGGGGGATTGAACTTCTGGGATATCAGCAGTTGGAGAATTAGAATCTCCATTCGAAAATCTTCTACATTGATTTTCATCTTGAATGGCTGCAGCTGCTGCAATTATTTGTTGCTTTTTTGACCTTCCTCTCTTTTTTGAAGGCTACACAGAGAAAAATGTTTGCAACAGTTATGCTTAAAAAATATGACCAAAATGATAAACATAACTAGCACACTGCTTATGTCCGTCCATGTACATAACTAGCACACTTAATTAACTAGCTAAGTGGAAAGCCTTATTGTTGCACCAAGCAACGCCCTCGACTGATTATGAAATGTTTAAAATCAAGGCGAGGCCCAATCACAATGAAATATAGTCTTTTGATATCACTGTTATTAATTGTAACTGATTAGTACAATAATATAATCCCAGACTATATTAATCCATGGCAAAAGATATCACTGTTATTAATTGTAACTGATTAGTACAATAATATGTGATTGTCTGTTTGAAAACTGACATCTCATCTCAGGTCATCCCTAGTTAAAGATCGTCTGTTTTTAGCCTTTGTTGTGTTTGTTACTCTACCTTTTTGGTATGTATGTGCCCATTGAATTTGCATTCAAGCTTAACAATATTAGTACAATAATATAATCCCAGACTATATTAATCCATGGCAAAAGATATCACTGTTATTAAAGCTCCATAAAATATAAGACAAAAAAAATGTGACCAGATGCCGACCTGATTTCAACCCTCTATGTCAGTGAAGGAATGCATTCATGGAAATTCCATAGAAGAGTATATCCTATCAATTTATATACTTGAGAAATAGAACTGCCAATATGTTTATGCACATATTTACCTACAGTACTGGAGTTTCTTACCACATGATTATTACATGGTATGCTTACAGAATCCCTATACTTGAGAAATAGAACTGCCAATATTTATATACTTCAGATATGCTCGGTTTGTGTGCTTCCAAAGTGAAGACACCTAAACCTACAGTACTGGAGTTTCTTACCACATGATTATTACATGGTATGCTTACAGAATCCCTATAGGTAAGTCTGAAAGGTCAATGTGTAAACTAATCTTAATATCCATGCACTTTCCTCCATCTAATTATATGAGGTTGCAGAAAGAATGATAATTGAGTCGTAGAATATAGGTAGGACAACAATTATTTTACTTTTCAAGCTAGAATTTGCAACAGAAACATATGAGGATACAGATGAAATCATTTGGTACATCATTAAGCAAAACAAGCTGCATGTTAACTAGAAACTTTCATTAGTAACAACGGGAATATAATCCTTTATAACAAACCCTTTATATTAATCATCTGAAGTTATGTACGTGGACGGATGTACATAGACAAAAAATATATACAAAAAGGATGCTTACCTCGACACCGCTCATGATTTATGATGGTTGAATCTGAAAAGAAAATTAAAAATTAGTATTAGTATTCAAATCTATCTCATGAAACATAAAATAATAAACAACATCATCATTGCAACAATTACCGACTCATCCAAGACCTCATAGTCCTTTCTTTCAAAATCTTCATCATCAAGATTAAGATTGGAGACATCTAATGGAGCATATGGTATGCAATCATTCCCATTACTTTCACACTCATAAACTCCTCTTCGTGGTGCTTTAAGTACCACATACCAATTTGAAGCATCGTCGTCTCTGGAATAAAAGACTTGGTTTGCTTGTGAGGCAAATATAAAAGGATCATTCTCAAATTGGTGCTGACCTTCATGAAGGTTAACTAATGTAAAACACACTTCAACTTTGACACCACTTCCTATGTTTGCCCAATCACAATGAAATATAGGGATTTTAAACTTGTGATAGTCCAACAAAATTATATCTCTTATAACACCATAGAACACAATTTTTCCACTAACATGTGACGTATCTCTTGCACTTGATCGACACATTGTCTCTGCTTCAAGAGAAACGCCAGAGTTTTGTGTGCAATTTTTAACATATCTTGTATGGAATCGATTTCCATTGATGATATAACCTGAATAGGATTCAATATATGGTTTAGGTCGACACCCTATCCACTTTACAAGGTCTGACATGTTACTAGCATCTCCAACCCTGACTTTATTTGCTAGCCATGCACTAAATGTGTCTCTATGCCTCTTTCTTAAAAGACTTTCATTCACACGAAGACGTATATCAGAAAATCGAAGCTCCTCTATGTGCATTCTGGAAAAAAGACCATGGTGAATAAAGTTAAAAACTGCAAATAAAAACATACTAAACCACCAAAGTGATATATTACTGTAGCACATATATATTAGAAACTTACTCTCTATACGGTTCAACTTCTGCTGTATTCTCTAGGACATACAAATGAGCAACTTCAAACATGTTAGGAGACAATTCCTTCAATTTAGCCTCACCCAATGGTCTTCCTTCTAATATATTTCCATCTTCATATTCTTCATATCGGCTCTGTTGAGCACCTATTTGTGATGCTTATTTTATGTAAGGAGCACAAAATTTTGTACACTCTTCTGCATTATACTTTTCAACTATACAACCTTCTGGATTTGAACGGTTTTTCACAAAACCTTTCAGTACTTTCATATACCTAACTCAAAATGTAAGTTTAACAAATTAATAATAGCTAATTCGACCAATAATTAAACCAAAGAACTGTTTATATAAGAGTAAAATATTGGAGTCACCTTTCAAATGGGTACATCCAGCGAAAATGGACCGGACCAGCTATTAGTGCTTCTCGAACCAAGTGAATAGTAAGGTGAACCATAATGTCAAAAAATGATGGAGGAAAAAACCTTTCAAGCATACACAGAGTCTCTGCAATGTGGTCTTCAAGTAATTCCAAATTATTTTTATCAAGCTCTCTTTGACATAGGCAATTAAAAAAAGCACATAATCTGAAAATTGCAATCCTAGGCCCCTTGTCTAATAGTCCCCTTAATGCTACTGACAAAACTTGTTGCATTAGCACATGACAATCATGGGACTTGAGCCCATAAATTTTGCAATCTTTTAGTGATACATGACTTACAATGTTGGAGCTATAACCATCTGGCAATCTCAACTCAGATAGTCTTTTACAAAATATTTTTTTCTCATTTTTTGACAACACATATGGTGCTTTCTTATAACCAGAGTCATCATCTTTATTCGGATGCAATGACTTTCTAATTCCCATGTGTTTTAAATCTTCACGAGACTTTAAGCCATCCTTTGTTTTGCCTTTAATATTCAATAGAGTGCCTATTATACTCTCGCAAATATTTTTCTCAACATGCATCACATCCAAATTGTGCCGCAACAGTAATGACTACGAAAAGGACCAAATAGAAAGATGTTAAATTCTATAAACAAATTTAAAAGCAAACAAGCTTATTGTTTAAAACAAAAATATATAAAGCAAAAAAGACAAACCTCCCAATATGGTAGTTCGAAAAAGATTGATTTCTTTTTCCATACTGATTGAGGTTCTACGACGTCATGCTCTTCGTTTTCATCCTCTCTATTCCTTTTCTTTGTCTTCTTTTTCTTAGCCTTCCCCCAGTCATTTTCTATATCTCTGATCACTTGAAATACTTCTGAACCAGTTAAAATTCGAGGCTTTCGACCACGTTCTTCAGTCCCATCAAACCAAGATTTCTTTACCCGAAATGGATGATTGTAAGCTAGAAATCTCCGGTGGCCCATGAATGCGTGTTTGTGGCTATTTTTCAACCATTTTGAGCATGTCTCAATTCCACAGGCAGGACATCCTTTACTGGATTTAACAGCATACCCGGACAGATTGCCATAAGCAGGAAAATCGTTTATCGTCCACATCAAAACAGCTCTTAAAATAAATGTGGATTGGGTAAATGCATCATAAACACTTACTCCATTTGTCCACATCTCTTTCAAATCATCTATAAGAGGTGCTAGGTACACATCTATATCATTTCCTGGTTGTTTTGGCCCAGGAATGAGTAATGTCAACATTAAATTTTCTTTTGTCATGCATAACCATGGAGGAAGATTATATGTAACCAAAATTACAGGCCAACAACTATGTCTAGAGCTAAGATCACCAAAAGGATTAAATCCATCTGAAGAAAGGCCAAGTCTAAGATTACGAGAATCAGATGCAAAAGAGGGCCACTTATCATCTATTCTATTCCATGCCAAAGAGTCAACTGGATGTCGCATAATGCCATCATGACTTTTGTTTGAGTGGTGCCATGTTAATTGTTCACTCTTTTCAGCTGACTTAAACAATCTTCTAAATCTCGGAATAACAGGAAAGTACCTCAAAACTTTTGTCGGAACTCCCTTCCTTATCTTTTTGGTTCGCTCATTGAGTTTCCACCGAGAAGAACCACACTTCGGACAAGTCTCAATATGCTCTAGATCTTTCCGAAACAAGCAACAGTCGTTCTCACATGCGTGTATCTTCTCATAACCTAGATCAAAAGTATTAAATAACTTTTTGGCTGAGTAGAAGCTATCCGAAGTATGTTATCAACTGGTAACAAATCATGAACAATCTTGAGAACATCATCAAATGCTTTGTCAGACATGCTGTGTCGAGCCTTGGCCTTGCATAACATAAGTGTTGCAGACATCTTAGTGTGTGTTGATCCTGAATATAAAGGTAGTTCTGCCTCTTCGATGAGTTTTTCAAAATCTTCGTTTCTTGTTTCATCTATATGATCCATGTCATCATCTTGGAAATATGCATCTCTAAACATTTTATACGATGATGGAATTTCATCATTTTCAGTTTCTTCTACTGTGATCGGTTTTTCTCCATGAAAAACCCAAGTAGTGTAAGTAGGATCAATTCCAGCATAAATTAGATGGTCGTATACTACATCATAATGATGGTATCTTAAGTTTAAGCACTGGATGCAAGGACATTGTATCTTATCTGGATATCCCTTACTTTCTTGAACCTTATCTACAAACTTTCGTGCTCCCTCTCGATATGCTTGTGATGGTCTAAAATAAAAAAGAAAACCAAATTTACACTAATTAGAAGCTAAATATGTTTGGGATATTAAAAACATTATAGTGTAGGGCTTCGGAATTCACCTTGGCATATAAGTCCATTCTTTATCCATAATGGATGATTGTCTTACAATGACAATACTGCAAAATTATGGGCATAAGACATCACAAGGAAAGAAAAAAATAACATTTAAAATCATTGTCAACAATAAACAACTCATGAAGCTAACCAATCAAAATGGAAATAAGTAACTACATAAATTAAGAATGAAAATGAATTGTAGCAATAGCATTGTATGAGAAGCCAGTTCTTTCTACCCAAATCTTAGTTGCTATGTTACAGGATGCAAATATTCTTGATCGAGGGATCTTTTGCCATACATGTAATACTGCATGCATACCTTAAATAAGGGTAGTGTCAAGAAACTAATAGTCATCTCTATCTCCTCGAGGAGAAGCTAAGGTGTAATAAAGCTGTGTCCCATGGGCAAGACGACAATCTCATCCCAGTAGATTGCAGCGCTGTACTCTCTCCAATCCAACTTCCTAAAGCTCACCTGAATTTGATTGATGGCAAAGATTATATGATCATTGATTGTTTCAGGAAGATAGTAGGCTTTTGCTAGAGAACTTGAAAATACGAAAATATGGAAGTGAGAGATGCAAGATGGATAGAAAGAAAGGCCCTCAAGTTACTCGTGAGAGAAGACAATGACACTAAAGAGGATGAAATGCATAAGAGCTATGTCATGTATTTTGTAATCATGGTTCTATGTTC
Source organism: Iris pallida (assembly GCA_029216955.1). Lineage (NCBI taxonomy): Eukaryota > Viridiplantae > Streptophyta > Magnoliopsida > Asparagales > Iridaceae > Iris > Iris pallida. The sequence goes on along the minus strand of JANAVB010024997.1, from coordinate 14,248,992 downwards.
TGTTTCTGACATAACTTGGTGAGCATTTGCTCACTTCAACCCTGATAAAGGTTTACTATAGAGTTATTTACCTTTTTTTTATCTATAATCCTCCATAAATACTCTGCCCAGTGTGAAGAAAAACCATGAAGGGTACAATAACCTTGCAGGTGTTGAGCATAACACGATAATGATTAGGAAAGGTTCAAAGAAACCAGAGTGAAAAGTGATAGTATATCGAGATTTCTGCTAAAAGGGAGAAGAAGTCCAGTTTGCACAGATTCTATTCTAGGCTAAAAATAATGGTTGATAATTTTCTTTCCTATATATGTCAAAGGGAAAAAAATGAGAACAATCCATGTGTACTATCATTATAAAAATTGATATCTACGATCCGTGGGCTCTTGAAACTGATAACAAGCAAGCTTCCTGCAAAGCTGTCTAGATACGATAACCTGAAGTTATGTAATTACTTAGCTTTGCTTAAGAAAATTAGCATGATTGTTTCGGTATCATGGCATTGCTTAAAATGAAGGACGTCATAGCTAATTTTCCATGAAGATATTACATGTCTCAGGGACAATAAAGAAGTTAAAGGCTCTAATTTGAGCTGGCACAAGTGTCTATCGTTTACTGAGCTTCCGAATATGAGAGGCTCTTTCTAGCAAGCTTTCGCCTGGTTCACCAATTCAAATAGCTCTTTTTTCCTAAGGAAGGAGGTCTGCAAACACCATAATTGAAACAGGACATATAAACAATCTACATAGTAATCCTATCCTAAGCTAGGAAACAAAAACTCCAAAAATGTGGGTCATGCTGGACACATATTAGACACAATCGGACGCACCCAAGGCCCGCCTAAGACGTGCCTCTCATCAACAGGGAAAAAAAACTCAATAAAGAACTAAGAAAAAATCACCATAGGCAGGTTCAAGCAATTAAAACGATCATTTCCAGAACCAAATGTAGCTTCTTTAGAAAGCAAATATAATATAAATGAAACAAATTGGGGGCCAAAACATGATTGATATAATCACAGCAAGATTCTTTAAATAATTCGTAAAAACCCTAATCTCGGTACATACCGTCGCAGTTTGCCTGACCGGAGCTGGTGGCTCCTTTGAGGAATTGGATCGAACACCTGTCAATTAAGGTGAGGAATTGAATCAAAAAAATTAATAAAAAATTTCGATCAAAACGGATTTGCCGATGAAGACTCTTCAGGAAAGACATCTTCGAGGAGAATGAATCCACCACCGAGAAAGACGATCTTCGAGGAGAAGACTAGTTGGGAGCTCACCTTAGCGGAGAAGGAAGCCCAGATAGCAGCACAACTCCTTCAGGTTTGGCCGCCCCCCCCTTTTGAGGCCCCCAACCGATCAGAAATCTGAAGCCGCCCCCTCTCTCCGAATAGAAAGTTAGGTTTGGCCGCCCCCCTCTCTGCGAATAGTTTTTTTAGGTTTGGTCGCCCCCCTTCTTTAGCCCTTATATGTTTTCGTTTTTTTGGGTTTCCTGAAGAGAAAATGAGGGAACTTTTTTTCCCTTAGCGGTTCCTGCTAAAAATTGGAGGCAAATTTTTTTGGGAGGAAATAATTTGACGAAATATAATTTAGGGCACGAATTGGTAGGCTGTTAAAGTCCATTTATTTTAAGGCCTACCAGCGCAGGTCGTAAAATGTTATGAAAACCTTATATTTTACGGCTCGCATAAATACATGCCGTAATTGTTAACATTTAACGGCCCTAAAAATACATGCCGTAATAAAAAGCAAAAAAAGAGAATTTATGGCCTACATTCTCGGTGTGCCGTAATATTATACAATTTACGGCCTACAACCAACGTATGTCGTAAATGAAAGGCCGTAAAAGCCCTAATTTGGTGTAGTGAATTTAGCACGGAGAATGCCCATTCTCCTTGTAAATTAAGACGGAGAATGCCATTCTCCGTGTTACTAACACAGAGAATGACTATTCTCCGTGTAAATTAAGACGGAGAATGACATTCTCCGTATTACTAACACGGAGAATGGCCACCCCTCATGCGAAATTAACATTTTTCGTATTCTAACACGGAGAATGACCATTCTCCTGCATTTTATGGTCAGTTGAAACTTTGAAGGACCATAACTTTTGACTGGGAGGTCGAAACAAAGGCCAGTTTGTCCCAAAATGAGCGTATTTTCGAGGAGCCTGAGATTAACCGCTTCTCCGTTAGACGGCCTTCCAAAATTTTAGAATCGCAAAAAATGATGTTTGGACCTCCGTTTTAGCACTTTTGCCGTTTGTCTCGGTCTTTCCGAAATTTTCCGACGAGTTTTTGAAGATTTTTGAGGAGAAAACCTAGATTCGAAAGTGAGCGCGTATGGAAGAAGATGAAGTATCAAAACATTTTTTTAAGAGTAATTTCGTGGGTATTTCCAATAAATTAGAAGGAAGGATAAAAAGGTCATTCGGAACCCTCTTTATATATTTTTTCCTAATTCTGGACACGCGATGAAATGTTATTGTGCGGTGGATTTTTCATAAAACTTTTTCGTTTTTTGGGCATTTCATAAATTTCCCCCAAAAAATCAATATAAATTATAATTTTTTAAAAAAACACAACAAGCAACTGATTTTCTTTCAGCGAGCAGATTTGTTTATTCAGATTCCGAAGCAATTTGTTTATGGCCTCATATGTTCGCGGAGAGAAAAGAAAATAAATTCTTTGCATTTTTTTTTCTTTTGAATTTTTTTTCCAGTATTGGAAATGTCAATAAAATTAGAAGAAAAAAAATGAATACTTAAATGTCAGAAAGTAAGCTTAGATGGATGAAGACATTTTTCTTCAAAATTTTTTTTTCCATTGGGAATCACTTTAATTTTCTTCTCAATTTATTTGACATCCAAACATAGGAAGAAAAGTAACGATTTTTTTTTTTCCAATCCCATGATTCTGAGAACCAAATCAGGCCTTTGTGTCAATTCTGTTTCTACATAGAGTTGCTGATTATTATTTTATTTTTTTTAAATTTCCATGATTATCATAGTTGTTGATTATAACAGAATTGACACAAAATATACTGGACTTGATATCAATCTTAAATTAAAGAAAGAAAACATTGGTTATGTACCATTGTAAAAAAAAAAAAGAAAAAAAAAAGAAAAAGAAAAAAAGAAGGAGGCCCTCTATCAATTCTGTTTCTGAGTATAGTTACTCATTATTTTTTTATTTTTAAATTTTTTTATGATTATCATAGTTGTTGATTAGAACAGATTTGACATATAATATATAATTAGATACCTTGTGTAAAGGATTGTAAGTCTAAATTAAAGAAAGAAAAGATAGAATATGTGTCATTATATAATTGGGTACCTTGTGCAAGGGGTGATTTAGGACGCAGTGATTGAGAGCATCTCCAACCCTATTGTCTTGTTAAGTGTTGTGAGTCTTAGATGGCTCCTATGTGGCATGAGCCACAAGACAATGTCTTGTTTATGTGGCAAAATTATATCTCAAAAGACAATGAGATAGAAAAACTCTTTCCAATGCAAAAGTATTGAGAAGACAATAAAAAGTATTTTTTCCAACTTTCAAGGCAACTTTTAAACAACTACTCATTTTCTTTCTTTTTTCTAATATTTTTTATTCATAATTGATGACATGGAAGAGAAGACATTGTCAAGTGCATTGTCTAGAACAAGACAATCAACTTCACAATGTCTTCTTTAATTTTTGCCACATAAGCTTCACAATTGACTTGACAGTTGCATTGGAGAAGAACTTTTGAATAAAATTTTGTCATTCCTATGTGGCATTAACTTTTTTCCAAAGTCACAATAGGATTGGAGATGCTCTGAGGGAGGGAACTATTTTGGGGAGTTCATTTATGTTCACCCACCAAAACTAGATAAAATTTTTCCAATAAAAATATGACACGTGCTATGAAATTGCTTTGGTAGGTAAACAAAATCACTTAGAAAATAGTTTGTACGCGAGCATATATGCTGTTTCATTTATTTCTGTCCAATTATGTCCCCTTCCTATTATATATGGACTATCCTCCACATATCTACTCACATGGTCCACATGTAATAGAAAGGGACAACTGCTCCCAGTTTGTATAGGATAAAAATGTCACGTGTCATATTTTTATTGAGAGGTGAACATCCTACTTAGTTTTGTTGAGGAAACAAAAATGGACTCCTAGTTTGGGTGTTTCAAGTACATGTTCTTTTGATTTTTTGGTTTATGTACAATCGTCCAACTTACACAGCAAAGAAAGATTTTTTTTTTTTTTGAGGGTGTCCACTTCTTAATGGTGCTTGGAGGCATGTCTCCAAGGGGACTCGAACCCGCGCCACTGTGCCGGGGTGCTCCACCGTTCCTAACGGACTACGGCCACTGGGACAAGAAAGAAAAATATTCAAAAAGTATAACTGAGTCAGTCTCGTATGTGGAAGTAAACATAACCACGTAAATTATTGTATTTGTTATTGTAAATTTTGTCTAAAGTATTTGCTGATTTTTTTTGGTTTATTTTTGTTGTGTCCCAACACACAAAAACACGACTTTGAACAGAGGAAGCTAGTAAAACTTTGATCAAGACTATGACCAGAGGAAGCTAGTAAAACTTTGATTTGATCGCAAAAGAGTTGAAATATATGCCGGCCAGGCCAGGCTGGGTTTGAGCAGGTATTTTCGACACCACAACCAAATGTCTGTGTTAGAGTATCTCCAACCCTATAGTGAGTTTAAAAAAAATGGTTGCCAGAATGATAAAATTTTATTCTAAAATTTTTTCTCCAATGCAAATGTAGAATAAAATATGAAGTTGACATGGCAATGACATGGCAAGAAGAATGTGAACTTGGTTGTCTAGATCTAGACAATGCACTTCACAATGACTTTGTCTCCACATCATCAATTATGAATAGAAACAATGTTTTAAAAATCGGACCGGACCGGCCGATTCAACCGGTTCACCCGTGAACCAGTCAATTTTTCGGTCCGGTTCAGTATTGATCCGATTTTATTTGAAAGTTAGTATTTTTGTAAAAAATTAATGGCCATAAGGGATTAATTTGGACCACTTAAGTTAACCCAGTGATTGAACCACTGGTTGAACCAATTTGATCCGACCCAGTGCCTTGGCTGGGTCAACCACCGGTCCGATTTTTAAAACATCAAATAGAAATATTTATAAAAAAGTTGAAAAAGTGGAGGAGTCGTCTTGGAAGTTGAAAAAATAATTTCTATTGTCTTCTCAATACTTTTGCATTGGAGAGAGTTTTTCTATCTCATTGTCTTTAGAGATATAGTTTTGCCACATAAACAAAACATTGTCTTGTAGCTCATGTCACATAGGAGCTATCTAAGACTCACAACACTTAACAAGAGGGTTGGAGATGCTTTTAGAGCATCTCCAACCCTATTGTCTTGTTAAATGTTGTGAGTCTTAGGTGGCTCCTATGTGGCATGAGCCACAAGACAATGTCTTGTTTATGTGGCAAAATTATATCTCAAAAGACAATGAGAAAGAAAAACTCTCTCCAATGCAAAAGTATTGAGAAGACAATAAAAAGTATTTTTTCCAACTTCCAAGACAACTTTTAAGACAACTACTCATCTTCTTTCTTTTTTCTAATATTTTTTATTTTGATGACATGGAAGAAAAGATATTGTCAAGTGCATTGTCTAGAACAAGACAATCAACTTCACAATGTCGTCTTTAATTTTTGCCATATAAGTTTCACAATTGACTTGACAATTACATTGGAGAAGAACTTTTGAATAAAATTTTGTCTTTCCTATGTGGCATTAACTTTTTTCCAAAGTTACAATAGGGTTGGAGATGCTCTTAGCCAAGATGCATGCATGCATGGCACCGCCCACAGCACAGGCCAGCGGTCGGCAGCCACCATGTGATGTGCTTGCTAAAAGGGGGCGTACGGCTGCATGCATGGAATTCAAATTCGAATGGGGGCATTTCGTCGAACGGATTATGAGTAGGGTGGCTGCACCATAAAGTTGGGACATTTTCCCACACTCAAAGCCAGGTGGGACCACAATGATGTCTTATCGAAAATATTGTTATTTGTTTAGGACTTTCAAAATATCATCATGTCCTCATTTTTAATTTTTTATTATTCAAATTTTAAATTTGTTCATACATTAAATTTGATATTAATTTATACATTCAAATTCTAAATTTGTCCTTACATTAACATTATTGATACTCCTATAATGTCATCCTACACTTCTTCTTCCATGCATGCACAATTTTATGTCAGATTTAATGCAGAAGTAGATTTTAAATTTGAATGATAGAAAATTAAAAAAGAGTGAAGGATGACAATTTAGAGTGTCAATGAGAACACCATATTAGAAATGTTTAACTTTCAAGGGTGCCGTTATTAACACTCATAAAATGTTATCATGTACTCCTCTTATAATTTTACTGATTCGAATTTTAAATCTGCCTATGCGTTAAAGGTATTAATTTGTGACACTCCTAAAATATCATAACGCACTTCTCTTCTAACTTTATTCATTCAAGTTCCAAATTAATGTTATATTTAATGCAGAAACATATTTAAAATTTGAATGAATAAAAAAATAGAAGAAGAGTACATGCTGATATTTTAGGAGTGTCAATAACTGTTCAGTCCTTATATCTTTACATAATATTATAGCAATTTACGGTTCAAATATTCTTTGTTACGTATTTTAAGCGGCTTACAACAAAATACTATGGTGTGAATCTAGTTTTGGCTTATGAAATTGAAAACTTTCTTAGGGGAGGTGTTTGAATCATGGCGATCCAAGTTATTTGAAGGCCAGTACCAAAAATAAAAAATGTGCCCTCAATTCACATATATATGCTTTAGTTTGCCATAAAACTACAGAAAAATGGAGGAAAGAAGTTAACAACATACAAATAATATAATAAATCCACCTACCTATAATCAATGGACAATAAACAACATAGATCATGAAGTTGATTATTAAGTTAACTTTGAAAAATATAGCATGCATATATATAGTAGCATAACCTTGATTAACTAATGTATTGTGTAATGACCCGCTCCGTCCTAGCGGAACGCTGATTCAAACGACAAGTGCAATGACTCAAATGAGCCGTCGACTCGAAGAGTTGGCATCGACCCAATGAAGAATCGATGCAAGACTTACATTGGCCCATCGAAGATGAATCCAGACTTAGACTTTTAAGGCGCGCTCGGAGTATCGCTCGGCCGACGCAAACATCACTAAGGTGGGTGGCTCCGATGAACCTGTCTTTGCTTAGACTAGACACTTAATAATACGAACACTATCACTAGAATCGCTAGACGATAACACCGTGCATGCTAATGAATGACTCAACGCACCTAGCTAAGGGAATAATCCCATCTTGTATGCTTGTTTAGAACATGGAAAAGAACTTGGAAAATATAAGAACTCTCGTACCGCACTCCACGCTCGTGCCAAGGCACAAGCTTACATTTCAAGTTCATTATGGGTTCAACAATAAAGCAATGAATGGTTTACAACAATAAAACGGGAAGACTATCGACATAGTCGTTCCGAGTAGAGTATAGCAACATTGGAAGACTTCGGAACCGATGGGTCGCCAAGGCGACTCCCGCACAGGGAGTTGCATGATGTATGAATGCACGAATAAGTGAATGAATGAATCAACGAATGAATGAATGAATATGTGAATGAATCAATGAACGAACGAACAAGTGAAAGAAAGAAAAGAATGGTTAGCGACAGGTATGATGGGGACGTGCGACGGGGGCTCGCTATCCGCGCTGCACGGCCGCCGCCGCCAACCTGGTCGATAATGCATTATGGCTCTAGACAGCCTGGTAAGACAATTGGCCCAAGACGGTCTGATGTGATAAATGGCTCAAGACAGCCGATAACCAATGGCTCTCGACAGCCCAACTGCTTAACTAAAGAAATAAGAATACGAAATGGTCGTGGACAAACTCGTGCACGAGTCATGAAACGATTCCAAGGCAACGATCAACGACATCGCGCCGGCCTAGGCGAATCATGACTTACGGGTGGATTGTGTGCGGGCTCGGGCACACACCAGAAGTAAGGCCGGGTATTTCAAAAGACTATCAAGGTGTACCAGCCATCACGCTTGATATATGCGAATACCATAAGTAAATGTCCAAATGGCTCACATAGCCAGCGACCGATGCATATAGATTAAGTTAGTTCAATTGCGACAATCCGCGTGCGAGATCTTGCATTGAAACAAGTAAATATGTACATCTGAACAACGATTTTAGAGTATAACATACCTCGACATATTTGAGTACTTGGTACAAATTGAGTTAGAAACATGCCCTTGACACTTGAATCCTTATGCGATACTAAGTTAAGTTATTACATATATATGAATTGTTGTCTAACATGGTTTTAATTTGGACAGGGAAGGCCGGACGGTAAGTATGGGTAAGTCATGTATGCATTTCCATATGACACTCGAAAATGATAACACGAGATAGGTTATGAAATATGTCATGAAACTGACCCAAAGGAAAGTTTAGCAAGATAAATGAATGATAGATGGTGCACAAAAGTAAATAGAACGTATTTGGTAATGATAGCATTATGGGCGAGCTAGCCTCCCCACCAGTGTATAACAATATACTGATAACCCCACAGTTTGCTTGCAGGAGACGTCGTCGGGTGCGGAGCTTCCCTCGAACGCGCTAAGGCGCGGAGCTAACTCTGGAGCCTTGGAGCGTTGCAAAGGAACTGAAGCACCATATACAGGACATAATGTATCGGAACATCGCCATGAATCATTCCATTTTGTAAGCCATTTCCTTTTATGTTTCAGAGGGAAAGAGCTTGAGCGACTTATAATCTCGACCTAGCGCTGCTTGTAAACTTCTTGATTATCAATAAAGAGATAGAATTTGTTCCAACTTGTGTTCTTTTACTTTCTCTGCAAATGGGGACACTCTGTGCGACTCTGTGGCCTAGCTCAAATCGGCCGTTCCTAGACTTGGCCTTGTACGAGAGCAACTTAGTCTCGTGCAGCATCACGCCTTAGCGAGGACGATCGCTCCTACATGAGAGGGGCGTGACATATTGGGACTCTTTCTTTTTTCCCTCCTGGTCCGTGTGCCCTAGTTGTCCTAATTGTCTTAGGCCAGGGATAGCTCTGGTTTGAATATTATAAATATTTAACTCTCAGTCATTTCGTAGATCCGACCATCAGGCAATGATGTTTTTTTCGTTTTATTGTTTACAGGAGGAAGATTAAAGAATATTATCACACTAATTCTTTATCAATATTTTATGGGCAATCCAAAACCTAAAACCAAATCGACATAATTTTGTATTTGATTTATTTCACAAGTTTAACAAGATAAAGTTGTTAGTCCCGGGGCGTAATTTTTGATAGAAAACTGAGAAATGAAACGATTGTAAAAAGTCTAAAAAGATTTTGTTACAGGAGCAAACGAATGTAATGCTTCCAAAAAGAAGGTACAAATCGAATTGCTAGCAGCAGTAATTTTCCACTAACAGTTTCTGATTAGATTAGAACAGTTCTCGTTCAGAACGAGTTAAAGTGGATAACATGCGATAAAGTGGATGAAAGAACAATCTGCTGGGGTAAATGATCACAGGCGCTCAAAACTTGATTCGCCCCATACGAACAGCTTCCAGGAACCAGCAAGTTCAACGGAGAACTTCGGAACACTCCGCTCTTCTGACTCCTCGGATGGCTCGGACTCTTGCGCTAAGTGGCGTTGGTGCACTTCTTCTCTGCTCTCTGAAACTCTGTGGAAATTCGTAAGGGATTGTGTTCTGAAGACTTATACTCTAAGAAAGAGAGAGCATAGAAGCTTATATAGGCCCGCACTGTAACTGTCCAGTTAGCACAACGTTCGGGACGTAGAAAAAACTGCCCCGAACGTTCTATAACTGCACAAATTGTGCACTGACACGATTTGAGCCAACTGGCGCACAGTGCGCATTGCCTGCGCCAAACACGCACAACGCTCACTGTGCATCTGTGCCACCCGCGCCATATGCGCTACCTGCGCGACATGCGCTACCCGTGCCACATGCGCACCGAATGGCTGTGCAAGAGGCTCCCGCAACTTAAGCGCACTATGCGCCTAGCGACGATGTTGACGTGCTAAGTGCAAAGTGTGCCAATAAAATGCCATATTACGCATCATGAGCCCATGAGCCCGAGTCCGAGTCGCTAAGCCCCTACAGGGCTTAGCTCCAATGGAATAAATTTCAAGAGCAAAAAGCAAATGCTTTACCATGGAGTCTTATCCTTATCTCATAGTAAAATTACCCACATGGTTCCCTCCTTAGGGTCACCATCCCATGTGCATATCTCAACAACACATAACAAGTATATATATTGAGATACCTTATGATGCTTTTCCAATGTGGGACTAAAGTTACTAGGCATGTTGAGAGCAAGCTCTCTACATGCAAAGGAAAAGCTCCAATAATTCCCACATATTTTGATATATGGAGTTGAGTGTTCCCTACAGTAACTGTCCATCATGTATTAGGAGAGATGTCGTTGACGACTTGAATCTTCTCGCATGGGTCAAATAACAGACTATAATATAAGAATGGACTAAGCCTTGAATTCTGCACCATAGCTGAAATTCTTCTCACTCACATAATGTAGTTACATGTGCTTCTGGCTACAAATTAAAGGCCCTGTGCAAGCCTGGTTTAAGTATATAATTTTAGACGTCTTCAAGTTTACCCTCAAGAGACGGCCTGCTATCTCTGTCCATACACTATAGATGAGTTCTTTATTAAAGAGACATGGCATGGAGCCTTGCGCTTCCCTTGCGGTGCTACGCCGCTATGACATGGCCTAAAACCGAGGCATTATCCTTACCCGGGAACCTCATCGTAGTGTCATACTACTGTAGCATGAAATCACAGCCCCTTTGTAGTGCTATACTATCCAGCATGAAGCCATAGGCTCCATTGCGGTGTTATGCCGTAACGATATGGCTTGCATGGCTGAGGCTTTACCCCTATCCGGATACCTCATCGTGGTATCGTGCCACTGTAATATGGGGAACACCTCCCCTTTGTAGTGCTGTCTACCCCTCTTTAATTTTATCATACATCATTAGGCTACCTGCCTATTTGCGGTACTACGTCGCTGTGACTTGGTTCGCAAAGCCGATGCATTACCCCTTTCAGGAACCTCATGGTGGAGTCACCCTACTGTAGCATGGAGTTTCACTCCTTGTAGTGCTGCGCTACCGTGCTTCCTGTAAAGCACACCAGACATTCACTCTGCCTAAGAACTCATTAAGTGTTACGACCCGCACCCACTGTGAGGGTACGAGTACGTAACAGCGCCCAGCCTACGCCGCAGTGTCGACGGTAGAACGCTGTTCTAAGTCTCTAACTAACCATCAACTCATGCAGTATATAATGTACTCATCATGATCAACTCCGAACGGAGGACAAGTATAAGATATGGTGTAACTCAATCACAGTCTAAGCACGATAAGATAACACAGAAATATGACTAAGAAATTGAAGACAACAATAACTACTGAAATAATAACCACTACGCCAAAATGGCAATTTTGGGACGCTGTGTGTTGTCCAACAATGACGGAGTAAAGCTGTCGTTGATGTTTTGACGGATTAAAACCGTCGTTTAACATCATATCTCTTTTACTTAAATAATAAATTTTGCTTTGACGGAGTGAAACCGTCGTTTGCATTGAAAATTATGTTGAAAAATTAGCTCCTAAAATTTTTCATAGTTGCCCCCTTTTCTAAAATCGCGAAACTCATCTCCTAAAGCCCGCACCCACGAAATTTCTTCTTCTTCTCTATTGTGCTACTTTTCGACTTTTCTTCTCACCCCTCAAAATCCTCTCACCCCTCAAAACTGCAGGAACCCTCCTCCCAAACCAGGCGCGTGCGCGGGAGACCCTTTCCAAACCAGGCGCTAGCAGGAGACCCTTTCCAAACCCTACGAACTACCGTCGAACCCTCCCAAATCATAAGGTAATCCTCTCGATGTTCTGGTTTATTTGTTTTCTACCATTTGTTTTCTAGGGTTTATTTGATAGGGTTTGTTCTGGAATTTATTATCTAAGGTTTATTTTCTTTATGTAGCAAATCCTCCAATTTTAGGATTTGCTAGGGTTTAACCTTTTTGTAGAGATTTGTAGTTTCTTAATCCTCTGTTACCTCTGAAATTAGCCACAATTTCTGAGTCTCTTTGTCTCTAGGAATCAAAGGAATCTCCTTGACAACAACAAACGCTTTAACCCAAATATTGGGTTCGTCTATTTCAATCTTTTTCTTCCATTCAACTGTGTCAAGAGTCATTTCCTTGACTACAAGAGGAAAAATAAAACAAACTCTAAGGGGGAAATGGATACACATTTATACTTCTCTGAGAGTCTGATGGTCACAATATGATCCAAAGGTCTATATTGGAATCCCAAATATTAAATGTTTGTAGCTAAAAAAAGAACGGCCCATGCCATGAGGTTCCCTCTTATGTGGTTTCACAAATGTTTTCTTCTAGTCTCGGGCCCATTTGCAAGTGTTTTCAGTACTCAGACACACATGATTTTGTACAGTTTCACAAAATTACACTTTGATTGAACTGAATAAGCTGGTTGCATACGTTGGGTGGGTCGACAGTATGTGGATGATGGATAACTTATAAAGACAGTAGAGAGCATGAAAACAGAAAGATACCATAGTTGTTCCTACCTTTCTGTTCAAGATTAGCACAAGTTTCTTGCGCCAACAGCTTTGGCCAGACTGAATTCCTTTGACTTAATAGGTATGTATCCGGTTTGCTAAAAAAGATTGCTCCATGATCAAGTCGAAAACATAAATTGAGTTAAACATACATCAAAACACTACAGTAATACAATAGTTACGCGTAAAAGCTCTTTTTTTAAGTAGATCCGTCCCTCCATTAAACCTATATTGTAGCAACAATATACCTATAAGAGATTCCAGACAATTAAGGATGCTACAGAGATCCCAAAAAAAACCTGGATCTGGTTTTCTTATAACTTTTTTTCTCACATAACTAGAACATACCATTACATATAATCACTGTAAAGTAGACATTATACAATGTTGTACCGCCATGCATCACCCAGTACTATGACAACGTAAACAGGATTTAGTCCCATCCACAAACAAAAAAGAAAAGAACAAAAGGGAGGAAGAAAGAAGATAAATATGTTTGAGAAAGTTACTAAAACCTGCAAAGTTTTCCTTCGTCTTAATGTTACAGATAAACTAATGGTAGCATATTGGATATGTACAGGGCATGTATGACAACACCCTGTAATCAAGAAACTTTTTCATACTATACCATGTATAGGAAAAGTGAGTCCTTTCTTTTATGTTACCAAACAAAATGACATACATGTTTTATACTTAGTTTTTACTAATGTGCAACACATTCAACTTGATTATCTGCTTGTGGTAGAAATTCTGCATTACTTATAGCTACTTTATGTAAGTATGCATGCTAATTAGAAATGTTTCCTACATGTGATGTATGATGCATCTTGTGTCAGATTGCACACTGGCAGGCAAGCTGAGATAAACCCTGTTGCATATTCACATTTCAGTTGATAAACGCTCGCAGGCAAGCTTAGGTAAACCCTGCTGCAGTTACACATTTTAGTTGATAAACCAAATGTTACACTGGAACCTTGATAATTTTTCACTGGAAACTTGGTAATTTATATTGCTTGAAAGGTTTTATATTTAACTATGAAATTGCTAATTGCATTCAATTCAAGTATTAAATCCTTCTGCATTATTAATATATCACTGATATTTATGCACATTTGTTGACTAATTCGATATATGTAGATGTCTTGTGCACACCCAAGTAAGGATTGGATGGATGCACCTAAATTGTCAGTCGAATATCTCGAAGGTGTCGCATCATTCATTAAGTTCACAAAATATACTCTGGGAGGAAATGATTGGTATCTTTTCCCGTGCGATAAATGTTCACTACAACAAAAAACCCATTTTACAACATTTCATTTACAACGATTTTAAAAATATTGTAAAAAGTGATATTTTTTACAATATTTCTAATGATAATGTTGTAAAATGTTGGTGATAACAACATTTTATATTTAAATGTTGTGAATATAGTTCCTTTTACAATAATTTAGGATTAATGTTGTGAATTGAATCTTTAACAACTTTATTTGTGTGTTGTTAAAAATAATTAAAAGATTTGATATCCAGCGGGATGTGAATTACTTAGGTCCGAGCGGGATCCAAATATTTCCCCAGTTTTTCATGTTCCTCCGGGTCCACATGATATATCTCCTATATTTCCCCAAAACAAAAAAGAGTTATATCCCGTATACTTTTCCAAAACCGAAAAACTCCGAATATTTTGCTCCCGTCAAGTCCAGAGAGAAGTCTCTCTTTGGTGCTTTAGAGGAATCTCTCGCTCGTTGCTTCACCTCCAAAAATCTCTCTTTGGTGCTTCATCTCCAGAGAGAAATCTCTCTCGTCTTCATCTCCAGAGTCGAAGAAATAAGTTTTTTTTTGTATGTTCTGCTCTCTTCATCTTCGACTTCATCTTGTTGATATTTTCTTTGGACGGATAAATGTTCTTGTCCCAAACAATCGATGATGTTTAAAACCCTATTTTTTTAAAAGAATTTGATTTGATTTTGGGTTATGCCCTAATTAAAACCCTAAATTTTGCTACTCCCAAACAGATCAATGGCCTACATAAATTTGGTTCTTCCAAATCGATTGGTGACCCCCATAATTTTGGTGCTCCCAAATCGATGGGAGAAATAAGTTATTTTCTAGGTTAGGAATTTTATTATTACATTGGTAAATATGTTCTTATAATTATATTGTAATTGGTCTGATTTTTCAGTCATCCAAATTTTTAGTTTTTTTTATTTGGTGGGAGAGCAACTACAATGGAGAAGTTTTGAAGCTTTTTTAATTTATTTTTATCTTGATTGGATTTTTTTTAATTCTTTGTCTTGATTAATCTATATTATTGCAGGAATTGGTATTCATCAGTGTCATCCCTACCACTTGATTGCTTCCAACAGGTTAGGGTTTTCATTTTTTTTTAATATTCAGTGGTCAATGCAATTTTGATAGAATGCATGAGATGGATTGAAATATTGGACTATTAATTTCACAACCAAAAAGTTATGAATATCTAATTCTGTCATGTATTTTGATGTTTTTCGAGTGCTTTCCTGGATCCATAGAATATTACATGACTTCTTACATATATATATTATAAATTAAGGTAAAAAATATACGCATGTTCTGGTTCTAGTTGCTCATCCTTATCTTTGTTACAAACAGTTTAGTTGTCAATGAGGGAGCAACACATTAACAAAAATTATCGTTAAACTGCATACCCTTTTTATTTAGTCATTTTTCAATTTTCACTGATGAAAGATATGTCTAGAATCTCTATTAAGAAGATGCAAATGAAGTCGAGTGAAGAAGAAGAAGAAGAAGAAGAAGAAAAAGCAAATCGTTACCACGGCTAATAGGTCGTTTGTAATAGGTGCCATTATTTTTTCTAGATTAGTACTTATCATTATATATATATAAATTTATATAAATGGAACCTATTGGTCGTTAGTATTTTCTTTAAATTTTTATATATGATGAGAAATGACAATTTTTTTTCATTATATTTAAGAAGATGCAAATGATTTTTCAATTTGGTATATATATAAACACACACTCGGGAGCCTCGTGGCACTGAGATGCCCTTTTTATAGTAATTTACCAAAAATGATTTACATCATAATATTCTAGGACCCAACTAACATAGTTGCACCAGCATAATCTCCATTCTAGGAATTGGCTGCTTAGAGCGGATAGTATGAAGAAGAGAGATTTTCAGTTTATCAATAGATGCTCCCATTCACCTTATGGGATAATTTTCTAAATCATTACGTGTTGCTTCTGCGCTACCTGACAGCATAAGAGTACTTGCATTACTAAATATAGATACATTTGGTTTATGTAGAAGGCAATCTTTAACGGGCTAATTGAGAATGTTGAAGATATTTTCATTAAAGTCATGCTTTATTAAAAATTTATACAAAGGATGTTGAAGGAAATGCTGCTGATGTTCTCTTTCTGGTCTGGTTGATGGGTGGTCTTTTGATCTTCTGGACTTGACAGAGGGCTTCTTTTCTTTGCACCTATGTTTTTTTTTCATCCCGATTGTCAGTGTTTTTTTCTTGATGCTCGGTGTGAATAGATGATGATAAGTTGCAATATGTAATCTTAATTTCTTATCCTTATCAATGAAAATTACTGGATGGAATCTATAATTCCATCATTTCCCCAAAATTAAATATTGATAATTCTTGGGGAAAACATCAGGCCAGCCTTTGTGTGTGTACGGTAGTGGCGACCATAAGTCTCATTTTCTCCTTGTTATAACTATCTGATTTGTGATCCTACACTAATTAGGGCAATGTCCATCTTAAAGTAATTTCTTTTCAGGTTTGGGATTATTATTTAGCTACTATCATCCAAGAACCTTTTGGAGAAAAGCAAAACTTATTAATTGGTAGAAGAAATGGGGAATCAGTACTTGACCACAAGCTAGTTCAGCTACATAATATGAGGTGCTTATGACATTTGTTTCCACGATGATGTATAAACTATAAATCAAATGATTAAATTCAAATGACAAGTGTGAATTCTACACCCTACTAGACGTAAGTTTCATGGGACCTTCAACTTTGAAGATATTGTTTTTAAACAAAAAAATTAGGAGGATAACAAAATTTGCTTGCTTGCTTCCTTACTATTTTTCCAATTTGTGACACTAATTGTCATTACTCTTGTTTTTCCTTTCTCGTATTTTCCAACCTCCTTAGCACAACATATTCACATGTACAAGTGAAGTGCTAGCACCTGCCATATAGTCATGAACTTTGCAGATGATTGACTTGTCTGTTTCGGGAGGCTATCTTTGAATTTGTTAGATACATGTCCTCTTACAGAAGTACCAAGTATCGTTGCTAGTATATGTAATGCTCGCCAACAAAGTCATTGCAGTTTTTCTAGCTTCCGAAAGCTTATTCATGTAACTTTTGTTTAACATGCAGCACCACTTCATTTGCCGAGAGGCTATTAGCCTTCTCTTGTGTTAGAGGAATATTTTTTCTGGAAGGTATGCTTCTTTTTTTTACCAATATTCATTTTTTTGTTTACAGTGAGGTCACATTATTTTGTAACCTCAGTTTCTGTGCCTTATAGTGGCTGAAAAATAGGGGGTCTTATGCGTGGCTTGACGTTCTCAAACGAGCTAATCTCAAAGAGATAAAGGTCTCCACTGTGATTTTGCATGCCTGTTATACAGGTGAGTTGTTGATTTGTAATTGGAATGTAATAAGCTTGTTTGAAACTAATAATGGGTAGCGACAATGATATCCTGGAATTTGTAGTTGGGATTTAGCTAGCGCTATCATCTCTTTACCAGTTATTGAAGAACTAATGATGTTGCAGGTTTATACGGTTGAGCTTGCAGACTAAAAAGAAAATGTTGGCAACTTTTCAGCAAATGTTAAAAGGCTTCACCAAATTGTGCATGATGCTGTAGAAATTGAAACCAAGTTTGTTTGCCAAGCTCTTCCTTGTGCATTGATAGGAATGAATTCAGTCCTTATAACGCTTTCTACATGTGCGGGAACGTTGCATGGAAGGAGAGAATGGAGAGCTGGAAGCAGCGGAAACAAGACAAGTTGCAGATGACCAGGAATGACACTGGGGGAAAATATTGGTATAGCTACGCCGATAGCCCGGATTTGCCATTGTAAGCACCCACCCACAATATAAACCATGCCTTTTACACTTACTAATATCAGCTATTACTTTCTTTTTAAAGTGCTTATAACAGATTGTGCAATGGGTAAATGAGTGTAAGGGCAGATTCTAGATGATGGTATAAAATACATTCATGCAAATTCCTAATAGGATATACACTACAACAAAAAACCTATTTAACAACGTTCCAATTACAACATTTTCTAAAAATATTAGTACAACTTCTCAAGTGGTTCTGTTTTGTAAGGGGGAAATCTGTTTATGATGAAACATAATCTAAGTAGAGATGGAACATGGTTCCATTTGGCTCTTTGGCTTATTCTATCAAATCTAAGAATGTCATTGTCTATTATATAGCTGTATTGGCTTATTGAATGAATCACACCCAGGATTGTGATTCCTTATATCACTTACAACAACACCACCACCACCCAAGCCTTTATCCCAAGCTTTTGGGGTTAGCTTTTTTCTATTCAGCTCTGTGAAGTGCATATCTCTAACATTAGCAAAAACCATATCTTTCTTTGTATGTCTGAATCCAATTTTGTTTAGGCCTACCCTGGTTCCTGCATCTCCTTTAACTAACATTCTATCCCAATCCGT
This sequence comes from Iris pallida, assembly GCA_029216955.1. Taxonomy (NCBI): domain Eukaryota; kingdom Viridiplantae; phylum Streptophyta; class Magnoliopsida; order Asparagales; family Iridaceae; genus Iris; species Iris pallida. The sequence goes on along the minus strand of JANAVB010024997.1, from coordinate 14,230,547 downwards.
CTTCTAACTCTTCATCCAAAGTTGCACTAGATTAAACTGCATGACTGCAAAAATGGTCTAACCTCCTGACATTAGCATTTGGGGCTTATTTGACAAGGTCCTCTTGCTCATAGCTGCATTAACTGGACATTGACGTGATGTCACTCGTGTTGGTATCTAGTTGACAATAAATATTTTGTCAATTCTTCCATGGAGATTCCTTGAAATTGAGTCACTCCCCAGCAAACATCATTCTGATTGGGAACTCTTTGAAATTGGCGAAAAGATAATGAATTTAGTTCAGTCACACTACTGTAATCTTTAATTACCTCTATAATCTATACAAAGTTTGTATTAAGACAAATTTTTGTTTGTGTATTGTTCATGTGGCTTGAAAGTTGCTGTAATGTATTAATCTAATTATCCCAATACTTTTTAGAAGAATAGTCCCAGTTTGTTTAGAGTTATATTTATCATGACATTGAACTCTAATGTCTCTTTTGAAGTTGGATTGTGTCTTATTTTTGTTCATATATACTAACCTATGCATCATAATGTTTTTGCTCTTGATATAGTACAGACTCGACATTTTGTTCTTGCATACTAGTGGTCTACTTTTAGCCTATATACTAGACAATGGCAGTTGCAGGGGTGGTTGGTGATGTTATAATTGTCAAAGTAATAAAAGAAGTGTGAAACAACTCTATTATTAGTCATATACATTTCGTGTATACATTGTTCATCTCTACTATTAGTCATTTATATTTTGGTTGTGGTTTACATATTTTGACCAGGTTCTTATGGATTTCCCACAATTGACAATGACACAGCTGCCTGATGGTCGGGAGTACTATGTCATGACGCAGAGCAAACTTCTTGTGAATACTTCAAACATGTCTGTTCTTGCTAGGGTGGCATCTATTTACACAGGTTTTGGTTTTGCATTTAATGTTGTTCAGAAATTTGGAACTTCTAATAATTTTACTTTCCTGCAATAATGTTGTTGTATATTGTTTTGGTGTCATTTTGTCCTCAATAAAAACTGCAGTATTTGAGGACCATTGAAACTTACTTTACAGTAATTGACAGTATTTACAACCAAATGTAGAAATTTTGTATATGATGCAACAACTATTGTAGCAACATTATTTATAGGAAACTGTAGTAAAGTTGCATCAGTAAAGAACATGGAGAGGAAACAGGGAGGGAATCTGGTAACACAACAAGAAGGGAAAACGAACAGGGATAGCAACTGCAATAAAACTAAGCATTAGGCTACAGTCCAGCAGTTGCAGACATGAGCAGTTGTAATAGAGCAGTAAATAACCGCATATGTAATGCAGCAACAAACTGCAATAGCATCAGTTTTTACATCTGTACAGCAGTAGGGGGTGATGCTTGGGTGTAAACGTTTGGTATGGATGAAACTGGTAATGCAGTGAGGAAAAGAGGAGCAGTTACCTGTAGATATATGTACCAAATAGTGCGTGAATGCCTTTGGATGTAGAAGTGTGGTAGGAAAAAGTATCTGCATATAGGGGTGCAGGATGCCTATGTGTTGTGCACATATACATGAATGTGAGACAGGTTTCGATCCATTAAGCAATTTCAGTTAAGGTGAAGATTCTGATACTGATATAGTTCAATTTACTTATGTCATGTATAATCAAGTATCGTACCTTGGTCAACTCTATTCTCTTTCCATAATCCCTAAAACGAGATAATATGTCACAAATTTGCAATTTAGATTGTAATTTGATAGAAATTTATAGGATTTAGATTGGAATTGATTGATGCTCTATAATATACTGCAGTAGTAGGGATTTTAGATTTTGTTAGTGTTCAACTAAACTGGAACTGTTTCATATTGTCTTAAACAACAATGACCAATTTGATCTCAAACCTCATCTTGCAACATAAGCAAACCAAACTGTCAGAACTTGATGTCTTGGAAGGTTTATGAAGTGAGTGCAACACCAATCTTCGGTAAGGAGGCCAAGATGGCAGAAGAAGGTGCTGGGACGATGTATGTATTGCGCACGGAGATACTGAGGAAGAGGAGGTTGCCCAAGAATCCCAGCAATTTTAAAGAGGAAGGAATACTCAACATGAAGGATGCGATTTGGCTACTGGCACAGTCACAGGAAGGTTGATGGGAAGTTAAAGGAGGTGAGATGGAAATTCCTTCTTCTTTATACTCAGCATTGTATTTCCGATGTCTTCTTCTTTTCAAGTGTAAAGAAGGGGGAGGGGGAATCAAGTTCCTAATTGTATAGATTCTAAAAGTTCTAAAGTAGTTAACATATTCAAGTTGACATGTTTAAAATGTAAATGTGTCCATTTTTCTACAGCCCACTTGTAAGATATGTTTTATTGGTATAATTTTTTTCTCTTGAGAAAAACTTCTATTATGTTCTGAAGGGTGTTGATCATCAGAGAACATATTTCCATTACCAATTTTTTCACTGTTTATGGTTCAATGAGGTCGACCGCCTCACTTCCAGGGATGTCTCTGATGGTCTGGAGGAGATGTTTGATGTCTGCGACTGTTAGTGCTTGCTTGTTGTATGACTTTTCGTGAACTAATGTAGCTTTTTTGTTTCTTCTTCCTTTTTTTGAAGGTATTGTAACTTGTAGCTAGTCAATCTATACTATGTAATGTCTTGACATTTTGGTATTACTGCACGAATATATATATATATATATATATATATATATATATATATATATATATATATATTCTTTTTTTTTAAAAAATAAAAATATACTTTCAACAACATTGAATCCTAGTTGTAAATGGTTGTTTCACAACGTTTGTGCATTATTGCTAATATCATCGATTACAACGTATAATTTATAGTTATCGTTGAACATAATAACAACATATGAAATACATTTTACAACAATGTAAATGGGTCTTTGCAATATCTATAAAACATAGTTAAAGTTGTAATGACAACACATTAAAATCGTTGTTAAAGGTTATATTTACAACGTATTTAGATCATTGTTAAAATGATAAAACACCATCAAAAATATATATTTACAACGTGTTGTGCAACGGTAGGCTAACGTTGTAAAAATATCTCAAACTTTTTACAACTCCTTGAACTACAACGTTTTTGAAAACATTGTAAAAGTATATTAACAACGTTAATCCAACGTTGTAAAATGGGTTTTTTGTTGTAGTGGTTGTAATTATAATAGAGGTAAAAAAAAGTCTAAAGGTTATAGCTGAGCATTTGGTTTGTGATGGAGTTGACAAGTCATACAAAACTTGGGTTAATCATGGAGAACAACTTCCTGGAAGTATTGTCAACGTTCAGGTTCCTAGTTCATTATCATCTAATGACTGTGCTGAAGATGCAATCCCGAGAATGGCGGACATATTCCATGACACATTTGGACGAGCTGATCTTGATGACCTTGAAGAATGCATGGATGAGCCTAATCAGGTAATAATTTTGATTTTCAAGATGACCATGATGCTAACTATAAGAAGAAGATGGAGGATGCAATGCAACCCCTATATCCTTCTTGTGGGGGTCTACATACAAAATTGTCAGCAACAGTTGAATTATTGAGCATGAAAGCTAGACATCAATGTTCGGAGGCATTTTTAATGAAATGTTACAATTTATGAAGAAGATTTTACCGGATGGGAATACTTTACCGAAAACTATACACAAAGCTAAGAATATGGTCAAGCCTTTTCGCATGAAGTGCGAGATTATTCATGCTTGCCCTAATGATTGTATTCTTTATTGGAAAGAAAATGCAGATAAGGAAAATTGTCCCAAGTGTTGTGAAACTAGATGGAAACCGGCTGCAAACTCAAACCTAGGAGGTAAAAAGTTACCGAGGAAGAAACTAAGGTACTTCCCTATAACTGAACGGTTGCAGCATATGTACAGAGTATAATAGGTAAAAAGTTATCGACATTTTAGTTGTTATCTTAGTTTGGTTTTCTATTTTAGTGTTTTGCTTTAATATTAGTTTGAGGATAGACTCTTAATAGTTCTACCCCTGTATGTGGTTCAGGAACAAACCACATGTCAAGCTAAGATGCATTAGAACTACAAAATCTGTGATGATACTTGTGTTTGTTTGGATACTCGTATCATGTCCTTTTTTCCATACCAGTGCAATATAGATAATTTGATGATACTTGTGTTTGTTCGGATATTATGGAGATACTTAGTTGAATTCTCCATAACTCTATAACAAATATGGTTATTTATCCTAGTTACAATATTATGGAGATACAACAACTTCCTGGATACAATATTATGGTTATTTATCCTAGTCTTTAAGCATACTAACTCTTATATTTGTTATGGAGATACAACAACTTCCTGTGTTATAGCTTCTTTCAAAAGAACCATCTCAAAAGTTGCAAAATTTTAATAGCTCAGCTTTAAGCATACAAACTCTTATATTTGTTTATCCTAGGCTTTGTTGGTCATTTTGTAATCTTGGTGTGAGTGGCTATTTTCAGTAAAGGGATTGTGGAAGACTGCGCTGTCAGTAAGAGATGATCAGCATAAGTTCATAGGAGCTAGCATTGTGATTGTTTGCTAGCAATACTTGGCCTAACTGTTGATATTTGTTCTAACTGTCCACTCACATAATTTTGCTAATACACAGTTAACTCAACTTTTAATTTGAACATTTCTAGTCACAATCAAAACTTTTCTAAACTTACATTATACTCTATGAGATCTCAGTATTGCAATATGAGAAACTACACTGATACGTATGTGGCTTCACAGTTATATTCTGCATTGAAATTAAAAGAACAATAAAGAGTAAATATTCCTCACCTGCATGTTGTTTTTGACACTCATCATCAAAACAGAGAGAGGCCCTGTGTTGAATTCTTCCTCCTCTTTCTTTCCAGCCTGCCAAGAGTATGGTAAAACTAAGCATGAAAGTATCATTATTTCCGTTTGCAAAGGCACAAACTATGACTGCTAAAGGCTTTGACATGATGAATTTTGAAGCTTGTTATTCCTCCAAAAAATGTACATTGTACTCTATATTAGGTGACCTCATATATAACCTTTTGAATATATATGAGTGTGTGTGTGTTTTTCTGGCATTGTACTGTATTTTTTAGAAGGATCCAAAAAACCGACTTATGACATGGATTTGTTACACATCTTCAGTTCCTTCACTTATATCAGTGACTACTTAAAATATGCCAGCCAGACATGTACTTGTATCCCTGGGAATTGTACCGTATCCTTAATTCTAAGCATGTATTCTGTTTGTTATATATTCAAGCCCTTTCCAATCACTTCAAACCTAGGTTTTGTATCTTGTCTTCTAAAATCAACATTAGATAAATTGTTATATGGTTTTGAACTCTATTTTACTTGGTACTTTAATCATCAGACAGAAGAGACAAAGAATGCAGACATTAATGGACCAAAAGGAATAATTAGTTCCATTGGAATATCAATTTTAGTTGGATAGGCCTACCTACTTGGCATCACATTCGCGGTCACAAACATCCCAGATCTTTTGAGCAAAGATAATGATGCTGGAGGTTATGCACTTGCTCAAGTGTTCTACCTCGCCTTCAAGAGTAGATATGGGCATGGATTTGGGGGAGTCTTTTGTTTGGGAATTGTTGCCGTCGCCATATTTTTCTGTGGTATGAGTTCGGTGACAAGCAACTCCAGGTAAACTAAATGCCTCGATTTTGAAAGACACTTCGGTTATGGTAGTCACACCAGCGATATTGTTCATTACAAGGTGATACTCACTACCTGTGTCTTCTATGTTCAGGATGGTATATGCTTTCTCAAGAGATGGAGCAATGCCATTATCTCCTCTGTGGCACAAAGTGAACAAGCAAGAAGTGCCAATAAATGCAGTCTGGCTCTCTGTGTTAATTTCTTTTTGCATGGCTTTGACTGTAAGTTAACCGTCTCTATTTTCATCAAATCTCCTATATTGATTCAATTTTTTCTTCTTTTTCTGAGGAAAGAATGGTGAGAAGATTCCCTCATTTCCTTAAAAAGAAGATCAACTAAGCATCCTGATCAAAGAAGGCAAAGTACAAAGTACAAAATATAACTCACAACAACAAAATAACTCCACCCAACTGCAATATGGCCTTCACTGAAGAAAATTAATATTGACACAACATTATATTTGTTATGGAGATACAACAACTTCCTGTGTTATAGCTTCTTTCAAAAGAACCATCTCAAAAGTTGCAAAATTTTAATAGCTCAGCTTTAAGCATACAAACTCTTATATTTGTTTATCCTAGGCTTTGTTGGTCATTTTGTAATCTTGGTGTGAGTGGCTATTTTCAGTAAAGGGATTGTGGAAGACTGCGCTGTCAGTAAGAGATGATCAGCATAAGTTTATAGGAGCTAGCATTGTGATTGTTTGCTAGCAATACTTGGCCTAACTGTTGATATTTGTTCTAACTGTCCACTCACATAATTTTGCTAATACACAGTTAACTCAACTTTTAATTTGAACATTTCTAGTCACAATAAAAACTTTTCTAAACTTACATTATACTCTATGAGATCTCAGTATTGCAATATGAGAAACTACACTGATACGTATGTGGCTTCACAGTTATATTCTGCATTGAAATTAAAAGAACAATAAAGAGTAAATATTCCTCACCTGCGTGTTGTTTTTGATACTCATCATCAAAACAGAGAGAGGCCCTGTGTTGAATTTTTCCTCCTCTTTCTTCCCAGCCTGCCAAGAGCATGGTAAAACTAAGCATGAAAGTATCATTATTTCCGTTTACAAAGGCACAAACTATGACTGCTAAAGGCTTTGACATGATGAATTTTGAAGCTTGTTATTCCTCCAAAAAATGTACATTGTACTCTATATTAGGTGACCTCATATATAACCTTTTGAATGTGCTTATTGGCCTTGCATATGAAGATATCCATGTGTATACGACTAGGATTAACTATGAAGCAATTCAAAATATGAACCTATTATGCAATATTCTGAACTTGTTGCTAGTTATCTACATGCATGTCATACTTTTAGGACAGGATACCAAGTGCAACAAACTGATGTTCATTTGACGAAACACAATGGACTGGCTAAACACAATGGAGTCACTAAGTACACATCAGTCATTTGAATGGGAGGAGCATAATAGCCCTACTATTTGAACGACACAGTAATAGCCCTACTATTTGAAAAAACACAATGTTCACCAATTGCTTGCATTGAAAGACATAGTAATAGCCCTACTATTTGATGCATATTTCTCATCAGACAGTTTTACATTGAAAAATCCAGGTTGATATCAGCAAATTAAAACATCCACGTTTTGGTCATAACTTCAAGGGAGGTTGAAATTGTGCAAACTATGACTGCTAGCTCCTATGAACTTATGCTGCTAGTCATGGTAAACCAGAACTGAATGGAAGGAGCATAATATTAATGTTATGATGCTTATTTAATGATATTTGCATTTGCTTGCCTAGTTTCATTAAGTCAGGTGATGGAGTAAATAGTGTTGGAAACACAAGTATAGAAAATCAGGTTGACAACAATCACACTTCAGGTGGGAGTCAAGGAAACACAAGTACAGAAAATCAATCAGGTGGGAGCAAAGGAAACACAAGTTCATAAAAACAACATACTTAATTATGTGCTCATATACTTAATTATGTGCTCATATACATGTGCATTGTGTTTTGTTATTGTAGTTACTAATAATCTTTTGTGTACCAGGGGGTCGGGAGCAGACATTCCAGGTTCAGTTACCCCCCTCAGCTCGACAGCAGCAAATTTCAGGAAGGAGGAAAATTATAGTCCCCATCGAATTTGTCTACTTGTGAGCTTTAGTAGTTATAGTAGCTAGTTAGACAACTATCAATGTCCTGATCATTTGGGTTTATGCTCAGGTGGTGGCTAGTATTGCAGTTGCTCTCTAGTATTTTTGAGGTATTTTCTTTCTTCAATGATATTGGACTACTTTATTTGGGTTCATGCACATTGTTTCCTATGAGAAATGTCTCTACTAGTTGGAAATGAAATGGAGATTTGATTTTAGTTAATCCTGTGGCAGGTTCTCTGTTTAGTTGCCATGGAGAAGCCAGTTTCTCTTAAGCCTGAACACATACGGGATGAGAAAGTAAAGGTTCTAAAATCCATTTCTTCAACACTACATATTTTTGTTCACTTTTTCTTCCATTTTCTGGAATGATCTTAACTGTTCTTTTTCTCCTAAATATTGATGAAAAAGGATTTGTATTAACAAAAGGTAATATTTGCTCACAGCTACCAGATGTCATTTCAAATAGGCATACTCTTAAGTTATATGATTTAAGTCCATGAGATAGATGTTGTTACTGGAATAGAAGGATAAGGAGAGAGATGTCTAGCATGTTGCGAATTAGGAAAATTCATGAGACCTTTCAAAATAATCAATAAGAACAATAATAGAGCTTTATTAACACTTTAAATTGCTTCACAGTTGGTGATAATTTCCATGGATAACAGTTGATGATAATTATTAAAATAAAGTTTTTTATTTTTTATTTTTATGCAATTAGATTGGTCATATTGTGAAGATATCGGAAACTAAGAATTTAAATGACTGAACTGGAAATAAGATGAGCTAATAAAATTTAATCGGTCGACACTTTCAAGGTACATTGCCGATTTGATAGTTTATTTATGCATATAGGTTCTTTGTACCTTTAAATCCATAGCTAAAAACAACAATAGGCAATAGGTATTGGAAGTTAAATCTGTTTGAATTCTAACAGTAAGGTGAAACTTCAAATCGATGAAGCGAACTTTGGTGTGAGAATAGACGAACATAAATTTCTTTTAGGTTCACTTTTTCACTAAATTTCAACTTGAAGTTAAATGTTTTATTTGGATAAGCTCTTTCTATAGGTACCGGAGGAACACTTTGAAATTAAGAATTGTTGAAATCTCCCTTGATATCGATATCCTAACTTAAACATGATGAACTGTATTCTTGATAGGAGTAATATTCTTTGTACTGTTCCTGTCACCTACAACTGCATAGACATCCTAATTTGCTCAGTTGCAATGTGCCATATGATGATACTATAATATTACCCTTGAAATGATTAGCTTTCATTCCTGTGGTAGGCGTGATAATATGAGTCTAAAATGATGACACAATATTGTTACTGTTTGGATGATATCAAGTTATAGGTTTGGACATGGTGGGAAGTAACCAATTTCTTGAGACCTTCCAACTATAACATTATAAACAACAAAGTTTATTCCAAATCTTTGGAGTTGCCTACATGAATGCTTCATCTTTGATGAAGGCCATCCCCTCAGAAACATTAGCAACTGCCACATTGGTTCTTTTTTCTGCCTCAGTTTTGTTCTTGTCTGACCCTACACCTAGCATCTTATGACAAGTTAGAGCATAGGTCACTTCTTTGTCTGGAGTTACTCCTCAGGTATATTTCCTCTCATTCATATAGAAGATACTCATTGACCATCTCAAACTTTTCACTTCAAAAGTCATATCATTCATTCCCAAATTTCCTACTAAAGCACCAATTTCTTATTGTATCTTAAAGTTTATGCAACTACCATTTCAAAACTCTCGTCTCACCTATTTTTATCTCACGAACATGTTTCTTCAATGCCTAAGTGTTTACCAGAAAACATTGGCTCAATCATCTATAAAATTTTCTTTGTAAGGTTTGACTAAACATATATGACATATTCTCTGGGAACTTATAGGATTGAATAAGCAATAAGTTGCGAAGTAATTAGCAGTATAATACTCTACTTCTGTCATATTGTTAGTGTAACTTATGTTTCTTATCATCTATTTCTATCCTTGTTATATACTATTGATATGCAACTTTATATAAATTTCTATGAATATTTATTTCTTTTGTCCTTATGTTTGCATATAGGGACATGATCAACCTACTTTGCCCATAAAGACGAGTCTTTTGAAGAATTTTGGAAAGAAAGTCATTCTATTGGAAGTGTGATGCACCGCCAAATGATGAAGCTTAAAATATCATTGTTGATGAAATTTTGATGGTACTGAGATGTTGTTCGACAAAGATGGAAAGTTTGATGAGATTGCGGTTGGAGAAATGATTAATTGTCCAAAATATTCAGTTTAGCTTGTGAGGTTTTAAATTCTTTTTTTTCAACTGTACTAGAGATTGTAAGCGTGTAATAACATTCTCTTTTTTGTCTAATTTATTGTGGGCTAACAACATTGGGGTTCTTTTTGTTTTTGATGAAATATTGTTATGTAAACTCGATACATTTATTAGTCAATAAAATTTTGATTGAGTTTATTTCATTGTTGATGTTCATATTAAATTATATTTTTCTATATATTTTAGTTTTATTTAGATGATGAACATGTTTAAATATCTTTGATATGGATGAATTGAGATTTTTTTTTTAATTCTGCTTCCAGGAAAAACGACAGAGCTTAACTATTGAAAAGAAAAAAAATAGAAGCCAACTCATTCACAGATTATTTGACAGTTTTAGTCAGTCGTTTTTATTTGACAGATAATAACTGTCATTTTATTCAGCTAAATTACGACAGTCCAAAACTGTCGTTTATATTTTGGGACGCGCTATTAACGACGGATGTTGTGACGGATCAAAACTGTCGTTTATTGTGATTTACGACAGTTTTGGTCTGTCGAAAAATGTCTGTTTTGGCGTAGTGAACAACATCTCGAACAATCTCAGATACATCTCAAAACTCAATTCTATACAACAAGCTCTAAATGAAAACAAATGCAAGTCTACTAAACTAAATCCCGATCACTCCCGAGTGTCGGAGCCCAAGGTAGCCATCCCGTCTCAGGGTCCATAATACGTAGGGCATGTGTCCTCAGGACAATCATCTGTAAAATTTTCAACAGGTCCAGTCAGGACAGGAACGAGCACAATCTCATCTAGAAAACCCAAGTAAATGACAGAGAACTATACAGCAGTTATAGACAGTTGTATTGATGAATATGGCAGTTTATATTTAGGTGATGGTAAGAAAGATAGATAAAGTGCAAGAAAAGTAAATAACTAAACAAGAGAAGAATCATAGCAATGAAGACTGTAAAAATAGAACTAGCTGAACCAGGGTAATATGATATAGAGTCCAGACAGCAATGTAGACAAGTGTAACTCCAATGTAAGTCCAGTACAAGATGAATCTAATACAAGATGAATCCAGTAAGGGACGATTCCAGTCATAGTGATCAATGATTCCAGGGTGAGTCCAGCCTATACTCTAGCAGTGTGTTTTAAAATACTGAGATCGACATGTAAACGGTTATGGGTAATCCGGCACATCATACACCTGGCCGGGTATGAGATGGCTATCATTCCAGTTTGATTCCAGCATAGGGTGATTCCAGAAATGGGGTATATCTACATGCCTTACTCTAGTATTTCCCCTCCCAGCAAGTGAATCCAGAAATCCGACACAATGATTCAAGATGAGTCCAGCCAAAATATAATGATATCAGTAAATGATTCCAGGGTGATTCCAGTAGGTGATTCCAGTAATAGAAGCCAGAAATGATGATACCAGTAATAGAGGCCAGAAAATAAATGAGTGTCGTATACATGAATCCAGAATATCCATACGTGTTGTAACAGAGAATCGCATACAACTAAGTAGAACTGAAGTACAGTAATTGACAAGTAAATGAGAGAACTATCAGAGAATGTACTCGCCTGATACTCTGAAAAGAGTAGTGTTATGTCAGATGTCTGCACCGGAGTCACAATGTCCTAAATAGAGCAGTACAGGTTATAATGTGTTTAAAATACGACAAATGATGTTTATGATGCAATCTACATGATTCTAAGTCAATTCTAGGTCAAAGTCAACTCTAAGTCAAACCTGGTCAACTGTCTAGGTCAAACTAGGTCCAAGTCAAACTTGGTCAACTCTGGGTCAACCCAAGTCCACATGTAGTCAATTGGGTCTCTATCTAAGCCAATCTCTATAGCCCAACTCACAACCAAACCATAGACTAGGATACCATATATATCTATATCATATTTATAACCATACATATATATATACTCAACCTTATGCCAATTATCTACAATACTTATATTTCTAACACATAAAACACATCCCTATATATAATATCACATAGGCTAATATATTTGCATACATACCACATATAGTATCTAGTATATAGAAATATATATGTACATGCATATTACATATTTCATACATATAATATATTGAGATAGAGGGGCTAAGGTTGTATAAGTGGGAATGGAGGGTGTAGTGTAATATGTCAAGTGAAGGGTGTCAAGAGTGTGTGCACAGGGGTGGCAGGAAATCAATAGAGAATAATGTGTTAGTGAGTGTGTATGTGTATAAATACCAACATGTGTGTGTAGGTGGTACATGGACTTATAGGCTAACCAACTCTACTCTAACTAGTTATAATCTGTAACCATGTATAGTAAGGTATAACACAATACATAACTTCAACACCCCATTAACCTTACATGCCAACTCTCACATGTGACATATCTATATACCATATTCTATACTCTATGACACATCACCTATATATAATATAAGGCCAACCCATTATCCTAACCAATCCAACCCAACTCATATCTAACATGCCCTCATATATATATATAACCATATACAAGCCTAACCTATATATCTATACATACAATAACCCAAGACTAGGATCTCACCCTCTCTAATATTTCTCAGAAATCTCATCCAATCCCCCTGGCCTGCCTGCCCACTGCTCATGCTGCTGCAATGCACTGCCTGCAGCCAATGCTTGCTGCTGCCACTGCAATGCAAGCCAAGGCAGGGCAAGCTACTGCTCTGCAAATGCAAAGCCAGGCCAAATGCTAAGCCAACTCATTATCCTAACCAATCTAATGTTCTGCTACCAACCCCCAACTGAAACACACAATTCACATAAATCCACATACATATACACCTATATATGTAACTATATGCATACAACTGAAACACACAATTTACATGAATCCACACAATTCACACAATTCAGTCTTAACAGTTCTTTTCAAAGCCCAAAAAATTCGAAATCAAATCCCAATCTCAGTGAACCTGGAAACCCAAACTTCCTGCATTAACCATTCTCAGAGAATCCAAACCAAAAATCGGTTTAAGAAGGAAAGGTTTAAAAATCAGTGTCAATTGACAGTTATGGTATTTCAGTGTGTCATCAGTTAGAGTTCTCAGGAAATTGAAGTTCAAGTGACAGTCTAGGGGGAAAGGTTATTCCTGTGTTCTCAGGATCATGTGGAAACCAACACCAAACATAACTCAAAACCAAAATCCCCAATCTAATGTCATTCTTAGAAAAATCAGTGAATGAGTGAGTGCTTGAGTGACAGTGTTCAGTTAGGCATATATGTGTGTAGAGAGTGAGTGAGTGAGTGCTAAACAACGGCAGTTGTGTGTCAAGCTCATATTTGTTTCCATCTTGCCAATAACAAGGTATAGGAAATTTAGTAGGAATGTGTGTGAACATTTGTGAAGTTTTAGGAATTCAAAATAATGTGAGGGTGATGTAGGAATTTAAAACATGGTTCAGTTATCAGTGTGTAGGAATAGCGTCTCAGTTCAAGTTCTCAGAATGTAACAGTATGTAATGTGTCAAAAGAATAGGGATGTAGATACATGTGTATATGTAGAGTGAATCTCAGGAAATGGCAGTTCATTAATCAAACCAAATTCGAATCCCATCATCCCATTGATACCAATCCATTCAACAATCTAAAATCAAATTCGAATTTAAAAACCTAACACAAACAGTAAACAGACTTTGTAATAGTCTAAATACACATGTATATGAACTTAACATGTCAACCTAAAACATGAAAAAATGGATGGGAACACATTCAATCCAGGAATTGAAAATAATAGGACCTGTATCAGTCAAACATGGAACACTTATTTTCGAATCCAATTTCCAATAAAGACTCGAAATCAATAATTGAAATAGGTGTACAAACATTGGGACATGTCTTTCGTGTCCAGGGAGAGTCCCTCGTGTCCAGGAATTGGGACACGAAGTGTCCAAAAGCCAATGAACACTGTGTCAGAGACAGTGCAATGCACTGTTTCGTGCACGTATGTCGAGCCACAAAGGACACGACACACACATCTACGAGTGTCGTGCACGTGTCCATAGCTAGGGTAGGTCTAGGTGTTCGTGTACACGTGTCTGTCTTGTGTCCACGTGAGTCGTGTCCAAAGAAAACAGCGCGTATCAGTGAACAATTTTCGTGTGTGCACAGGAAGTACAAAGTCAGTGCAGGTCAATTTCCTTCGTGCACACACATCGAGAACCCGTGAAAATTTACAAGTGTCATGTCAGTCACTAGGACAACGTGTGTGTCAAGTTTCGTGACCCGAGTCGCCGTGTCGTGTCCGCAATGGCACCTGAGCAGCAGGACAGCCGCACGGGGCCAGTGCGCAGTGTCGTGCGGCGATACGTGTCCGATTTGGACATGAATCTCCCACATAAACGTGCTCAGTAGGACACGAAATCAATAAACACATATAATACAATATTTTCATTCAAGTAGTTTTCAAAAACAACATAAAAAGTTCCTTTGATGCATTTAATCAAACACCTACACAACACTACGACACGTGTCCGATACGGACACCAAACGAACACGAAATCCATCCAAATTTCGGGGACACCTAGGGGACTCCTAGATCTAGCCCTACATGCAAAGAAAACCAAAATTTAAATCAATTTAAAGGGTTTTACCTATATGTGCAAAAAGCTTGGAAAAGCTTCAAATGGGGATTCCTTCTCTTGATGGCAAAAGCTCTAAATTGACCCAAAGCTGGGATTAAACCCCAAAATCAGAAAATAGTAGAGTATTAGGTTCTAATGCAAGAAACTAGGATTAAAAAGGAATAAAAATGGATTTATGGGAATTTTTGGAAGGGGGACAAATACCTTTCTTTTCCAATGTTGAAATGAATAAAAGAAAGAGGCAAGCCCTAGAGAATAAGTGTTTATATAGGGTGGGGATCCCTATGGCTGGTCATAAAGGAAGGAATTAGGGTTAGGGTTTCCTAAATTGGCCCATGGGCTTAAGTCATGATTAATTAAGTCATGAAGTCATAAGCCATGACTTAAATTCACTAAACCAAATTCCCTCATTCTAAAACAAATCTCTAATGACTAAAATGGGTTAACTCAAGTTAGACTAGGGTTACCATGGCTAGGGTTAGGTTCTAGGCTAGTTCATTAGGTCTCAACAAGTCAAGTCAACCTAGAATTCACCAATTCAATAAATCATCAAATAATTCAAATAAGTCAAAATGACCAAATTACCCCTAGGCTAAAAATGATAATTAAATCATCCTAATAACATTGTTAGGCTCTAGGTCATGCAGTCTCTAGGGTTTCACTAGCAGCACGTCAAAATCACAAGTTATGACTTAATGCAGTTTTTAAATAGTTTAAAAATTATTAAAAATCACCAAAAATCATAATGTGAAATAAATATCAATAATTAATAATTATAATTACAAAATTTCAAAATTACCCTCATCTGGAAAACTGGGTGTTACAATCCTACCCCCCTTAGAAAAATTTTGTCCTCGAAATTAAATCGGTCGTACTCCTTCTAGGTCAACCACCCACAATCAAAGTCTCCAAGCAATTTCTAACTCATACAATTGAAGAATAATATATAGAGTCATGGTCAACCATAGCAGTTGAAGGTCTCATCTAGATGGACTAGTCATATTAGATCAAAACAGTCCCATGGTATCAACATGCAAGCAATATAGGGTGTCCTGCTGGAAAGATAAGGAAGCAACAAATCATTAAGGTGTGGGACAGTCTACCATCCTATATGAAACTGGTAAAGACAACTAGGAATTTATTATGAAGGATTACCCACTACAACAAATAGGGCATACAATAGCAGTTTATCTATGGCGTTCAAGCCTCCCTGCTATAGAATGTCATCATCAATAGCGTGCATTAGTCTGTGCTATTAAAAGGACATACAATAGCAGTTTAGCTATAGCGTTTATGCCTCCCTGCTATTATAATACCATCATCCATAGCGTTTATTGGACATGCTATTAAAAGTACATACAATAGCAGTTTATATATAGCGATTATGCCTCCCCGCTATTAGAAGTGTCGTTACAATAGCGTTCATTATGCAATGCTGTTAAAGTATAGTTTTTTCTGAATAAGAGATCCAGTTCATTTGAAAAAAATTTGAAGTCCTACTTTTGATATATTTTTGACATATAACAATGCATAAATTCATTATGCAGTGAGGAAAAATGTATATATTTGAAAGCAACATATATATATATATATATATATATATATATATATCTATATAATATATATATATATATATTTTATATATATATATATATATATATATATATATATATATATATTTTGAAGTCCTACTTTTGATATATTAATTTTTGACAAATAACAAAAAAGTGTAGAAACTTATAATTTCTTCAATATAATATAAGTTTTGACATATAACAAAAAGTGTAGAAACTTATAATTTTTGACATATAACAAAAAGTATAGAAACTTATAATTTTTGACATATAACAAAAAAGTGTAGAAACTTATAATTTTTGACATATAACAAAAAAGTGTAGAAAATTTAGTAATATATATACGAAATATATCTTTGTATATTTATTTAATATATATATATATATATATATATATATATATATATATATATATATATATATTTTTTTTTTATATATATATATATATATATATATATATATATATATATATATATATATATTTTATATATATATATATATATATATATATATATATATATATATATATTGCAAAAAAAGTATAAATAAACTGAAATATTGGTTATAAACCAAATAAACTAAAAATCAAACAGATTATATTCCATTCGGTTTGGTTCGGTACAGGATATTTCGGCTGGTTTCAATTTTTGTTATTCGATTTTTGGTCGAATTTGGTATTTGGTAATTCGGTTCGGTTATCCGAGTTAATCGAATGCTCACAATTGAACTATCTACTGTTACAATCATATGGGAGAATAAGCAACACAGTTTTATAAAATATATTTTATATTAAAATAATAAGTTATAGTATGCTTTGACTGCTATAGGAGCGATTCAGTTTTGCTACATAAAATTATAGCGTTCTCCATAGCGGGCGATCTCGTCCGTTAAATGTTTCGCAATTAAATCGAAACCGTCCATAGCAAAACACTATGTTTTATGTTTGAAAAAATATTATTGTATTCTCCTAACTGGAAAACCCCTTCAACTCCTATAATCTAGGCGCGTAACAAAAAATCCTTCAACTCCTCACGAAAACCCTCGCTTCCTCTCACGAAAACCCTCCTCACAACTCCACTCAGGAAAACCCTCGCTTCCTCATCTTCTTCTTTCGGTCGTGAAACTCTCTTCCGGCAACGCGCATCCTCAGGTAACCCTCTTCCACATCTTCTTCTCTCTGTCTCTCTCTCCCTTCACGAAAACTACCCTAAAAATCAACCGACTGTCATTAGCCAAACGCTATTTTTGCAATTTTTTTCCCCGTCAATAAAGTATCTATCAGTGACGGTGTATATGTCCCTCCTCGATTTATCGAAAATTAGTGTTCGGCTTTGGATGGATTATTTGGGGTTTTCGTGAGGAGTTTTATTGGATCGATTTGTTGGATCGGCTTTGGAAGGATTATTTGGGGGTATATGTGCCTCCTCGATTTCGTGGATCAATTTGTCGAAAATTAGGGTTCGACTTTGGATAGAAATTCTGTTTCTATGTACAACTCCTTCAACTGAATTTCTGTGCATGGCGTTTTGTTGTGTTTGATGTTATTGGTTTGTTTCAGGAACCCTAATTATTTTGTGGCATTATTTTGGCGTTTCTATGTACAACTCCTTCAACTGAATTTCTAAATTTCTGTGGCGTTTCTTTAGGGCCACGTACAAATTATTTTTGGTGTTATCAAGCTCGATATAAGCAAGTTGTGGGTGTCAACATGATAAAAAAAGATTGGGTTCATCTTAACAAGTATTGAAATCCTTTTCACTATACTAATGTGTTCACTTAATTAAATCCATCTTTATGTCTTATTTATGTTAAAATTATTTTGTTTTTTTAGAATACGACATTGTATAAGAAATATGTCCGTCAGTTTGTGGATTTTGCTAAGTCAAATGCAAAGAATCCAGACTTTATGTTATGTCCCTGCATTGATTGTAAGAATTTGTGTCGTGGTAATGAAGATATGATTTTACTTCATTTGCTAAGACGTGGGATGGATATGTCTTATACAAATTAGATTTGGCATGGGGAAGGAATTTCAAATTTGGAACAGACAGAGGATACTAATATAATTGAAGATGCATATGTTCAAAATGAACCCAATGCTGAACCTATCGAAGAAGAAAGGGATGATGGATTAACAACCTTATTGAAGGATGCAAATAATCCATTATACCCAAGTTGCAAAAAGTATACTAGGTTATCGGCAACCGTTATTTTATACAAGCACAAGTCTATGTATGGAATTTCTAATAAATGTTTTAGTCATCTTTTGGAAATATTACATGATATTTTACCTGATGGAAATACAATTCCAGAATCCTCACGCGACGCTGAATCGTTGCTTAAGACATTTGAGCTTGATTGTGAGAAGATAGATGCATGTCCCAATGACTGTTGTCTATACAGAAAAGAATTGAAAAATGAGGAAAAATGTAAAAAATGTGGATTGGAACGGTGGAAGAAAGATAAGACTGGCAAAATTCAAGAAGGAGTTCCAGCAAAAGTACTAAGGTACTTTCCGATAATTCCAAGGTTCAGAAGAATGTTTCAGTCACCTGAATCGGCTGAAAACTTAAGGTGGCATTATAATCACAAAAGTGACGATGGTATCATGAGACATCCTGTGGACTCCTTATCATGGAAGACAATTGATATGAAGTGGCCCTCTTTCGCAGAAGAGCCACGCAACCTTAGACTTGGCCTTGCTGCAGACGGGTTTAATCCTTTCGGCGATCTTAGCTCTTCATATAGTTGTTGGACAGTGATGCTCACGACATACAATCACCCACCATGGCTATGCATGCGAAAAGAAAATATAATATTGACACTACTAATTCCTGGACCGAAGCAACCTGGAAATGATATAGATG
The DNA here is from genome assembly GCA_029216955.1 of Iris pallida. Classification (NCBI taxonomy): domain Eukaryota; kingdom Viridiplantae; phylum Streptophyta; class Magnoliopsida; order Asparagales; family Iridaceae; genus Iris; species Iris pallida. The sequence continues at coordinate 14,211,356 of JANAVB010024997.1, read as the reverse complement.
TTTATTTACAGCCACTAATAGATGATTTGCTAGAGCTATGGAACAATGGAGTGCATGCTTATGATGCATTTAGTAAATCTTTTTTTTAACTTGAAAGCAATTTTGATGTGGACAATAAATAATTTTCTAGCTTATGGTAACCTAGCTGGATGTACTACCAAAGGAAAAGTTGGATGTCTCATATGTGGAGTGAATACATGTTCAAAATGGTTAAAATATAGTAGGAAAACCGTCTACATGGGACACAGACGTTTTCTTCCAGCCAAGCATCCATTTAGGTTGAAAAAAGTTGGTTTGATGGTAAGCAAGAACATAGGGAACCACCTAGATTAATGACTGGATCAAAAATTTTAGAAGGACTAAAAATATGACAAATGATTTTGGGAAAGGAAAAGACAATGGCAAAAGAAAGAGGCAATCTTCAGAGATGTTTTTTACTGCCGTATTAGGAGGTAATATCATATTATTTTCATATGTGTTTTGTAAATTGTTTCCAATTGACCTTTCTATTCTTTTTTTGGATTTTGTAGCATCTCATTTTGTGCCATAATTTGGATCTAATGCACATAGAAAAGAACTGGTGTGATAGCGTGGTTGGTACATTGCTAAATGCAAAGGGAAAATCGAAGGATGGCATAGAATCACGTAAGGATTTGGAAGAAATGGGCATTCGACAAGTTTTGCATCCAGAATTAAGAAATAAAAGATTTATTTCTTCCACCGGAACCGCACACCCTTTCAAAGAAAGAAAAGGAAATTTTTTGCAAGAGATTATATAACTTGAAGTTGCCCGATGGTTACTCTTCAAACATTGGAAACTGTATATCAGTAGAAGAATGCAAAATAACTGGACTCAAGTCGCATGATTGTCACGTGTTAATGCAACAGTTGTTGCCTGTGGCATTGAGAGGTCTTCTTCTAAAAGGACCAAGGATTGCAATATTTCGAATTTGTGCATTTTTTAATGTCTTGTGCCAAAGAGCCATCGATAGAGAACAAATAGAGAAATTAGAGGAAGAAATTGTTGAGATATTATGCTTGTTTGAAAGGTATTTTCCTCCTCAATTTTTCGATATCGTGATTCATTTACCAATCTACTTGTTGACATATTATGTTTGGTTGAAAGGTATTTTCCTCCTTCATTTTTCGATATCATGATTCATTTGCCAATCCATCTGGGACGTGAAGCTAAATTAGGTGGCCCAGTCCATTATCGTTGGATGTATCCGTTTGAAAGGTGATCATTTGTTTTCTTTTTATTGATTTTCATTCATTCGTTTGCTTACTTTAAATAAATTTTTTTTCCTCGTAGATACATAAAGATCCTTAAAGGATACGTTAGAAATCGTGCACGTCCTGAAGGTTGTATAGTAAAATATTATCTTGCTGATGAGAGCATGAGATTTGTTAGTGGGTACATGAAACAAGTTGCTGAGATGGATCATCGTCCAAATAGAAATGAAGATATTGAAAATGATGCGATTTTCGATGGCCGTCCAATTTCAAAAGGAACAATAATGACATTGGATAAACAACAGCTACAAAGTGCTCACCGTTATGTATTGTTCAATATGGATGAAGTCGAACCTTATCTATAGTAAGTTAAAAGAAAACATAGCTAACTCCAACGTATCTTGCCAATATCTATAATTAATATCATGTAAAATTGTTTTTCCTATTAGGATGCACTTGAAGGAATTGAAACTTTCGGATAGACGACTTGTTCAAAATAAAAATTTACTTCAAGATCGTCATTCGAAGGAATTGTCATCTTGGTTAAAAAAGAAGGTCCCAATTTCTTCTTTTTTTTAGTATCCTTAGCACATTATTTTCCAAACAATGTATGTCCTTACCTTTTGTTTTGATTTTGAACAGATTGAGGGACAATCCTGTGGAAACATATCCGACATGTTAAGAGGGCTTGCACATGGCCCTTCAAAACATGTTGTGTCTTATTCAGGATTTGTTATCAATGGTAACCGCTACCATACAAAGGCTGCTGAGAACTCTAGGCAGAACAGTGGTGTCTCACTTGAGACAACAACCATTTGTAGATCCAGCTCGAAGGATAGGAACCAAGTCACCGATACAGTTGCCTACTATGGAGTACTTAAGAATATATTTTGCTTGGATTATCATACCTTTCACATTCCTATTTTTGATTGTGATTGGGCTAGCACAACAAATGGTGTCAAAATAGAAGATGGGTTTACCTTGGTTAACCTTCACCAAGGAAAACACTGCTTTGAAAGAGACTCATTTATTCTAGCATCACAGGCAACCCAAGTATTTTACTCTAAGGACACTGCTTCCTCTAACTGGCATGTTGTGTTAAAGGCACCAGCAAGAGGTTTTCAAGATATGGATATGGACGTTGATCAAAATGTCTTTACACCATCATTAGCACCAGTGGATGTATCAAAACTAGATAAGAATGTTGAGGATGGTAGTGATAGTTATCTTAGAAAGGATTGTGAGGGCATTTATGTTTAAGAGGTCTTTTTCCTCTATATTTAATCTTATGAAACACTCTATATTTAATCTTATGAAACACTCTATATGGTTTAATTGGTCTCTATGTTTCATTAGTTTTTATTATCGGTATAGAAGCTTGTTTGAAAATAACTAGTTTTTTTTAATGCTTTCACAATTGTGCTTTTCACTGTCAGTGGTTGTGACAGTGGTTCATTTGCAATAATCGATTATATAAGCTTATGGTTCATTTGCAATAATCTATGGGTTTACTTGGTCTCTGTAACTTATGGTTCATTTGCAATAATCGATTATATAAGCTTTTCACTGTCAGTGGTTGTGACAGTGTGAGATGTTAGGAGTCGGGGTGGGCTCTGTTACGGGCAGCAGGGGATGGCACTTTGGCCATCTTGGTCATTAGATTTGGGTATGTATCAATATGTATCAGAGCACAGGCAGTGACTTTGGCCATCTTGGTCATTAGATTTGGGTATGTATCAACATGTATCAGAGCACAAGCAGTGACTTTGGCCATCTTGGTCATTAGATTTGGGTATGTATCAACATGTATCAGAGCACAGGCAGTGACTTTGGCCATCTTAGTCATTAGATTTTGGTATGTATCAACATGTATCAGAGCACAGGCAGTGACTTTGGCCATCTTAGTCATTAGATTTGGGTATGTATCAACATGTATCAGAGGATGGCCATCTTGGCCATCTATACAGTAGTAGGAGCACAGGCAGTGACTTGGCCATAAATGGTTCTTATCCCTAGAGATTAGTGACTTAAATGGGGTCTTTGTTAGCCTATGTTAGAGGGATGGGGTTTGTTAGTATCATGAGTAACCTATATAGGTTTTAGTAACCTATATTGGCTTGCATTCAGGTGGTTCTTGCTTGCATTGCTGGTCATTTGCAAGCTACAGCAGCAGGGCAACTGCATATACAGAGCATGCATCAGGCAGTACATGCCTTGCCTTGCCCTGCCTTGGCTTTGTATTTTCTTCACAGACAGTCTATGATATTCTATGATACTCTACTTGTCCATGCAGCAGACAGTCTATAATACTCTACTTGTCATGATTAATTTTTTTAATATTTGCTTATTTTCTAATCATCATCAGCGAGTAATTCTTGCTCGTAGCTACCCTATCTTGCAATGACACCAAGAAAAAGGAGAAATGATGGTGAAGCTGAGGTAAATAACCTTCAACATGTATTTGAAATTACGCTTACATAAATCTCATTTATTTCTTACTGTTTTAATATGTTGCATATTTGTAGTCTTCAAAACGCGCAAAAAAGAGAGCAAAGAAGCATAAACTAGGCGTCGAGACTGCTCTTGTGAACAATCAAAATGCTGGTTTCTATATAAGTGAGCAAGAAGGTTCGAATGCGGTAAGGATGAAGCACATATTTTCACAGTTAACTGTTGCAAAACAAGTTACTGTTTTCTATAGAAAAACAAGTTACTGTTTTCTATAGCCAACTGTTTTCTATAGCAAAACAAGTTACTGTTTTCTATAGCAAAAAAGTTACAGTTTTGCAAGAAGGTTCGAATGTCAACTGTTGCAAAACAAGTTACTGTTTTCTATAGCAATGCTTACATATTTTTCTAATGCATAAATGTCAACTGTGTTCTTGTAGAGTGCAAATCAAGCGAGTAAATCTACAAAGAAGCACAAGAAGGTAAAGAAGCACAAGAAGCAAAAGAAATACAAGGAAAAATGTTCCAATGAAGAACAAGTAGAAGAAGCATCAAATGAGGGACAAGAACCAGAAGATTCAAATGACGTAGAAGAACCACAAGCTTCAAATGAAGGCAAAACAGAGAGAACAACAAGGACTAGGGGACCCACTAGGTGTAGTACTTTGCCCGTTGAAAGTGGCAATAGGCTTGAGGTGGAGTTAAATGAAAATGGTCAACCAATTGGAAGGAACTCGAAACATCTTTCAACTTATGTCGGATGTTTGACACGTAAAATGGTACCAATAACGTTCGATGATTGGAGACATATACCAACTGAGAGCAAGGACTTCTATTGAAAAGCTGTTACAGTAAGATGAAACTTTACATTCTTTTTTAAATGTAGTTTATATCTACTATCTTTCTAATAATTACTTATGACTATTTTGCACTTGTAGCAAAAATTTACATTCAAAGAGCGCGATGAGGAGGCAAAAATGTATGTCCTCTAACAAATGGAAAGACTTGCTAGGGCCAACAAATCAAAATTGGGAAAATATTTGAAGAGAAAGCCGAATGATGTAGACCCGACAGATTGGGAACTATTCGTTAAGAAAAGATCATCAAAACAATTTAAGGTATGTTGAACTCAATTTTTCGAAGCTTCAATGTCTAACATTTAAGGTATTATCTAATAATATGCATGTATTTGTACGTAGGAGAGGTCTACAATGTTTAAACAAATGAGAGGAAAACAAACAATGCCATACCTTGGAAGTAGAAAAGGCTTTGCTCGTATTGCCGATGAAATATTGGTAAGTATAAAGTATTTTTTTTATTCGTATTTATAACTCTCTACTTACAATGCCAATTTTACCTAATATAATGCAGAGAAGGGAGGGACCATGTCCTATCGATAAGGTTAGGCTTCGTGCTTGGATCCGGGGATATACTACTGGGGAAGGTGTAGCTAAGCACTCAAAGGACAACGAGCTCATTGTATGTACACAATTACCTCCTTATGGATAGTATGTTTTTTTCTTCTTGTACGGACAGTCAAGCGTTGTCCAACGGAGACTAATTCTAGTTTTCTTCATCGTACTTTCAGCAAAAAGCCAAGGAAATCCTTCTTGCACCACCTTCAGAGGGATCCCAACAATTAGATGAAGGTGATGCACTTTCACAAGTAGTACGGCAATCTGAAAAACGGGGTAGGATTAGAGGAGCCGGAGCCGGAGCAAATAAATCTAAATTAGTTGCTCAAAAGAGGCATTCTCAAACAGTAGTTCGTCTGGAAAACAAAATTGAATCGATGCAGGATGAAATCGACTCAATGTCAAAGTTAGTTAAAGAACAAGCAAAGTTGATAGAGACTTTGATGAAAAATAAGGTAAGTGTGTAGGAATTCTAGATTGACTCTTGTTTTATTTCACTTTGATATTTTTTTTATACATTACCTATGATGCTTGCCTTGTTTAGGAATGCGATCAACAAAAAGATGATGATGTTGACGTGAGTGTAGAGAATAGAAATTCCGAAAGCAAAGTTGACTCAATGCAAGGGCAAGTCAACTCCATATCAAAGTTACTTGAACAACAAAATCAACTAATTGGTACATTAATGAAAAGTCAGGTAAGTCATCAAGAATGACCACTTGTAACAAATTTATAATTTTCTTTTTGGTAGTTACATGTAACTGTTTTCCTCATTAGGATAAAAACAATATGAGCAATGAGAAGAACGACGAGAACACTAAAGAGGAGGAGGAAAACAATGAGGGCAACAGTGATGATGAGAACAATAAAGAGGAGGAGGAGAACAATGAGGGCAACAGTGATGATGAGAACAATAAAGAGGAGGACAACAACAGTGTCGACGAGAATGATTTTGAAGTAAAGGTCATTTCAAAATCTCCATCTACTCCACATGTAATATATTCTAATAACAAATAGAAGTATTGTAACTCGAATGATATTTAATATTTTTAAGCTTCAATATTTGTTGTAGTCACATCATCATCTGTCAAAGGACCAAAAATGCAAGTTACTGGATTGGACAGGCAGTGAGAAGGAAGTTGTTGCAATTGGACGATGGATCACCGATGATCCGAATGTACCGATTCACGGTTATCCTCTTGGACAAGGTGCATCCCGTGTTTGGGTAGATATAGTGATACAACCTAAAGCTCTGTTGTTTAGGCCGTGTTTTGGTAACGACACAGTAGAGGAAATCATTGGAAGTACCACGGCTTGGCCAACAGACCACATTATGCCGTTTGAAGACTAGGTACGTCTTTAGTGCAGTACCTCTAAATGCTATACTAAATTCCTACACACTATACTTTAATTCATGCATCCCTATGTTTTACTCACTGTTTTCACATTCTATTAGACAGATGTAAAATAAAAACTAATCCTACACACTCTTTGATACTAATTTATACTTATCTGCACACTTCTTCAATAATCTGGACTTATACTAGCTCTACTGTTTACTACAGCACTAATAAGTATAAATCTGGACTTATACTAGCACTAGTAATGCATAATCAGGACTTATACTCTACTGTATCATTAGCCTAATGATTTTTCCAATTAGTGCACTGGTAATAATCGATTATATAAGCTTATGGTTCATTTGCAATAATCTATGGGTTTAATTGGTCTCTGTAACTTATGGTTTATTTGCAATAATCGATTATATAAGCTTTTTACTGTCAGTCGGTGCGAGCTCTGTTACGGGCAGCAGGGGTAAGGCATAATCAATTTTTTCTTTACACTAATGATTTGTATTAGTGCACTGGTAAGAGGATGCTTTCTGAGGGCTTTTCACTGTCAGCAGGTCTCTGTAACTTACGGGCACGCACTCGAGATGGTTTTTTATTTACACTAATGATTTCCCCCTATTTTTGTGTAGGTTGGATGAAGGAAGAGGATGCTTTCTGAGGGGTTTTGGTTGTGGATAGGCTCGAAGAGAGCTAAATATTAGATAGTCAACATTTTGGGATATATGTAGCTGATACACTGTTAATGTTTAATATTTGGACATATGTTTGGTACTACTTCATTATTCTGTTGGAGAAATTAAGAATTTTGAATGTTTGGTACTACTTTGTTGTTCTACATGGAGAAATGAAGGATTTTGAATGTTTGGTACTACTTGATTCTGTGACTGATTCGCATTTAAACATTTGAATACCTACATTTTGTGTAACTGTGGGCTGCATTCTGCAAATTTTTGAATACAAAATTTTCACTCTGCAATAGCATTCTGACATGCTATTGTTGCAAATATAATAGCAGGAAAGAAATGCAGATATATAGCATATATATAAAGAAAGCTATTATTACTCAACAGCGTTCAGGAACGCCATAACATATTTATAACGTTTTCAAATGTTATTAATAAGCTATAGCGTTCTAAAACGCTATAAACCCTATACACGTTTTCAAGTGCTATAAATTGTCTATAGCGTTCATGAACGCTACAACTGATGAATAGCGTTCATGTATGCTATTAATGCTCTATAGCGTTCCAAAATGCTATAATCCATTTACAGCGTTTCGAAATGCTATACATGCTCTATAGCGGCCCTAAACGCTATAAACAATCTACAGCGTTTTGGAACGCTATACTTTTATAGCGTTCTTGTACATGGGGTTATTATAGCGGAGGCATTTATAGCGGACACAATATGCTATAATAGACATTCTACAGCGTTCGAAGCACGCTATTATATCCCATATCTGTTGTAGTGACCCTTCCAAAGATGATCAAAATCGAAGGTTTAAGGCACGAGTGTCAATAGCATTGAAATCCAATAATACAATATATAAAAGAAGATTTAGTCCCGACACGATCTAAGTTGATCAATTTCAGGATATAACGAAGTTTGGACAAGATGGAGAACGAGGCCATTGAAGTCTGAGCACGAGTATCCAAGATTTGATATCCATGTCACAATTGAATTTATTCATTTGAATAAGACCCCAAACACTGGATGATAAGGAGGATGACCCGATCAACTGGTCACGATCAAAGAATTAGAATTTAAAGGATGATGCAAGGATATAGAAATAAGGCAATTTCTTCCTTTGGATAGGGAAACTAAACATGATACCTTGGGTTGATCTATCAAGTACAGTACCTTTTCTATCTGAAATATGTGAAAGGCAAAACAATAAAGAGTTCAAAGGCGATGTTATTAAGTACAATACGTGGTTCATATGCGATGGAAATAATTCAAAAGAGAATTTCCAAAGCTGTCGTGGATGAGACTCTAAGGCAAATTTAACTATGTCTCCCTCCACATAACATATGAAAAGCGAACCAAAGTGCAATAGGTTGATCAGACCATCATGCACCGGTTCTGATTAGACAATATGTTAGTGGGTGCCAGCCCCCAATAAAATATGTCATGATCAAGCTCGAATAAGATAAGCTCGTAAACTGGGGCTAAATTAGCAACATAAGATAGACAAAATATAAGTAAGGATACGATGAAGGAAGTTAATAGTCTAAGATTCTTTAAACATCAAGGAGTGAGGATGAATCAAAACAAGAGGAAAAAGATTTTCAATTTGAAGTTTATAATGAGATTCTCAAGGGTCGTCTAGGAATCTCTCAAGTAGTCCTAACTGTGATTGAGTAACCTCTCCGTTAAGGCCTATCTCTCAATCCTATCGCAGGCTCGCAGCAGTACAACTAAGTCGTCGTACTACCACGATATCGTACTAACGCGACTCTCGACCTGCATGGGCCACCACTAAAAATGTGTCACGACCCGTACCCAGTGTGAGGGTATGAGTACGTAACAGCGCCCAGCCTACGCCGCAGTGTCGGCGGTAGAACGCTGTTCTAAGTCTCTAACTAACCATCAACTCATGCAGTATATAATGTACTCATCATGATCAACTCCGAACGGAGGACAAGTATAAGATATGGTGTAACTCAATCACAGTCTAAGCACGATAAGATAACACAGAAATATGACTAGGAAATTGAAGACAACAATAACTACTGAAATAATAACAACATCTCGAACAATCTCAGATACATCTCAAAACTCAATTCTATACAACAAGCTCCAAATGAAAACAAATGCAAGTCTACTAAACTAAATCCCGATCACTCTCGAGTGTCGGGGCCCAAGGTAGCCATCCCGTCTCAGGGTCCATAATACGTAGGGTATGTGTCCTCAGGGCAATCATCTGTAAAATTTTCAACAGGTCCAGTCAGGACAGGAACGAGCACAATCTCATCTAGAAAATCCAAGTAAATGACAGAGAACTATACAGCAGTTATAGACAGTTGTATTGATGAATATGGCAGTTTATATTCAGGTGATGGTAAGAAAGACAGATAAAGTACAAGAAAAGTAAATAACTAAACAAAAGAAGAATCATAGCAATGAAGACTGTAAAAATAGAACTAGCTGAACCAGGGTAATATGATATAGAGTCCAGACAGCAATGTAGACAAGTGTAACTCCAATGTAAGTCCAGTACAAGATGAATCTAATACAAGATGAATCCAGTAAGGGACGATTCCAGTCATAGTGATCAATGATTCCAGGGTGAGTCCAGCCTATACTCTAGCAGTGTGTTTTAAAATACTGAGATCGACATGAAAATGGCTATGGGTAATCCGGCACATCACACACCTGGCCGGGTGTGAGATGGCTATCATTCCAGTTTGATTCCAGCATAGGGTGATTCCAGAAATGGGGTATGTCAACATGTCTTACTCTAGTATTTTCTCTCCCAGCAAGTGAATCCAGAAATTCGACACAATGATTCAAGATGAGTCCAGCCAAAATATAATGATACCAGTAAATGATTCCAGGGTGATTCCAGTAGGTAATTTCAGTAATAGAAGCCAGAAATGATGATACCAGTAATAGAGGCCAGAAAATAAATGTGTGTCGTATACATGAATCCATAATATCTATACGTGTTGTAACAGAAAATCGCATACAACTAACTAGAACTGAAGTACAGTAATTTATAAGTAAATGAGAGAACTATCAGAGAATGTACTCGCCTGATACTCTAAAAAGAGTAGTGTAATGTCAGATGTCTGCACCGGAGTCACAATGTCCTAAATAGAGCAGTACAGGTTATAATGTGTTTAAAATACGACAAATGATGTTTATGATGCAATCTACATGATTCTAAGTCAATTCTAGGTCAAAATCAACTCTAAGTCAAACCTGGTCAACTGTCTAGGTCAAACTAGGTCCAAGTCAAACTTGGTCAACTCTGGGTCAACCCAAGTCCACATGTAGTCAATTGGGTCTCTATCTAAGCCAATCTCTATAGGCCAACTCACAACCAAACCATAGACTAGGATACCATATATATCTATATCATATTTATAACCATACATATATATATACTCAACCTTATGCCAATTATCTACAATACTTATATTTCTAACACATAAAACACATCCCTATATATAATATCACATAGGCTAATATATTTGCATACATACCACATATAGTATCTAGTATATAGAAATATATATGTACATGCATATTACATATTTTATACATATAATATATTGAGATAGAGGGGCTAAGGTTGTATAAGTGGGAATGGAGGGTGTAGTGTAATGTGTCAAGTGAAGGGTGTCAAGAGTGTGTGCACATGGGTGGCAGGAAATCAATAGAGAATAATGTATTAGTGAGTGTGTATGTGTGTAAATACCAACATGTGTGTGTAGGTGGTACATGGACTTATAGGCTAACCAACTCTACTCTAACTAGTTATAATCTGTAACCATGTATAGTAAGGTATAACGCAATACATAACTTCAACACCCCATTAACCTTACATGCCAACTCTCACATGTGACATATCTATATACCATATTCTATACTCTATGACACATCACCTATATATAATATAAGGCCAACCCATTATCCTAACCAATCCAACCCAACTCATATCTAACATGCCCTCATATATATATATATATATATATATATATATATATATATATATATATATATATATATATATATAACAATATACAAGCCTAACCTATATATCTATACATACAATAACCCAAGACTAGGATCACACCCTCTCTAATATTTCTCAGAAATCTCATCCAATCCCCCGGGCCTGCCTGCCCACTGCTCATGCTGCTGCAATGTACTGCCTGCAGCCAATGCTTGCTGCTTCCACTGCAATGCAAGCCAAGGCAGGGCAAGCTACTGCTCTACAAATGCAAAGCCAGGCCAAATGCCAAGCCAACTCATTATCCTAACCAATCTAATGTTCTGCTACCAACCCCCAACCGAAACACACAATTCACATGAATCCATATACATATACACCTATATATGTAACTATATGCATACAACTGAAACACACAATTCACATGAATCCACACAATTCACACAATTCAGTCTTAACAGTTCTTTTCAAAGCCCAAACAATTCGAAATCAAATCCCAATCTTAGTGAACCTGGAAACCCAAACTTCCTGTATTAACCATTCTCAGAGAATCCAAACCAAAAATCGGTTTAAGAAGGAAAGGTTTAAAAATCAGTGTCAATTGACAGTTATGGTATTTCAGTGTGTCATCAGTTAGAGTTCTTAGGAAATTGAAGTTCAAGTGACAGTCTAGGGGGGAAAGGTTATTCCTGTGTTCTCAGGATCATGTGGAAACCAACACCAAACATAACTCAAAACCAAAATCCCCAATCCAATGTCATTCTCAGAAAAATCAGTGAATGAGTGAGTGCTTGAGTGACAGTGTTCAGTTAGGCATACATGTGTGTAGAGAGTGAGTGCTAAACAAGGGCAGTTGTGTGTCAAGCTCATATTTGTTTCCATGTTGCCAAGAACAAGGTATAGGAAATTTAGTAGGAATGTGTGTGAACATTTATGAAGTTTTAGGAATTCAAAATAATGTGAGGGTGATGTAGGAATTTAAAACATGGTTCAGTTATCAGTGTGTAGGAATAGCATCTCAGTTCAAGTTCTCAGAATGTAACAGTGTGTAATGTGTCAAAAGAATAGGGATGTAGATACATGTGTGTATGTAGAGTAAATCTCAGGAAATAGCAGTTCATTAATCAAACCAAATTCGAATCCCATCATCCCATTGATACCAATCCATTCAACAATCTAAAATCAAATTCGAATTTAAAAACCCAACACAAACAGTAAACAGACTTTGTAATAGTCTAAATACACATGTATATGAACTTAACATGTCAACCTAAAACATGAAAAAATGGATGGGAACACATTCAATCCAGGAATTGAAAATAACAGGACCTGTATCAGTCAAACATGGAACACTTATTTTTGAATCCAATTTCCAATAAAGACTCGAAATCAATAATTGAAATAGGTGTACAAACATTGGGACATGTCTTTCGTGTCCAGGAAGAGTCCCTCGTGTCCAGGAATTGGGACACGAAGTGTCCAAAAGCCAATGAACACTGTGTCAGAGACAATGCAATGTACTGTTTCGTGCACGTATGTCGAGCCACAAAGGACACGACACACACATCTACGAGTGTCGTGCACGTGTCCATAGCTAGGGTAGGTCTAGGTGTTCGTGTACACGTGTCTGTCTTGTGTCCACGTGAGTCGTGTCAAAAGAAAATAGCGCGTATCAGTGAACAATTTTTATGTGTGCACAGGCAGTACAGGTCAATTTCCTTCGTGCACACACATCGAGAACCCGTGAAAATTTATAAGTGTTGTGTCAGTCACTAGGACAACGTGTGTGTCAAGTTTCGTGACCCAAGTCGCCGTGTCGTGTCCGTAATGGCACCCGAGCAGCAGGACAGCCGCACGGGACCAGTGCGCAGTGTCGTGCGGCGATGCGTGTCCTATTTGGACACGAATCTCCTACAGAAACGTGCTCAGTAGGATACGAAATCAATAAACACATATAATACAATATTTCCATTCAAATAGTTTTCAAAAACAACATAAAAAGTTCCTTTGAGGCATTTAATCAAACACCTACACAACACTACGACACGTGTCCGATACGGACACCAAACGAACACGAAATCCACCCAAATTTTGGGGACACCTAGGGGACTCCTAGATCTAGCCCTACATGCAAAGAAAACTAAAATTTAAATCAATTTAAAGGGTTTTACCTATATGTGCAAAAAACTTAGAAAAGCTTCAAATGGGGGATTCCTCCTCTTGATGGCAAAAGCTCCAAATTGACCCAAAGCTGGGATTAACAAAAATTAGAAAATAGGAGAGTATTAGGTTCTAATGCAAGAAACTAGGATTAAAAAGGAATAAAAATGGATTTATGGGGATTTTTGGAAGGGGGACAAATACCTTTCTTTTCCAATGTTGAAATGAATAAAAGAAAGAGGCAAGCCCTAGAGAATAAGTGTTTATATAGGGTGGAGATCCCTATGGCTGGTCATAAAGGAAGGAATTAGGGTTAGGGTTTCCTAAATTGGCCCATGGGCTTAAGTCATGATTAATTAAGTCATGAAGTCATAAGCCATGGCTTAAATTCACTAAACCAAATTCCCTCATTCTAAAACAAATCTCTAATGACTAAAATGGGTTAACTCAAGTTAGACTAGGGTTACCATGGCTAGGGTTAGGTTCTAGGCTACTTCACTAGGTCTCAACAAGTCAAGTCAACCTAGAATTCACCAATTCAATAAATCATCAAATAATTCAAATAAGTCAAAATGACCAAATTACCCCTAGGCTAAAAATGATAATTAAATCATCCTAATGACATGGTTAGGCTCTAGGTTATACAGTCTCTAGGGTTTCACTAGCAGCACGTCAAAATCACAAGTCATGACTTAATGCAGTTTTTAAATAGTTTAAAAATTATTAAAAATCACCAAAAATCATAATGTGAAATAAATATAAATAATTAATAATTATAATTACAAAATTTTAAAATTACTCTCATCTAGAAAACTGGGTGTTACATTAAGGCGTTTAAGCCAACTTCATCATAGGATCTATTTTCCGCAGAAAACATATAGTAGACAACAGTGATTGTAGGTCCATAACCTCTCCATGCCACAGATAACATATACCCATTGTTCCTGATATTTTCCAGTTAATAGTCATTCCTTGAACCAAAATCTAGATGTCTAGTAGATTTCTCTTTGAACTAATAACATAAAATTTTATGATAGGATTGCAATAACACAATATCAGAATGCCTTCAAACCTATTTTATTTGCTGTGTCATCGACCAGCTGGCGCTTGAGGTCCTTGGTGAATGGATTCGCCAGGTTCTCCTGACTTCGAACATCAATTACTGTAATAACACATCTCTTGATGAGATCGTGTACTGACCTGTGCTTCAAATACACAGTCCTCTTCTCCCTATTGAAGAGGTCATTTGATGCCACCGTCGCAGTCGTCTGGTTGTCGCAGTATATCAGTATTGTCGATATTTGTGCCCCAACCACTGGAAGATCATACATGAGCTCCCGAAGCCATTCTTCTTCCTCCGTTGCGATATCAAGTACAAAGAACTCAGATTCCATAGAGGACCGCGAGAGCATAGTCTGCTTCTTTGACTTTCACGATATAGCAGCTCTACCCATTGTGAAAATGAATCCACCTGTGGACCTCTCTCTCTCCAACTCTGAGCACCAGATGGCGTCACTGAAGCCTTCTACTATCGGCGGATCTCCACTATAGTGTAGTGCATATGTCTGAATCTTCTTGAGATATCTCATTACCCGTTTCACAGCTTTCCAGTGCTTAATACCTGGGTTGCTCAAGAAACGACTCAGCATTCTCACGATAAAAGCTATATCAGGCTTTGTGGTAGTAGTAGCATACATCAAACTCCCGATAATGCTTGCATACTCCAGCTGCATGACGCTTTCCTTCGAGTTAGGATTCAGCTTCAGATCACACCTATGAGGCGTATCGATCCCTGGAAGATCCTGATACCCGTAGCGTGTGATCATCTTCTCAATATAATAAGACTGTGACAGCGCAAGTCCAATGTCTGTTCCGATGATCTTGATCCCTAAGATTACAATAGCTTCCCCCAAGTCCTTCATACCGAACTTAGTTGAGATGAACTTCTTTGTCTTCGTAACATAGCCCATATCTGTACCTAGAATTAGCATGTCGTCCACGTACAGACAAACGATTACACCTCTTCCATCAGCGAACTTTGTGTAAACACACTTGTCCATCTCACTGACCCTGTAGCCATTTGACCTTATAACATTGTCAAACTTCTCATGCCACATCTTGGGAGCCTGTTTAAGAGCGTACAAGGATTTTACTAACTTGTGGACTTTGTCTTTAAGACCATTGACGACAAATCTCTCTGGTTGTTGCATGTAAATCTCTTCTGTCAGCTTGCCATTTAGGAAAGCTATTTTTTACATTCATCTGATGTATCACCAACTTATGTATTGTTGCGAGAGCAATCAACATTCTGATGGTGGTCATCCGGGCTACTGGAGCATACGTGTCAAAGTAGTCGATCCCCTGCTTCTGAGAAAATCCTTTGGCTACCGTCCTAGCCTTGAACTTGCCAATAGTTCCATCTGTATTCATCTTCTTCGTAAAGATCTATTTGCACCCGATGGGTTTTGCTCCTTCAGGAAGATCAACCAACACCCAAGTGTTATTTGAGGTGATAGAATCAATTTTATTGTCTATCGCCTCCTTCCAAAAAAATTGCGTATCTGGTCTTCATTGCCTCATCATAGGTAAGCGGATCTGCTTCCACATGATAGGTGACAAAGTCACTTCCGAAGTTCTTCGGCCTCCTCACACGCTTAGCTGACGGCTCAGTGAGTTCTGGTTCAACCGTTGTTTCAACAACAATATCTTCTTAGACTACATTCTCATTGAAGGCTTCAGTTTTCTGCGCACCCTCATTGTTCTCCGGAACATCCGCTAGAACAATGTGTAAAACCCCTAAATTTATTTCTACGATTTTAAAATTTGGTATCAATTTTTGTTTTGTAAATCGTACGTCACGTACGAGTTCGAATTTTCATATTTGTACATTGCAAGACGATATATTTGTACGAATATTTTATTAAAAGATTTTTCCGAATAACTATTTAATATTGATTTATTGCGTCGCGTCAAATTTTGGTAAACGTTATTTATTTAATGATATTTATTTTACTTTATAATTATAAGTGATAATTTAGAAAAAAAATATTATAAAAATATATTTTGTGTGCCAGTAACATGAAATTTATTTCATGTCCACTTGATTTCACCAAAAATGAATTATAGTTATTTGCAAAAATAAAAATTCTAATATCTAAATGTTTTATTGATTTTCAAAATTAATTAATTATTGATATTTAAAATTTATGGAAATATTTTTAAATGAATCTATAGTGATTTAAATTGAATTTTTGATTTTATTTGGATAGATTAAATAGTTTTCTTTTAAGCTATTATCTAGTTTTGATTTGAAGAATTTTATCTAAAATGGTTTTAAACGTGTTTAAATGAATTTGAATTTAATTATGAATTATCTAATGGGGGATTTAAACATCCCAATCCTTATCCGAATGAGAATTCCCACATCCTATAAATAGGCATGTACTCCTCCATAAATTCCTCACATCCACAAATTTATCCACAATAGTGGGTGCATCGTGTCTGTGAATCTTATTCCATCTTCAGTACAGTTATCCGTGTCGTATCCGACATCCCGGACACGACGACCATGACAACACATCCAACAACCCTCGCCATCATCCCAGAGCCCCGACATCGAACCATGTCTCTCCGCATCCCGCCACTCGTCATTACAGTAGCCTACCGGCACCACCACAAATCACCGTCATAGGCACCCGGCCACCGCCAGATCTTCCAGTCACCACTCCGGTCGACCCATCTCTGGCATCGACCAAACGCCACTGCTACCAACATATTGCTGCCATCACCGCCTCTCCTCTCGACCATCCCGGTCGAAGCAGCGACCAATGGCACCAGGTCCAGCGACCAAAATCCTACCGCATACCCCGACAACGCCACCAACAGCCACCCGTCGACCACCTTGGCCGACTCCCACCGCCATCATCATCCCTACAACCATCACGGACACCAGTTCCGCCATCCTCGGCAGATTGACACACCGCCTCCTTCCGGTGACGTGCCATCGCACCACCTGGACACGTCCACCGCCGACGCCGGTCACCACCACCATCAACCCCCAAATTTTTGCCACCACCAGAAATAAAAAGAGGGGGGAACCCTAACCTGAGCGCCACCGCGAGCGTCCCTCCGTCGACCGCCGGCGAGCCAACGCCGCCCCTTCTCGTGCCAGATCCGACACGGCGAGCCTTCCGACGCCCGCCGTGAGCGCGTTTCCTCCGCCTCCCTCTTGATGTCGCACTCCGCCCGACGCGATCACCGCCGCATCTCCGTCTCCAGCGCGCCCGTCGATCGACCGCCGTGTAGCTGCCGGCGTCAGCGCCAAGCCGTCCAGTGATAACCCCTCTTTATCGACCGACGACCAGGCCAACTCCGGCCAACCGGACGCTACCGATCCCTCTGACTTCCTGAGCCCGATCCGCCCCTTCTCCGACGGCCAGCGCCGACTTGCCGCCGCCTTCTCCCAGCCGGAGCCACCAGCGCTCCGAGCTACTTCGGTATGCTCCCCTCTTCAATCACTCTCTCTCTCTCATTCTGTGAGGAATTTGGGAAAGAAGCCATTTAAGCTTCTTTTAAAGTATATATTATTATTATTATTATTATTATTATTGTGATTATTATGATTATTAAAAGGTTTGGTAGTATGGCTTTTAAGGGATTACTATTATGATTATTATTGTTATTATTATTATTATTATTATTATTATTATTATTATTATTAGTTTAGATATTTTGGTATCATGGGGTTTATATATGTAAAATATATATCAAATATTTTATTATAGTAAATGGTTTAAATATTTATATTTTGGGCTATGAGATATTGCTGTAGAACTTTCTATCTATTTAAAACTAAATTAATTGACAAAATTTAAGTTTACAAAATAGAGACTCTTAGCCTTAAATATTTTCTAGAAATACCTTGTAACTTTATATATATATATATATATATATATATATATATATATATTTGATCAAAAGTGGTTTCCAAATTATTTCAAGTAGTTATCTAGACATATATTTGACTAATAAAAATATATTTCTCCAAATTGTATATTTTAAGTATTTTCAAGTATTTATGTAAAATTATTATAAAATAATTTCTAAAAATAGTATAAATATTCAGTTACTCCGAAATTCCTCATATTATTGTCGCTGATCATTACTAATCACATGTTCCTACTTTCTCGCGGTTTTGGACCACATCAACCCCGTCCATCGGACTATTCAGGACTTATTCGATTATCGTACCCCTCCAGGAGACATACCAGGCAAGACACCTTGCCATTACTGTTTAAATTTCCTGCTCAATATCATGCATGTTGTGTTTATTTTTAAGTTGTTTCCTTCTAAATTATATGTAGATGCAAATTACTATATTTTATACAATTGGCTTAGAGTTAAGAGACTACCGTCAAATTTAGTATGTCTCATTGACTTGTCACGATTGTACACGAGTTGTGAGTATCATATAGGGGTCACTTACGTGTGGGCTGATCCCCGTACACATGCGTAGGAATAATTGTCAATAGATGCATGTTAGAAGACTTGACAGTTATCTATTATAAAATAATATGGTGAAAATGACACGTGTTTGTGTGTCGTGGTTACAACACACGTATAATATCATTGGGGGGAGGGGACAGCTACTAGCGTAGGGGATACATTTACTTTTATACACTTTTGGGAGATAGTGTCTCGGATGAGCGCTACGTGTTACCCGGCCGATAGTGTCTCGGATGAGCGCTACTTGTTGGCCACTCTTTATTACTTGCTTATGATAGCCCCTGCGTAGAACGTTGTCCTCTAAATTGTAATCCACATAGAATGGTTAGGAACCTTTACTCATGCATACTTTTCTGTTGAGCTTTAATATTCAGTTTATTAGCATGATATTATGTGTCTTGTTACGTCCCTCTGAGGACCTGGTGATCCCTCCAGGTGTGTGATTCGTGGTTTCTTGCAGGTGCTCTAGCTAAGACCATTCTTTCCTTCGTGATGATTGCTCTTGGACTCGTCATTTGCTCCGCTCGACCAATCACTTTCTTTGTATATTTCTTTCCTATTTAAATTAGTTGGTAGTGGATTTGTCTCCGCCCAACGATTGTATACATGACAAACTCAAGTTGCTTTTATATTATTATTTATCTTTGTGGATGAGATTTAGTGTCTTGGCTTTCTATATTTATAGCTTATGTATATATACGAGCCGTATATTTACTCGTATGTATACAGCTGGCATGATACGTATCTAGTCCCAAGTATTTTGGGACTGGGACGTTACATATTTTTGTGGTGGCCCATGCAGGTCGAGTTTGCCGTTTCGGTTACATGACTGTACCGAACGGGCCTGCAATATAGGACTAGAGTCTAGGATCTCATCCACCTGCTTGACCCTTCCTTGACTAAGTTTTTTGAATCGCTTGTTCAACTTCACTGATCTACATCTTGCTTGACTCCTTCTACCGTAAATTTCTAGTTACGTGCTTAGTAAGATGACTACACTAGTATATGCTCATAGGTTAAACACATGGCTAGAAGGTTACATTGACAATTAATATACATTGGGATTTTATTTGAGTTATAAAGGGATTTATTTTCTTAGAAATATGAACTTAAGGATTAGTTAATTCCAAGTTGGGTAGCAGCATATTACCGCCATCAAAGGATAATTTATTTTGATATTACAAGGTGGTATACACAAGAGGATAGCTAGATTGAGAAAACAAAATTTGGAATTATGATTTTTGAAATTGAGAAATATTTATGATTTATTGGAGGATGAATCGATTTGAGAAATATCTTAAAGTTTTAAAATGACGCAAGATTTACGGTTAAGTTTAAGTTTGGAGTGTAATATGCTAAAGTTATCTCGAGATTTATTGTGAAACCCGTAACTTTTTAAATTAATTAATTGAATATTTAATTAGCTAATTATCAATATAAATTATTTATTTAGGAAATGGTATATTTAGAAAATTATTAAATTGCATGTTTGCTAAATTAATATCTTGCCAGATTATTATTATTATTATTATTATTATTATTATTATTATTATTATTCAAAATATAAATTCTTGGACTTTTGACTGTCTGACCAGACTCGAACCCATTTTCGAGTTCGAACCCATTTTCGGATCATTTCTTTTAAATATAAAATTTTATACTTTGTTTTAAAAAAAAAGATTTTTTGAGAAGAAAAGAAAGGAAAGGATATTTATTAAAGAAAACTTTAATTTCTTTAAACACTTTTTTGTTAAAACAATTACCATACGTTTCCTTTCCCTTCTGAGTGTTAATAGCCGAAGTCCCCTCCGTTTCCGAACGGCCAAGCCGTCGACCCATCGGCTCCCCGTAACTCCGACGAACCCTTCCTCTCCCGTAACCTCTATTCTCCTCTCCTATATAAACCCCTTCCTTTTCTTCCATCCCTCACCACCACTCTCAAACCCACTTTCCCTAACCCCCAAACCCTAGCCCGACCCGACGCCGGAGCTCCCCGCCGGCCTTCGCATACCTCGGCGACTCTGCGCCCAGCCCGCGACCGTCCTCTGCAGTTCCGCGCCAGCCCCCACTGGCGGCCTGACGTCGGCGCCCCTCCGCCCTACCCATTGCCGCGGCCACCCAGGCCTATCCCGACCAGGACCACCCTCCGCGCGGCTTTCCGGCGCTGTCCCCTCCGGACCAGAGCTTCCCGAGCTCCGCGACGCTTCTCCGAGTTCCCGACCCCGATCCCGCTGTCTAGCGTTTCCGATTTCATTCCCGAGATTTATCCCACGGCTCTCCGACCAAAGGATTTGGATAATCTCTGATAATCACAGTAGTTCGTCCCTTCCGTCATAGTCAATGATGAATTTGGTCCTCAATCCCGTTACGGGATTCGGTTGGAAGTTCAATTTCGGGAATTCCGAAGTTCTTTGGTATTTTTGTGCTGTGACTTTCGGATTTTATTCCGTGAGTTGATTTTCGGTTCTGTGGTTAAATCGTTTGGATTTCGGAATTTCCGAATCCTTTCGGGATAGGTTCTGTGTTTTGTTTTGGTTCTCGAAATCTCCGATAAGCTTCTGGGATTTTGGTTTAGTAGTTAAATTGGATTGTTGGTATGCTGGTTCCGGGTTTTTCGAATTTGTTTCGGAAATAATTCTGTGAGTATATTCTATATAAAAAAAATGGATTTTCCCCTGGTATGGGATTTGTGTTTGGTGTTTGTGGTGCATTTCCCAGTTTTTGGGTTGACCGAAAATAGAGGAAGTGCTGCCAAATTTTTTTATAAAATTTAATTATTTTAAAATGGTTTTTCGGGAAAGATTGTATTTTGAAAATTTTGGGCGACGACCGTAATTGGTCAATGGGCCCTGGCTAAGTGCAAACGAAACCGGTTTCGCCCGGACGTTGAGGCATTAGCCTATATGATGATTGGACCAAAATTTGAGACTCACTATTTAATTTATTATTAGTTTTATTTTTGAAATTAAATTGTAGGATTTTTAGAGGCTAACAAATGTCTTCTTCTTATTTAAATTTATGTAATAAGGTCTGTAAAAGGGCATAAGCCCATTTGTTTATTCCTGCTGTGAGAAAGTGTAATAGTTTAGGTTTTATTTTATTTTCTTTTATTCTCTGGTTGATTTTCTGTCATGAGAACGTAGTATAAAATAATAATTATTTATTTTATTTTAAAAAGAAAAATAATAAATGTTTTATCACTTAGAAGTTAAGTTGTAAAACTTTTAAATAGAAATTCATGTATTTCTCATTAAAAAGAAAAATCTTAGTTTTATATTTATAGAATACTAAGTTTTTCCAAAAAAATCAATAAATACAATTTTTCTAGAAATTAAATATAAATTGATGGTTCATAATTATAACGCATCGATAATCGCATTTTGTTTGTGTTAGCTAAATAAAGATTAAAATTGACTAGTACAAATTAGAGATTGAAACTAGCACATCTAGTATGGCAATTTTGGAATCTAAGACCGACTTCTCGATTGTAGGATTTCGAGGACAAATCTAAAATTCATCTCGGAGTCATTACCCTCTTTCCAGTCAAACCAAGGCAAGTACATTTTGTGTTAGTTTACAATTATTTAGTAATCGTTTTAATGCAAGTTTAAACCACGATGCAACACGGAACTCTCTCTGAGAGCACTGACCGTAACTACTGTAACTGTTTGGGGACTGGGGGAGTAGTGTAATGAGTATGACCACATCCAAATTAGTATAACAACTGTACGAGCTTACCCCTCTTACACACGGGGATAAGCCATATCTTTCACTGTACAACCCAATCCGGTCATATTTTATTGCCTATTCACATCATAATGTTTTAACTGCTGGGAAATATTTATTTCAAATTGTTTAAAAGTGCATGATTCTATTATTATTTTAATTGTCAAATTAGCATGAATTGTACTTTGCTCACTCCTGACTGGAGACCCAACATTTTTAGGTAACACTGATGAGGCTTTGTTCCGCGATATTTCTCGAGGTCCCAACTAGATGACAATGATTTCGAGACTGATGAGCTGTTTGCCTAGAGTTTTTTCTTCTTCTTCATGATGTATGTAGAAAATGGATTTAAGTTGTATCTTTCATTTCATTGTAAAAGTTTTTAAATTCAGAATAATAAATTGTGGCAATTATTGTGTTGTTGATATTACCTGTAAATGGATACAGCTTACTGCCGCCGTCTCAACAACGGTACAGGCTGGGCATGATCCGATTCGACCCAAGTAATTGGGACCGGGGCGTGACATGTTTTTAGTGGTGGCCCATACAGGTCAGATCAACAACTTAGGAAAACATCTAGAAACATTTAGAACACTAGAACATTAATTTGTCACAACATAGGACCGTTATATATTATAAATATTTTTATTTGTTATAGACTGGTAGGCTACCTTGCTTATGTTTATATCCTAAACCTTCCAGAGAATGGCCACTGACAATACTAATTCTGCTGGCGATGGGGTATCTTCACCCTATCATACCCCACCTCCCCAATCAAGTTCGGAGCCTACACCTCGGCAGCTGGCCGACCATCCCCATAATACAATGGCGGATCCATCATCTTCCCAGATGGAGATGCAGCCCCCTGTGGTATTGCCCACTCCAGCTGCCCCACCGGTACCTGTGGACCCCACCAACCTCATAGGTCTGCTACGAGGAGTGCTAGAAGCCCAGAGAACTCAAGCTGAAGCTCATCGCGAGCAGACGACGATTATGAAAGAAGGCATGGAGAATGCCCATAATGTGGCAATGGCTGCACTGGAGAGAGAAGAAGCAGCTCAACAGGAACCAAGGCCTGCCAAGGTAAACATAAATCTAAGGATTAATTTATGTAACATTAAGGCCATTTAAATTAATGGAGATCATATTGCCAAGGTGCGCGATATTGAGAGTTTCAAGAAGCAGAACCCTCGACCCTTCAAGGGAACCGAGGGAATCGTCTATGCCGATGAATGGCTCGATAGCATGGAGCGTCTCCTAAGCGTCGCTCGACTTCCAGAAGACCTCAAGGCTGAAGCAGTGGGACTCCAACTGCAAAGTGTAGCAAGCACCTGGTATCGGAATGAACCCCGACTCCAGGACATGCAGCTTGACTGGGACACCTTCAAGAGGTTGTTCAAGAGAAAGTTCTTTCCAACATCAGAGTTGCAGGAGATGGAGAGGCAATTTCAGAACCTGAAGCAAGAAAATATGACTGTTGGAGAATATGCGGCAGAATTCGGCCAACTCAGCCGTTTTGCCAAGAACTTGGTAGTTGACCCTGATGATCGTGCTGAAAGGTTCAGACATGGACTGAGAGAGGAGATCCGCACCCATGTAATCTCAGGCGGTGCTAAGACTTATGAAAGGATCCTGGAGCGAGCTCAAGATATAGAGAAGAGCTAACCCGCTCGCTCAAAGAGGGATTATCCTGGAACTAACAACTTCCAAGGTAATCAGAAGAAGCCCAACAACAACAACAACAACAATCGGCCTCCTCACCACCAGCAGCAGAACCAACAGGCGAAGAACAATGATAGAGCACCTCATTGGCAGATCCCTGTCTGTGATTTTTGTAAAAGGCCAGGGCACCAGTCGAACATCTGCAGGAAGAGGCTAGGACACTGCCTAGTTTGTGGGTCTGCCACTCACCAAGTGAAGGACTGTCCCTCGTCGATGCACCGAACTGGAGCTACTTAGCAGAAAGGTTCTCTGCCCACTCAGCAATAACAATTTGGGCATCATCAACAGAAGAATGGGCGAGCTTTTGCCCTAGCAGCAGAGGAACAAGAGCCAGAGCAGGAACCTACAGCTGATGTCATCGCAGGTTTCATTTATGTGCATTCCTATCCTGCCTTAGCTTTATTTGATTCGGGTGCATCACATAGTTTCATATCCATAAAATTTATCTCTGCACACCACATAGATACGGGATTTAGCAAGAAGATATGTAGAGTCATGATCGGTGGAGGACCCCTACCCATTACTGAGACCTGTAACTGCCCTATCACCATATCAGGCCACAAGTTCATAGCACCTTTGCTTGTGATGCCCTTATCCAATTATGATGTAGTCCTAGGGATGGATTGGTTGAGTAAGCAGCATGTGCTGATAGACTGTCACAGAGGATGTGTAGTCTTCAGCCCACCTGGAGAGCCGGAGTTTAAAATCTCTCGAACTCCGGAGGATATGGAGTGTGTTACCTACACCTCTATCACAGAAGAACCCGGACCTCCCCATCCTATCATAGCAGAATTTATGGATGTCTTCCCTGATAGTCTTCCCGGGTTACCCCCAGATCGAGACATAGAGTTCACTATTGACCTAGTCCCCGGCTCTTTCCCTATTTCTAAGGGATGCTACAGAGTCAACCCGAAGGAGGCCAAGGAGATGAAGGATCAGATTAATGAACTGAAGGCTTTGGAATTTATCCGAGACGGAGCTTCACCCTGGGGAGCACCTGTCTTGTTTGTTTCTAAGAAGGACGGAACTGTGAGGATGTACATCGACTACCGGGCGCTGAACAATATCACCATCAAGAACAAGTACCCTCTGCCCCGGATCGATGACCTGTTTGACCAACTCAGTGGAGCCAAGGTGTTCTCGAAGATTGACCTCAGATTCGGCTACCATCAGATCAAGGTCAGGAAGGAGGACATTCCCAAGACGGCATTCAACACCAAGTATGGGCAGTTTGAATTCTTGGTCATGCCGTTTGGACTGACGAATGCTCCTGCTGTGTTCATGAACCTTATGAACAAGATTTTCCATGAATACCTAGATCAGTTTGTCGTTGTCTTCATCGATGACATCCTGATCTACTCGAAGACTGAAGAGGAGCATGAAGAGCACCTCAGGAAAGTTCTGGGAACTTTGAGGAAAGAGAAGTTATATGGTAAGCTATCCAAATGTGAATTCTTTCTAGACAAGGTGGATTTTCTTGGCCATGTTGTCACAGGAGAAGGAATTTCGGTGGACCCAAAGAAGATAGCTGCTGTTGAGAAGTGGTCTACCCCAAGCTCAGTTGCTGAAATCAGAAGTTTCTTGGGCTTGGCTGGCTACTACCGGAAGTTTGTGAAGGATTTTGCCAAGATTGCTGAACCGATGACGAAGCTCACTCGGAAGAATGAAGAGTTCATCTGGACGGAAGCTTGCCAGGCGTCATTTGAGGAACTGAAGAAGAGGCTTATAACAGCACCGATACTTGCGCTACCCGCAGGTACCGGCGGTTTCTCAATCTACAGCGATGCCTCTGGAAAAGGACTGGGTTGCGTTCTTCAACAAAATGGGAAAGTGATTGCTTACGCATCTAGGCAATTACGGACTCATGAGAAGAATTATCCTACACATGACCTGGAGCTTGCTGCAGTCATCTTTGCATTGAAGCTATGGAAGCATTATCTATATGGAAAGAGAGTAGAAATATATACAGACCACAAAAGTCTGAAATATGTTTTCACTCAGAAGGAGCTGAATATGAGACAAAGAAGATGGCTGGAACTGATGAAGGATTTTCACATCGACCTGCAGTACCATCCGGGTAAGGCTAATGTGGTTGCAGATGCACTTAGTCGATACCCAGTGGCGATGTTCTTGACCAAGGAGCGGCACTTGTTGGAGGACATAGAGAAGCTTGGTCTGGAAATTGTACTGCCTGAGGAAAAGATGAAGGAACTAGGGCGAGAAGCTATTATACCTGGAGCTGACTCAACCATGATGCAGTTGTAATTGCGTTCAAGTCTGATGGACAAAGTCAAGGAGACACAATTCCAAGACGAGACGCTTTGCAAACTCAGAGATCAAGTGCTGGCAGGAACACTTGAAGGATTCTCTATCGCCAGTGACGGAGCATTGAAGAGTGGTACGAGGCTGTGTGTACCATCTGGCGATCTGAGGAATGAGCTGATGCAAGAAGCACACCAGTCGCAGTATTCTATACATCCTGGAGCTAATAAGATGTATCGGGATATGCGTACCATCGTTTGGTGGTATGGAATGAAGAAGGATGTATCCAGATTTGTGGCTAGATGTTTGATCTGTCAACAAGTGAAGGCTAGCTGACAGAGACCCGCAGGACTTCTACAGTCGCTGGACATTCCAGAATGGAAGTGGGAGCATATAATAATAGACTTTGTATCAGGATTGCCTCGATCCCAAGGAGGGAAGGATGCTATTTGGATTATTGTGGACCGACTGACTAAGTCAGCTCACTTTATCCCCTTCAAGGTTGGTTTATCTACCAAAAATTTGGCGACACTGTACATGCGGCACATCTACCGGATTCATGGAGTACCGGTAAGTATTGTATCTGACCGAGATACTAGATTTAACTCACACTTTTGGAAGAGTTTACATGACAGCTTGGGAACAAAACTGAAGTTCAGCACAGCCTACCATCCCCAAACTGACAGACAATCGGAGAGGACCATCCAAACGCTAGAGGACATTGTGAGATCTTGCGTCTTAGAATTTGGAGGGTCTTGGAAAGACCACTTGTATTTGGTGGAATTCTCTTACAATAACAGTTACCAAGCTAGCATTGGTATGACCCCATTTGAAGCTCTTTATGGACGTCGTTGCCGCACTCCACTTGCATGGGACGACGTAGGAGAAAGAGTACTGCTGGGGCCAGAAATGGTGACTGATGTAGCGTCGTTGCCGCACTCCACTTGTACTTTGCTCAGTCTTGACTGGAGACCCAACATTTTTAGGTAACACTAATGAGGCTTTGTTCCGCGATATTTCCCGAGGTCCCAACTAGAGGACAATGATTTCGAGACTGATGAGCTGTTTGCCTAGAGTTTTTTCTTCTTCTTCTTGATATATGTAGAAAATGGATTTAAGTTGTATCTTTTATTTCATTGTAAAAGTTTTTAAATTCGGAATAATAAATTGTGGCAATTATTATGTTGTTGATATTACCTGCAAATGGATACAGCTTACTGCCGCCGTCTCAACAACGGTACAGGCTGGGCATGATCCGATTCGACCCAAGTAATTGGGACCGAATCGTGACATTTATTAAAGAGTCTTAAATTAGAACTTATGGTTTTGTAGAAGACTAAAGAATATGGAAGCTTAGTAAAAAAAAAAAATTTAATTTCAAATGGTGTCATATGATCAATGATTTATAAAGTTATTTTTGAGGTTAAAGTCTTGATTATGGATATTTAAATTTTGGGTAAAAAAGATTTAATTTGAGTCACATGATTTGCAATTAATGAAATAGGCTAAGAGTTTATCTCGAGATACATTTGAGAATAGGGAATTTTAAAAGTGATGGCTTATTATGAAAGTTTAGTTGTGCTGC
Source organism: Iris pallida (assembly GCA_029216955.1). Classification (NCBI taxonomy): domain Eukaryota; kingdom Viridiplantae; phylum Streptophyta; class Magnoliopsida; order Asparagales; family Iridaceae; genus Iris; species Iris pallida. Next base: position 14,183,270 of record JANAVB010024997.1, on the reverse strand, counting down.
ATTAGATATGATGAAGGTTATTTGGAATTTATTTAAGGAAATTAAACTTTAAGTTATGATTAAATATTTGATGGAGTATCTTGAGATTTTATTTTGAAACTTTTGAGGAACTTGAAATTTGTAATTAGATCATATATTGGTAGAGGACCAAGAAGCAAGCAAGTCACCCTAATGGGATACAAGTATTCCTCATTAATTGCCATGATAGTTGTATTTACTCGAGTGTAGTTAAGTCATCTGCCAAACTATGTGAAGATATCTCAATCTTGACATACTCGACTTTCCCTCAAATCTAGACCTTTATTCGTGATAGTCTAATCGTTGACACTTAGAAATAAATAAAATCATTCCCTTGACCATACCCTTATCTAAGAGACTATCTTCTCTCTAGAAACTGTCACCCTAACTTACTTTACCTTAATCTACGAGGTTTCCTAAATTATCTTTATTTCACGCTTTAACTTGGTCATTTATTTTGTGCGTTAATCATTATCTCATGTACTCCCACTTTCTATTTTAATGTCTTTTGTGTCCTTTATCCTGATATGGATATTTGAAGCACAACATAAGACTGTTCCCTCCAACAAATTCCATATGTAAAACCTAGACGAGCCCACCTTCATGTAGGTATATCACGTGCCACTAAAACACGTCTTCTTGTACTCTACTTTCATGATATGACTTTTGGGCCAAAAAGACTAAACTATAACCCTTACCATGATACCGATATATTTATCGACCATGGATCTCGACTCAATTCCTTCAACCCAATAAATGAATATGGTCCACCTAATTCCTTAAATACTCAGCTTGTGCTTTATGTTGATTGCTACCCGTGCCTTTATTTTTGTGCCTTATCTTGATTTAATTAGAACCATACCATCTTTACTCCCCATGTAACATTAGCAACTTTTACTTTCCTCCTTTTCGACTAAATTGCTTCACTCATATTTCACCTTAATTCCACCGTGGTTCATGCAACTTTGTTCATTTTATGATTTTCTCGTTTTAAGATGAAAATGGATCATGACTTCCTTTGGATAGAAAGAGATTGGATTAGAAACTCCATAAAGGAGATTAGTGGTATAAATAAAAAAAAGAATAATGGAATTTTGAGGCATAAATTGAAATAAGTGATAAGTGCTATTAGGTGGGATTGAGAAAGGTGTATGTTTTTACAAAGTGATATGATCAAAAGTAAGTATACTGGCGATTGACAAATTATTTCGAAATTTAACAGATGATTGAAGATGAAATTTTTTACATTAATAAATGAGTATGAAATTCTTAATAGAAGGAATGGTTTGTTCTCGATGAAATTGATTAAAGGTAAATTAAAAGTTCAAGAAGGTTATAAAAGACAAATTTTGATTTAAGGAAGATACTTATATCTATATATGTGTGTTGGAGAAGTAAATTTCGAGGATCAGTAAATTAAAACTTTTGGGACTTAATGAATTTCTATCTTTGAGATATTAGATTTGATATATGAATATAGAAAGGATTCCAAATTACGTGAGAAAATTTTGGAGGTTAACCATCAAATTGAAGGAAAGAAAAGAAATATAGATTTCAAGAAATTATGGAAAAAAAAGATTTATGGAAAAATTAAATCTTTGTGGATTATGAAATTTGAAGAGACTGTATAAAGTATTATTGATAAGACAATTCGAGATATGCCGAGGAAATTTTGAATCAAGAATATTGAGCTAGTAAATTTTTAGGATTGGAAGATTGTTGCATTTTGTGAGTTTGCACGTCTTGGATAAATGATAGTCATTTTTATTTAGACATTTATTGGGATGCCATGAGATATCTCCTAAACTATACCAATTTTTATCTAGATTATTGTTGTTCAAATTGCTTGCTGGATTCCGTTTTCGAATCGTCGCTTAAACTTCTTATCGATAAACTCTCGTGCCTATAATTTTACCATCTTGACTAATAATGCTGTTATAATCTAGTTTTGCAAGCTCATTGATTTATCGAGCTTGTTCATGACTTATGCTATTGAGAGCGCTCACTAACAATATTGGCTAATCAGAACCAGTGCATGATGGTCTGATCAACCAAGTGCACTTTGGTTCGCTTTTACCTATTGTTCTACGTGGATGGGACATAATTACAACTTGACCTCTAAAATCCCACCCACGACTGCCTTGACAATTCTTTTAAAATTATTCGGTCGTCTTTGAATCACGTATTCGTAATATCGCTTTTGATCTCTTATTTGCTTTCACGTTCACCTATTTTGGAAGGACAAAGGCACTTATACTGGGATTCCCCCTAGCCGACCTATCACTTATGACCCTTGTCACTCAATGTGCCTATATATTCATCTTAACTTCTCGTCCTTTCCTCGGCCCTACATTTGTGTTAGAAATGAATCATTCTCGTAATCGTGCCCTCAACCCTAACTACTCCTAAATTTCAAGGACGAAATTCTTATAAGTTGGGTAGGATGTAAAACCCCTAAATTTATTACTAATATTTTAAAATTTGGTATTGATTTTTGTTTTGTAAATCGTACGTCGCGTACGAGTTCGCATTTTCATATTTGTACATAGCAAGACGATATATTTATACGAATATTTTATTAAAAGATTTTTTCGAATAAGTATTTAATATTGATTTATTGCGTCGCGTCAAATTTTGGCAAACGTTATTTATTTAATGATATTTATTTTACTATACAATTACAAGTGATAATTTAGAAAAAAATTATTATGAAAATATATTTTGTGTGCCAGTGACATGAAATTTATTTCATGTCCACTTGATTTCACCAAAAATAAATTATAGTTATTTGCAAAAATAAAAATTCTAATATCTAAATATTTTATTGATTTTTGAAATTAATTAATTATTGATATTTAAAATTTATGGAAATATTTTTAAATGAATCTATAGTGATTTAAATTGAATTTTTGATTTTATTTGGATAGATTAAATAGTTTTCTTTTAAGCTATTATCTAGTTTTGATTTGAAGAATTTTATCTAAAATGATTTTAAACGAGTTTAAATGAATTTGAATTTAATTATGAATTATTTAATGGGGGATTTAAACATCCCAATCCTTATCCGAATGGGAATTCTCATATCCTATAAATAGGCAGGTACTCCTCCATAAATTCCTCACATCCACAAATTTCTCCATAATAGTGCGTGCATCGTGTCTGTGAATCTTATTCCATCTTCAGTACAGTTATCCGTGTCGTGTCCGACATCTCGGACATGATGACCATGACAACACATCCAACAACCCTCGCCATAATCCCAGAGCCCCGACATCGAACCTTGTCTCTCCGCATCCAGCCCCTCGTCATTACAGTAGCCTACCGGCACCACCACAAATCACCGTCATAGGCACCCCGCCACCGCCAGACCTTCCACTCACCACTCCGGTCGACCCATCTCTGGCATCGACCAAACGCCACTGCTACCAACACCATTACTGCCATCACCACCTCTCCTCTCGACCATCCTGGTCGAAGCAGAGACCAACGGCACCAGGTCTAGCGACCAAAATCCTACCGCATACCCCGACAATGCCACCAACAGCCACCCGTCGACCACATTGGCCGACCCCGCCGCCATCATCATCCCCATAACCATCGCGGACACCAGTTCCGCCATCCTCGACAGATTGACACACCGTCTCCTTCCGGTGATGCACCGTCGCACCACCCGGACACGTCCACCGCCGACGCCGGTCACCACCACCATCAACCCCCAAATTTTTGCCACCACCAGAAATAAAAAGAGGGGGGGACCCTAACCTGAGCGCCACCACGAGCGTCCCTCCGTCGACCGCCGTCGAGCCAGCGCCGCCCCTTCTCGCGCCAGATTCGGCACGACGAGCCTTCTGACGCCCTCCGTGAGCGCGTTTCCTCCGCCTCCCTCTTGATGTCGCACTCCGCCCGACGCGATCACCGCCGCATATCCGTCTCCAGCGCGCCCGTCGATCGACCACCGTGTAGCTGCCAGCGTCAGCGCCAAGCCGCCAAGTGATAACCCCTCTTTCTCGACCGATGACCAGGCCAACTCCGGCCAACCGGACGCCACCGATCCCTCCGACTTCCCGAGCCCGATTCGCCCCTTCTCCAACGGCCAGCGCCGACTTGCCGCCGCCTCCTCCCAGCCGGAGCCACCACCGCTCCGAGCTACTTCGGTATGCTCCCCTCTTCAATCACTCACTCTTTCTCTTTCCTCTTCTGTGAGGAATTTAGGAAAGAAGCCATTTAAGCTTCTTTAAAGTATATATTATTATTATTATTATTATTATTATTATTATTATTATTATTATTATTATTATTATTATTATTATTGTGATTATTATGATTATTAAAAGGTTTGGTAGTATGGATTTTAAGGGATTACTATTATGATTATTATGATTATTATTATGATTATTATTATTATTATTACTATTATTATTATTATTATTAGTTTAAATATTTTGGTATCATGGGGTTTATATATGTAAAATATATATCAAATATTTTATTATAGTAAATAGTTTAAATATTTATATTATGGGCTATGAGATATTGCTGTAGAACTTTCTATCTATTTAAAACTAAATTAATTGACAAAACTTTAGTTTACAAAATAGAGACTTTTAGCCTTAAATATTTTCTAGAAATACCTTGTATTTACTTATATATATATATATATATATATATATATATATATATATATATATATATATATATATATATATATATATATATGTATATATATATATATATATATATATATATATATATATATATATATGTATATATATATATATACATATATATATATATATATATATATATATATATATATATATATATATATATATATATATATATATATATATATATATATATATATATATATATTTGATCAAAAGTGATTTCCAAATTATTTCAAGTAGTTATCTAGACATATATTTGACTAATAAAAATGTATTTCTCTAAATTGTATATTTTAAGTATTTTCAAGTATTTATGTAAAATTATTATAAAATAATTTCTAAAAATAGTATAAATATTCAGTTACTCCGAAATTCCTCCTATTATCGTCGCTGATCATTACTAATCACATGTTCCTACTTTCTCGCGATTTTTGACCATTACATCAACCCCGGCCATCGGATTATTCAGGACTTGCTCGATTATCGCATCCCTCCAGGAGACACACCAGGCAAGACACCTTGCCTTTACTGTTTAAATTTTCTGCTCAATATCATGCATGTTTTGTTTATTTTCAAATTATTTCTTTCTAAATTATATGAAGATACAAATTACTATATTTTACACAATTGGCTTAGAGTTAAGAGACTACCGTCAAATTTAGTGTGTCTCATTGACTTGTCACGATTGTACACGAGTTGTGTGTGAGAGTTGTGAGTATCATATAGAGGTCACTTGCGTATGGGATGATCCCCGTGCGCATGCGTAGGAATAACTGTCAATAGATGCATGTTAGAAGACTTGACAGTTGGTGAAAATGACACGTGTTTGTGTGTCGTGGTTACGACACACGTATAGTATCATTGGGGGGAGGGGACAGCTACTAGCGTAGGGGCTACATTTACTTTTACACACATTTGGGAGATAGTGTCTCGGATGAGCGCTACGTGTTACCCGGTCGATAGTGTCTCGGATGAGCGCTACTTGTTGGCCACTCTTTATTACTTGCTTGTGACAGCCCCTGCGTAGAACGTTGTCCTCTAAATTGCAATCCACATAGAATGGTTAGGAACCTTTACTCATGCATACTTTTCTGTTGAGCTTTATTATTCAGTTTATTGGCAAGATATTATGTGTCTTGTTACGTTCCTCTGAGGATCTGGTGATCCCTCCAGGTGTGTGTTTCGTGGTTTCTTGCAGGTGCTCTAGATAAGACCATTCTTACCTTCGTGATGATTGCTCTTGGACTCGTCATTTGCTCCGCTCGACCAATCACTTTCTTTGTATATTTCTTCCCTATTTAAATTAGTTGGTAGTGGATTTGTCTCCGTCCAACGATTGTATACATGACAAATTCAAGTTGCTTTCATATTATTATTTATCTTTGTGGATGAGATTTAGTGTCTTGGCTTTCTACATTTATAGCTTATGTATATATACGAGCCGTATATTTACTCGTATATATACAGCTGGCATGATACGTATCTAGTCCCAAGTATTTTGGGACTGGGCGTTACACAATGTTCTTGTACCTTGCAAATTTGTCTTCAAAATATTCTGCGTCGCGAGATTCAATACCATGATTTGACTTAATAACAAGAAATCTTCGAGCATCATTCTTCTCGGCATAACCCAAGAAGATCGTCTTTGTAGTCCTTATCCCAAGCTTCTAAATCTTCAGATCTGGAAGCTTTATATATGCCAGACACCCCTACATTCGAATGAAATTTAAGTTAGGTCTGACCTTGAACTAGAGTTCATGAGGAGTAACGTCTGAAGTTGCATGAGGCACTCTATTTAGAATAAAAGTGACCGTCAATGCAGCTTCTTCCCAGTAGAATTTTGGAAGACCGACAGTCAACAACATTGAGTTTATCCTTTCTGGCAACGTTCTGTTCCTCCTCTCTGCTACTTCGTTTGATTAAGGAGAGTATGGAGCCGTAGTCTCGTTGATAATTCCATATTCTTTGCAGAACGATGCGAATTCATGAGACCGGTACTCTCCATCTCGATCATTTCTTATTCTCTTGAGTTGTTGTCCAGTCTGCCACTCAGCCTCGACCCTGAACTCTTTAAACTTCTCGAATGCTTCATCTTTGGCCTTCAACTGGTAGACGAATGCATACTTTGAGAAGTCATCGATGAAGGTTATGAAATACTTTATTCTGACCTTTGTAGAGAACTGTTTGAAGTCACAGATATCGGAGTGTACAAACTCCAGAAGACCTGTGCTTCGATTATCCTGAGGAAAGGGTTTCCTTGTGATCTTTGTTTGAGCAAAAACTCCACATTTCTTTACCTTACTCCTACATTTGGAGATAAGTGTCACGTCTCGCTCTCGGAGGAGCGATCGTCCTTGCTAAGGCGTGATGCCGCACGAGGCTAGGTTGCGCTCATGCAAGGCCAAATCCAGAAACGGCCGATTGAAACTAGGCCACAGAGTCGCACAGAGTGTCCCCATTTACAGCGGAAAGTAAATGAACATAAATTGAAACAACTCAATAGTCTTTATTGATATTCAAAAAGTATTACAAACGGCACTAGGACAAGATTACAATTCGCTCAAGCTCTCTCTCTGAAACATAAAAGGTGTGCCAAGTGGCTTACAAGATGGAATAATTCATGGCGATGTTCCGATACATTATGTCCTGTATATGATGCTTAAGTTCCTTTGCAACGCTCCAAGGCTCCAGAGTTAGCTCTGCGCCTTAGCACGTTCGAGGGAAGTCTCCACACCCGACGAGGTTCTCCCGTACCCTGCAATTAGACTATGTAGTTATCGGTACATTATTATGCACTGGTGGGGAGGCTAGCTCGCCTACTCGCTATCATTACCAAACTCGTTCATTTTACTTTTGTGTACCATCCATCAGTTATTGTCTTACTAATCTTACCTTAAGATCAATTTCATGGCATATGATTTAAAGCCTATCTCATGTTATCGATGTCAAGTGTCGCATAAGAATAACATGCGCAACTTACCATACATACCGTATGATCTTCCTTGTTCAAGGTAAACCAAGTTAGCCAACATATTATACGTAAAGACTTAACAGATTGTATAAGCATTCAAGATGTGTCGAGGGCGTGTTCCAACCTGTCACTATCATATTTTAGCTTGAGGGTATTTTAGTCATTTTGTGAATTTTGAATTTATTTTGATTTATTGAAGTGATGATTATTATTTTTGACTTTTGCTAGTTGACACTTTGGAGACTAACCTAGATGTTGACTCTAGCTATGGTGACTTGATTAGCATGGTGGGACCCTAGTCTAACTTAAGTCAACCCAAGTTAAGTCATTTAGAATCAAGATTTAAATAGGAGAATAAAAGATTAGGTTTAAGGACTTGTGACTTATGAATTGATTTCTTTTACCATTTAAACTTGGCCCAAAGCCCACTAGTGAAACCCTAATCCTAAATCCTTCCTATAGTGGCCGGCCACATTGGGAATCCCCCTATAAAGTCTCTCTTTCATTTTTCTTGCCTCTTTTGTATCATTGCAACTTTTTGAAAAGGAAAGGTATTGTCCATCTTCCCAAATTCATAACTAATTCATTTTAATTCCTTTTTGACTCTAGTTTCTTGCATTAGAGTCTAATCCTAATCTATTTTCTGTTCATGGAGAGAAATCTCAATTTTGGGACAATTTGGAGATTTTGGTTAGCAAGGAGAATAATTATATTTAGGGATTTTCTTTGTCATTGGCACACTATATAGGTAAACCCTCTAAATTATATTTAATTTCTGATTTCTTTGTATGGTAGCCTAGATCTAGGTGTCCCCTAGCTGTGGTGTAAGTTTTGTAAAAGTTTGTATTGATGTCGTGTCCGTATCGGACACGTATCCTAACCTAGTTCTAGGTGTTTGTGAAAATACCTCAATAGAAATTATTTTGATATTTTTGAAAAGTAATTAAATGGATTTATTGATTTATATATGTGTTTTGATTTCCAACTCGACTGAGTTGATTTTCGACACGATTTGCGTCAGTTTCGGACACGAGAACCCGTGCACGATGCAGTGTGCACTGTGCCCTGCCACTCGGGTATCCTAGCGGACACGACACCATTTAATGTGAAATTTGGTTGACACCTTGGACACATGACTGACATGACACGTATAAAATTTTAGGTCATTTGATCGAGCGGATTGGAAGAAATCCCACCCGCATCAATTTTACACTGCACGTGACACTGTCGAAATTTCTCACTGATACGGGCTTCCCGTATCGACACGGCATCACGTGGACACGTGTCAGGGTCCTATACGTGTAGCCCTACCCTAGGTGAACACGTGGACACGTGCCCGAGGTGGCTCGTGTCGAGTGTTGTGTCCTAGACCAACTGACACGCGTTGTCACGCCCCAGAACCAGAATACTGGAGAGCGGGGGCAGACATAGCCAGCTACGTATAACGGGATGGAATCCACACCGCTATACGGTCACAGCTGTCTAGATATGTGAGGGTTTCACTACAATCCATCAGTCTCTTAAGGTCATAAAATAGCCTATTGTCTCAATCTCAACCAACTAATAATAGTTACAAGATGTCAGACCACCAAATACACAATAGTAAGGCGTCCCATACATTACATATTCGGAATGATCATGAAGCTAGTCGTTACAAAATGTTAGGACTAGCAAGAGTTTAGTCATACATGATCAACCCCCGGGGCTTGTCAATCATGTTACAGCCCGTAGGCAGACAGTAAGTAAGTACAATCGAGCTAACACTTGCTCGTCGGCTAAACGCCTCAAAAGAATAATTTACAATATTACAGTAGAAGAACAAAAGAAACCCACTCGATGCCCTGGTTACGCTTGGTGACCACCATCGGGCTGGAAAGTAGGGAGATCCTTTGGTGCTGCTCCGGTATCTGGCCATACAAAACCAGCTGGGTCAGACCCAGAAAGAGCAAGTGCCACAAAGGAGGCTTCACTTAAGGACTAAAACCAATAAATCATCAGCATTCAACATGTAAGAAAACAATAAGTAACACAGATTAAGGTTTGTGCACTACCAATGCACTTGTCCCAATCAGAGAAAATAATTAAGAGAAGCATCATTGACATAAGACAGCTGGAGAATCATGCTAAATAAATATAGCTGGGCAATATATAAAAAAAAGACGAAGGTACTATTCCGGAAGCCAGTTTACAATCCTTAAACCAAACAAGGACCGAAATTGTAACCCTTCACCTGAACAGAACTTAGTCTCTGATCATTTATTGCTAAAGGTGACAATCATTAAGGTGAAAAGGATAGAGAGTACAATGATAAAAGTGACAATGAAGAGTACAATGCATTAGAGTGACAATAGAGTAGAATCATTATAGTAACAATCTGGAGTCACAATCATTCAATCAATCTGGTACAATCTTGCAATCAATCACTTCTAGACAATACTATACTGGACTAGACTCCATCCAATCAATCACGGCCAATCATTGCCTACGGCTTTCTATATTAACTAACTAGGGTTATCACAATCCTAGTTACTAGCAAGATGCAATAAGGTGCTCCAAGTAGTCACAGCCCTGCAGCTATCCAGGTTATCCAGGCGAACATTATAGTGACAATTCAGAGAGTTCAATCATTAAAGTGACAATCAGAGAGAGAGTACAATGTACTAGAGTGACAATAGAGTTCAATCATTACAGTGACAATGGAGTACAATCATTATAGTGACAACGGAGAGTGCCCCACGTAACAGTGGACTGGAAATGTGCCCTACTCGTCGGCAAGCTACAAGTCCAAACATTTGCGGCCGGAATAACGGGATTGCCTGTAACTGGAGAACATCTCTTCATGACTAGTGAATTATTCTATTTATTAACCTTAGTTTATTTCAATATGTACCCCTGACCGTGGTACTCAGGGATCCATGCCCTAGACATGATGCAAGACACACTGGTTCATTTATCAATACATTCACAAGTCACCCACGGTGTCCAGGTCAATATTACATTATCATGTTAATAGAGCCGTCGCAACGGCGCTCAATAAACTATGCCATTTACTTATCTGGAGTGAACCACCACGGGTCACTATCAAGTTGCTCATAGAATTCAATACGTCACCCATGCTATGCTCACATCGTGCTCATATCAATGTCGTGTCAAAAGGCGTAAGGATATAAACAGGAAATACCATGCACTAAAAGAAGATGAAATAAAATATAATGCAAATAGATGCCAAGACTAGACTGCGCTAGGCAGCCAGGGTTAGATTGCGCATGGGGTTCAGAGGAACAGGTTACGCCAGGGTTGGATTGCGCATGGGGCCAACTACGCTGGAGTCGAACTGCGCCAGAGCCAAGTACGCTATGTTGGATTGCGCTGGAGCCAACTGCACTAGGTCGGGTTGCGCAGAGGATGGATTGCGCGAGGGTCAGATTGCGCTGGATCCAAGCGCGCAGGGATCAGGTTGCGCAAGAGGATGCGCGGTTCGGCCCAGAGGGCCGAGCGCGGGTCAGCCCAGCGCTAAAGAGCGCTGGCCGAGAGGGTGGTTGCGCAGTTCAGCCCAGGGGGCCGAGCGCAAGTCAGCCCTGCGCTAAAGAGCGCAGGCCGAGGGGGTCTTCTTCTCCAGGCCGAGAGGAAACTCTTAAGAACCCTAAAATTCCAATCTTCAAATCTTGACCAAAACAAAACCAAATTTGGATTTCCAAGGTTCTAACTTGTGTAAAATTGAATTCTCTTCCACATGGAACAATCAAAACATGAAAATGAACAAGTTTTATAGATCAAAACCACCAAAATCCGAAAATACTTCAATCCTAGATCTATAAAATTCCAAGCTCCAAATGGAGAAAACCCAAGTTCTAATGTTGCTTAAAATGAGCTAATAAAGCTATTAGACAAATAAAATGTAGCCCTCAAGTGATAGCAAGATGCAACTTGCCTAGGTTGGTGGAGTGTTAATGGTAGAGAGGAAAGAGTAATGAGGAAGAAGATGAAGAAAATGAATGAGGAGAGAGAGAGAGGGGAATTGATATTTATGGTAGGATGGTGGTGGTTCTCCATGTCAAACCCAAAATAAACCAAGCCAAGATAAACCAAGGTGAACCAAGTCAAGGCCAATAAACTCTCTCTAGCAATTTAAACCAAATGAATCATGAAATAAACCAAGCCAATACAAAATAAACCAAGATAACTAATGATGATTAAAAAAAATATGGGTCCAAAACACGTATACGTACACTAAATACGTATCACGAATTTGGGACATTACATCCTACCCACCTTAAAAGAATTCCGTCCTCGAAATTTAATCAAGAGGCTAGAGATGTAAGGGAAAGCTATTCTATCATAGGCAATCTACTACTACCAATCAATCATACAATCATTCATGCAAGCAAGGATTCGAAACGTAAGGCATAAGGAAAATATTACACCTTACGAGCCAAACCAGCCGGGATGACCTGATCAGATATCATCCTCATGCTCCCAAGTTTGACTCTCCAAAAGAGGGATGACTCTAAGCAACACGGACTGAACTGATAGTCTTGCGCTTGAGGTCTCTCTCTTTGGTCAAACATGGACACGGGTCTCTCCTCATACGAAAAGGTTTGTACCAATAACCAGTTTTGAATGACCTAGGATATAGCTCGGGTCCGGGATGTTCCGTCACAATTAGGATACATGAAATACGTCATGCACCCCACATAATGACGGTAGAAAAGCAAGATGAGAGGATACATATACCTCTCGGCCGATTCTGAACCTGAGCCTGGGCTAGGGCAAACTGCCGCGGGTTCTGTTGCTGGAAAGTCTGGGCCTGAGTCGGCAATGGCCCCGGGAACGGGAACTGCTGTGGTTGGTGAACTGGAGCTGGTTCTGGTGCTGGTGCTGGTCCCATAACCGAGGGACTAGATACTATCGATGCTTGTCCGGTGCTCCACATAATAAACACAATCCCAACGCCTTGCGACACTCCGCTACCACGTGTCCAGGCTTCCCACAATAAGAATAGCCCACGGCGGAAGACTGCGCTTGCTTCTGTTTCTGCTGAGAGTACGTCGGGGTTGAGTGCTGGTCCGACGTTACTAAAGCTGCTCGCCTCGGAGCTCCAATTGTTAAAGTCCTAGCTACTGGGGGTGGTGCCGAAGACTGGTTCATTTGACTATGGGACCGCTTCCGACCTCCGGTCCTGTCCACTATTCTCTGGGAGGTATACTCGTGCCTCCTTGCTGCTCGCAACACTGCATCATAGGTCTGATGCTCGAACTATTCTACTGCCAATATAATCTCCAGATGAAGTCCCTGCTGGAACCTCTGCGCTCTGTCAAACTCGGTTGCCACCAAGGTGGGAGCAAACCGACTGAGTCTGGAAAACTCGGCCGCATAACCGTCGACCGTCCTCCCCATCTGCTTAAGATTACTGAACCTGGTCTGCAAGTCATATCGAGCCACTGCATCATAATACTTGGTCTGGAACTTCTCGCTGAACACTACCCAGGAGACAGGTGTTGCCAATCCCACTGCTTGTATGGCCCACCAACTGCGGGCTAGATCCAATAACTGTAGGCGTACCACAGCCACCTTCTCGTCTTCTGGAGTCTTTACGGCTTCGAGAATCACCTCTATATCCTGTAGCCAAGCATCGGCAGCAATGGCATCCTCGCTGCCATCGAAGAAGGGAGGGTTCAGGCGCTTAAAACTGTTGACCGCACTGTTCCCTCGAGGACCACTTCTATTCAGAGCATCTTATACTACTTGGTGCAGGGCATCTCCCTGAAGATCTTGGAACGCAAGCAACTCACGGATGAGTCCTACCAATCCTCCATCCTCTGACCCTGCTGGCTGGACGGGCTGAACTGGCGGTACTGGTTCTCCAGGAGACACGGCTCGGGAGGCTGCTGCTGAGGACTGAGCTCCTTCTGGCTGATCAACAGGAACGATGTCACTGAAGCAATAACATCAGGGATATTAAGAAAGGGTCAGGATAGATCAATGATACAAGCATGTTATCAAGTCAGGAATTCAAGGAGATATGAAGATACGAGGGAAGATCAAAGGAGAGTACAGATTGAGACATCTATTCGGTAAACCCTCACACATCTTGATTTACAAGACCTGCATGGGCCACCACTTAAACCATGTCACGCCCCAAAACCAGAATACTGGAGAGCGGAGACAGACATAGCCAGCTACGTATAACGGGATGGAATCCATACCGCTATACGGTCATGGCTGTCTAGATATGTAAGGGTTTCACTACAATCCATCAGTCTCTTAAGGTCATAAAATAGCCTATTGTCTCAATCTCAACCAACTAATAATAATTACAAGATGTCAGACCACCAAATACACAATAGTAAGACGTCCCATACATTACATATTCGTAATGATCATGAAGCTAGTCGTTACAAAATATTAGGACTAGCAAGAGTTTAGTCATACATGATCAACCCCCGGGGCTTGTCAATCATGTTACAGCCCGTAAGCAGACAGTAAGTAAGTACAATCGAGCTAACACTTGCTCGTCGGCTAAATGCCTCAAAAGAATAATTTACAATATTACAGTGGGAGAACAAAAGAAACCCACTCGATGCCCTGGTTACGCCTGGTGACCACCATCGGGCTGGAAAGCAGGGAGATCCTTTGGTGCTGCTCCGGTATCTGGCCATACAAAACCAGCTGGATCAGACCCCAGAAAGAGCAAGTGCCACAAATGAGGCTTCACTTAAGGACTAAAACCAATAAATCATCAGCATTCAACATGTAAGAAAACAATAAGTAACACAGATTGAGGTTTGTGCACTACCAATGCACTTGTCCCAATCAGAGAAAATAATTAAGAGAAGCATCATTGACATAAGACAGCTGGAGAATCATACTAAATAAATATAGCTAGGCAATATATAAAGAGAAGACGAAGGTACTATTCCGGAAGCCAGTTTACAATCCTTAAACCAAACAAGGATCGAGATTGTAACCCTTCACCTGAACAGAACTTAGTCTCTGATCATTTATTGCTAAAGGTGACAATCATTAGGATGAAAAGGATAGAGAGTACAATGATAAAAGTGACAATGAAGAGTACAATACGCTAGAGTGACAAAAGAGTACAATTATTATAGTAACAATCTGGAGTGACAATCATTCAATCAATCTGGTACAATCTTGCAATCAATCACTTCTAGACAATACTATACTGGACTAGACTCCATCCAATCAATCACGGCCAATCATTGCCTACGGCTTTCTATATTAACTAACTAGGGTTATCACAATCCTAGTTACTAGCAAGATGCAATGAGGTGCTCCAAGTAGTCACAGGCCCTGCAGCTATCCAGGTTATCCAGACGAACATTATAGTGACAATTCAGAGAGTTCAATCATTAAAGTGACAATCAGAGAGAGAGAGAGTACAATGCACTAGAGTGACAATAGAGTTCAATCATTACAGTGACAATGGAGTACAATCATTATAGTGACAACGGAGAGTGCCCCACGTAACAGTGGGCTGGAAATGTGCCATACTCGTCGGCAGGCTACAAGTCCAAACATTTGCGGCCGGAATAACGGGATTGCCTGTAACTGGGGAACATCTCTTCATGACTAGTAAATTATTCTAGTTATTAACCTTAGTTTATTTCAATATGTACCCCTGACCGTGGTACTCAGGGATCCATGCCCTAGACATGATGCAAGACACACTGGTTTATTTATCAATACATTCACAAGTCACCCACGGTGTCCAGGTCAATATTACATTATCATGTCAATAGAGCCGTCGCAACGGCGCTCAATAAACTATGCCATTCACTTATCTGGAGTGCACCACCACGGGTCACTATCAAGTTGCTCATAGAATTCAATACGTCACCCATGCTATGCTCACATCGTGCTCATATCAATGTCGTGTCAAAAGACGTAAGGATATAAACAAGAAATACCATGCACTAAAAGAAGATGAAATAAAACATAATGCAAATAGATGCCAAGACTAGACTGCGCTAGGCAGCCAGGGTCAGGTTGCGCCAGGGTTAGATTGCGCATGGGGTTCAGAGGAACAGGTTGTGCCAGGGTTGGATTGCGCATGGGGCCAACTGCGCTGGAGTTGAACTGCGCCAGAGCCAAGTGAGCTAGGTTGGATTGCGCTGGAGCTAACTGCGCTAGGTCGGGTTGCGCAGAGGATGGATTGTGCGAGGGTCAGATTGCGCTGGATCCAAGCGCGCAGGGATCAGGTTGCGCAAGAGGGTGCGCGGTTCGGCCCAGAGGGCCGAGCACGGGTCAGCCCAGCGCTAAGGAGCGCTGGCCGAGAGGGTGGTTGTACAGTTCAGCCCAGGGGGCCGAGCGCAAGTCAGCCCTGCACTAAAGAGCGCGGACCGAGGGGGTCTTCTTCTCCAGGCCGAGAGGAAACTCTCAAGAACCCTAAAATTCCAATCTTCAAATCTTGACCAAAACAAAACCAAATTTGGATTTCCAAGGTTCTAACTTGTGTAAAATTGAATTCTCTTCCACGTGGAACAATCAAAACATGAAAATGAACAAGTTTTATAGATCAAAACCACCAAAATCTGAAAATACTTCAATCCTAGATCTACAAAATTCTAAGCTCCAAATGGAGAAAACCCAAGTTCTAATGTTGCTTAAAATGAGCTAATAAAGCTATTAGACAAATAAAATGTAGCCTTCAAGTGATAGCAAGATGCAACTTGCCTAGGTTGGTGGAGTGTTAATGGTGGAGAGGAAAGAGTAATGAGGAAGAAGATGAAGAAAATAAATGAGGAGAGAGAGAGAGGGGAATTGATATTTATGGTAGGATGGTGGTGGTTCTCCATATCAAACCCAAAATAAACCAAGCCAAGATAAACCAAGGTGAACCAAGTCAAGGCCAATAAACTCTCTCTCTAGCAATTTAAACCAAATGAATCATGAAATAAACCAAGCCAATGCAAAATAAACTAAGATAACTAATGATGATTAAATAAAATATGGGTCCAAAACACGTATACGTACACTAAATACGTATCACGAATTTGGGACATTACACGCGTGCACGAGACTGTGCTGTGTCATATGTGTTCGTGTGTGTTAAAATTTGATTGGACATGTCGTATCCCACTTTGGGGACACGACACAAACTATAATGCTTGTTCACATATAACACTTTGATTACCAACCCTTAGATTCGATTATTAATTGTATTTGGATTCGAAAATCAAGTTTCCCCAAAATTCTGATACCTAGTTCACTGTTATTAATTTTCTGAGAATTAGTTGTATTCTAAACTGTTTCTAATGATTAATTATCACTGATTGGGTCACATGTATACATCTGAGTATTAGTTACATGTTAGGGTTCATGATTGGTGATTGATCATTGGTTTTGAAATTGCTTTGGACTGTTTAATTGAAAACTGTCGTATGTACTCTGAAATTTGAAAACCTGAGACAATGTAATGTGAACACTGATTTTCTAATCATACACTCACACATGAATATGAGAACATATTGACCTGACACCCTACATCTCTACACACACACAAACTGTCATATGTTGCACTGATTTCTAATGTGTGCACACACATACACACACTACTGCCACACCTAAAAACTGAGAACCTATGATGATATCTACACACACATTACACTATTTTCCTGGGACCCTATAGCTACTGTTTTCTCTACACACACACACATGTAAACTAATAACCTACCTACTGCTGCACTAATTTTCATAATATATACACACACACATGTATGAACCTGACACCCTAGCCTATGTTGTAATATGTTTACACACATTACCCTACAAAACCTAAGAACCCATGTTGATATCTATACACAATCATACATTGATTTCTCACACACTATTGTACACACATGACACTCTCTCACTCTATGTATACATATACAATATCTATAATCTGTGTGATAATAATAATGTGATATATATGAATGTTGCTTATATTAATTTAGTATATATATATAATGTATGAAAATATGTGTGCTACCAATATATGTATTTGGCCTATATAGCCCTATGTGATATAGCCTATGTGTATTAGCATGAATACACATGAGATGTGTGATTGATAGGCTTGTATGGCTTTGTGATGATGTATGAATGCTAGGATAGACATGGCTAGGCTTAGTGAGACTTGTTTGGGTTAGGTTGACCTAGTTGACTAGTGTAGTTGACTAGAGTTGACCAAAGGTTGACTTTAGCCTAGATCGACCCAAACATCATGTAGAATGCATTGTAGCAGTCTATTTTACCATTTTGGATATGTTGTGACTTGTACTGTTCTATAGGAGCCAGACACCACTCCTCAGACAGTATTTCATTTCAGATACTCAGGATATTAGGCGAGTACATTCTCTGATCATTTCATAACTTGCTTATGATTATATTCTTGCTCTAGATTACTTTACTTGAATGCTGTCACGTTGGTAACACGGATTGGTACTATATGGATCCCTTCATGAGATGTTATCCCTCCTAGGAGCATCGGATACTCATGTCTTATGTGTTTCACTTACATCATGTATCTCATACTTCTACTATCATGAATCTATCATGAATTAGCTTGTGACTCATATACTCTCATGAATCACAGAGCCTTTACAAATCTATTCATGAATCACTCATTATGAGTCAGTAGTGTAGTCATGAATCTTAACGTAACTTGACTGGATCCTTGTGTATTGATTAGGAAAATGGGGGAGTAGAACTAAACATGTGAATATTCCAAAGTAGTGTAGTCATGAATCAACTCTTTAGTATAGCCATGAATCACCTCCAGCTGTTCACATGTTTATCTTGTACTCTGATTCACTAGTCACTGATAGTTCTCTATTTATAGTAGCTATTTACTTACAGTTCTCTCTTTTATACCATGTTGTTCTTTCAGTTTCATGTATCTTACTCTCTAGCATGTTTATATTTTCTAACCTGTTATGATTTGCGTGAGATGTATTGTGCTCGCTCCTATCCTGACTGGACATATTGAAAATATTACAGAGGATGAGGACGAGGCGCTCTGTACTACATACTATAGGACTACCCTAGAGGATTGTTGTGACTTGGATCTCCAGCAGGATCCATTAGCAGTGGATGACACACCTTTAGTCTAGAGTTGTCTTTTCAGTTGTACTTATTTCTCTGGATTATTGTATTTGAGCGTTGGATGTTTTTGGATTATTGTGATATCTTAGACACTTAGATTCTCTATCTATTTGTATTTTTTGTGGATTCGTTTTATATCTATCTACCTTATCGTATTTCTACCTTAGTTGTGATTGAGACTGTATTTCTGTATTGTCCTCCATTTGGAGTATATATACTGTATATGTACCTTATATTGTTAGATGTTGTGACCTAGGACAGCGTTCTACCGTCGACACTGTGACGTAGGTTGGGCGTATTCACTTCTCGTGCCCTTACTCTAGGGTGCGGGTTATGACACAACCTCAGGTGGACGAAGTATTCGAGTTTGTCAAGTTGTGTTGTACTCAAAAGCTTTATTCAGATGTTCATATTCACTCAGTTATTCAATTGTTTAGTTTAGTTCACTCAGTTGATCAGCTTAGTTTATTCAGTTGTTCAGACTTCTTAGATTTCTTGTTTCAATGCAAGGTCTCGTACGCAGAATGTCATAATCGCGCCAACTAAATTTAAATGCACCGGTCGCTGGCACCACAAGCCATTTTGGACTATCCATCTTAGTATCATGGTTCCCTATCAGCCGGTGATGGCTGGTACACCCTGATAGGCTACGCAATACCCGACTTACGACTCTTGGGTGGCAGAGCCCGCACCCAAGCAGCCCGTAAGCCATGATTTTGCCTAGGCCGGCCACGATGTTGTGATCATTGCCTTGGAATCCTCATTCATTTTTTCCCTCGTGCACCGAGTTGTCCACGACCATTTCGTATTGTCTTGTCATTTTTAACTTAAAGGGCTGTCTTTGAGCCATAGTCAATTATCGACTAGGTTGGCGGCGGCATCCGTGCAACACGGGTAGCGAGCCCCGTTGCACGTCTCCGTCATACCTGTCACTAATCATTCTTCTCTTTTTACCTTTTCTTTCTTTCACTTATTCATTCATTCGTTCACTTATTCATTCATTTATTCGTTGATCCATTCATTCGCTTATTCGTTCATTCGTTTATTATGCAGCTTCCTGTACGGGAACTGCCTTGGCGACACAACTATGCCAAAGCCTTTCGATGTTGCTATACTCTGCTCGGAACGACTATGTTGATAGTTTTCCTGCCTCATTTTAGTGAACCATTTATTGTTTTGTGCTTCAAGTTGTAGTACGATCTAAGTTACAAGCATTTCGTTCATAAGTTAACGCATAAACAATTCTACTCAAGAGTAAGCTGTGCCTTGGCACGAGCATGGACTTGTGGTACGAGGTTCAAGTAACATTCCATGTTCTACATAAGCATACAAGATGAGATTATTCCCTTAGCTAGGTACATTGAGTCGTTTTATTAGCATGTACGGTGTTATCGCCTAGCGATCTAGAAATATTATCATTATTATTATGTGTCTAGGCTAAGCAAAGACAGGTTTATCAGAGCCACCCACCTTAGCGATGATCGTATCGGCCGAGCGAGACTCCGAGTACGCCTTTGAAAGTCTAAGTCTCGATTCTTCTTGATGTCACGCCCCGATCAGGAAAATCGCTCGTCCTCGCATCGATTTATCTGAATCATCGTCCTCGCAGGGCGTGATGCCATACGAGTCTGGAGTTGCACTCGTACAAGGCAAGATGACAAGTTCTCAAATGGTTATCTTTGATTTGATATTAGCAACTGAAGAATACAGAGTATACGAAACAATTCTCTTTTATTCAATAAATGAACTGAGGTTACAAAGGCTTTCAATAGCCCAACTAAATTTGCCAGATTGGCTACAACACTCAAGTTCTCTCTTGTCCATAAAGGATTTTATCGTTCCATACATCATGCCTTCTATATCTAGGCCACATCAATCCTGTTGTAAGTTCGAGCGTCAATGCGATCGCATATTTTAAACATTACGTCATTCCATGCCTCAGCGTGATCAAGCGAAGCTCCGCCGCAAGCAGACCATTCCTTGAATCTACTAGCAAACTAGTGGGGGATTAGTACTTTTGTCCTCGCTGTACTGACCAAAGACCCACTTAACTAAACTGATATTTAGAAATGTATTGATTCATACAGCATATAATGTACGTAGTTATCTTTTTATGTCCTCCTTAGGATCGATTTCATGGCATATTCAAAATAGGGAAAGTATGTTATCATGGCAAGCATGTTATTTCAATTCACATAAGCAAACAAGCAACCAATAGCAATCTCGTGTTGTTTCATGACTTCTTACCAAACTTTGATGCACTTGCCCTTGCACCGTTGCAAGGCGAATATGTAACTCCACCTTTCCAGAATTAAATTTTTTTTCCTTTTTCTAAATTTATATTAAATTTATTGGAAATAATATTACATTTTAGTAGGTGGAGTGGTATTTATAGTTTAGTTATTTTTGGGCTTAACCCATTTCATCAAGCCTTAGGTTGGGCCAACCCTTATTGGGCTTCAGGGTTAAGGATTTCAGAACACACACAGCCAGGATTAATTTTTTTCCTCAAAAACCTTCTTTCCATTACAGCCAGGAATAGACATTTCCATTGTTTTCAAATTTCATTTCAGATCTCATTCTCCTCTAACCGACTGTCAGAGGAGAATGAAGTTTTCCCGCCACTAGTAGCCTAAGGCTCACGCCACCAAGCCCTATATAAGTTCACCCTTTCTATTCCAGATCTCATTCTTCTCAAAACCTAATCGAAGCATAGGCCTCCTTAGCAATGGTGGAAGGATTGAAAGCAGGCGGTGGTGCTTGGAAGTCCTCACAGCGTAGGGACTTGATCAATTTCATCAAGTTTTCTTCAATCTGGTGAGTTCCTCAGATCTCCTTGAATCAGTCTTGCCAATTTTGAGGTCACTCTTGATCCTGTCTTGATAAATTTCCTGATGCTAGTATAGCACGCGAGTCCTTGGCTGATCGATTTGGATTTCTGGGAAAAGTCGAGATCGAAGTAATCATGGTGAGATCCTTTGATCCCTTTTGATTTGAGTCCAGCTAGATTGAGTGAGTGAGTATTCATTGATATGTTGATTGATTCAGTGTTCTTCTGATTGAACTGTGGAGGAAATCGATTGGGTTTCTTGACAGGAACAATAGGTGAGTATCTCAACATTTTTCCTTCACAGTGAACCCAATTCAAATAGCTAGGATT
This sequence comes from Iris pallida, assembly GCA_029216955.1. Classification (NCBI taxonomy): domain Eukaryota; kingdom Viridiplantae; phylum Streptophyta; class Magnoliopsida; order Asparagales; family Iridaceae; genus Iris; species Iris pallida. Next base: position 14,161,345 of record JANAVB010024997.1, on the reverse strand, counting down.
GGGATTTATTCGATTCACCATTTGTTCTTCTCAAATTCCTGCTGATTAGATTTTAAGTTATCCCCTGTTTTCTGTGATTTTGATTTTGGTTTAGAGGAGATTGTATAAATCCACAAGGACTCGTGTTCAGATCTGGACAGTGATCAATCTTTATTTTCTTCACAGGTAATTTTAGTTCTTGTGTTTTATTTTGTGGCCAAGTGAGTGAATGTGATCTAGATATTAGAATGGTGAAATCCTGAAGTTCAATATGTCTTCTGATATCATTCTGAAAGGACTGGATGTGGAATTATAGTTTGAAGTTCAGTGTGTGCTATGTACAATTTTAATTAACATGATAGGGTTATAGCCATGTGTTGATTAAATGCTTGAACCTAAGGTCCAACCCAGGGTTAGGAATAGGCATCGACCATGGACTGTGTTATATTACATTACAATAGGTAAATGTATAACTCTGAATTTTTAGCACTGTCATGCTATGCTGTATTTTATTTTAATAGTTAAATTGCTGTCCTGATGATAAATGTTAAGCTAGACTATTTCATTATTTGTTAACCAAAACATGGAGCAATGGGTGAACTGGAATTAGAACAGTTTGGTATGGACACCCATATATTATTGATGAAACCTATACAAAACCCTGCACCTGAGAGGCTTGGGTTTTGTTTAGTTTTGTGTAAGTTGGGGATGGCCAAGGATTTGATTAACCTGGGTATAATTCAGCTGAAATTATGTTTTCCTCTAGACTGTTATCTAGGAATAATTTAGGACTTCAAAACTGGTGTAAGGGTGGACTTATGTTGTTACTGATGTATATAAGATAGGAAGACTTAGTTGGTAGGTTGAAATTCTCCTTTGACTCAATTCAGAACTGAGGATAGTGACTGAAATAACTCAAGTACTCTGGACTCTACAGTATAGCATTTAGAAGCCAAATCATTCTCAGGAAATCTGAGAAGTTCAGAGATTTCTCAGGAGGCTGAGAAGTCAAATCCTTCTCAGGAAACTGAGAGTAGGCTCAAGACTGATGAGTTTCAGGGATTTTACCTGAGACATTAGTTCATTTATTTCAGGAAATCTAAGGTTTAAGTCCAGATTGAATGGGAACAACCTGAGAGTGTTCAGTTCATTCTCAGTGGTAATTGGAAATGACTCTTGAAGTTCCAGTTAAGATTGTTGTTCCCATATTGTAAATTTGGGCTTATAAACCTATAACCTAGACTTTACATCAATATGTGGTCATAAGCTTATTACAGAGTGTCCTGGCATGATGAAAGAGACCTGGATTGGAATTGGGTTGATATGAATGTCAGTCTAAAGCCTGGACAGGATTGCTTACATGGTTAACTGATGTATAGAAGTTGACTGATTTAAACCTTGATGTTTTAACACTGTCACTAAATTCCTAGATTAGTATTGTCATTTTTTTTAAACATGAGATTCCATACATGGTTTGGCAAATAGATGAACCTGGGCATATTAATTCCTGTTTCAAGACTTTAAACTGAATTAGATGTTATGGGGGAAAACTGTCAAGCCTGGAACATTAAGTTCAGTTTTGTTTCAAGACAAACCTGAGAGCATACTCAGGGGAGGTTGAAGAATTCTCAGGAGATCTGGGCACCCAAACTCAGAACCTGATTTGAGTGTTCTGGAATTCTGAACATCTAAACTCAGGAATTTAAGCTTTTGTGAATGATTCACTGATTTTGATTAGTATTAGGAATAGAACTTATGTCAATAGATTCAGCTAGTAACCTGAATGTAGACTGGTATTGTCCACCATGGTCAGGACTATACTGTGATGATGATGAGGATAGGACAGAAAAATCTTGAATGTACCTATGACTGAAAAGCCAACAGCCAAGAATAGGATGCTGTGGCCTGTAAACAGGAATCTGGAATTTAAGATTGGTTAGTAGCAGACTTGCTTGGCCATGTGTAATGTTTGGGTTAGAAACAAACATTCAATCTTGGTATCCCTAACCAGTTTAGACACCAACAATTCTTGAGTCTTAATAGTAGGGAGCTAATTCATAGGTTATTTGAATATTGTTAAACCATTAGGAGTTGATGCTATCAGTAATATGATTTTCTCCTCATCTATTTACTTTCAATATTAAGATGATTAACATAAAGAGTTCATTTAAATATTGATTGCTAAACTAAATAGCTTAAGGAGGAGATCATATCACTTGAAGTATATATGGTAATTAGGTAAGGTAGTTAATGATATTGTATAGCTAATGGAAACTGGATTGTAAGATAGTTTATGATGAGACTAGAGAAATATACCTTGATTAGAATCTTTTGATAACCAATTAGAATTAGTTGCTTATTAACCATCTTGTACACATCATTATTTTCATACAGGAGGATATCTGACCCTATTGCCTACTTGTACTTTCCTGGAGCAAGGCAAGTACACTCTACGGTTTTGTACTTTTCATTATATATCCTGTGCTTCCTTGAGTGACACAATTGCAAACACGTCATGTACTTTCTGGTGCTCATGTTCTCTTGTTCTTACTTGTATCTGGGGTGGGAAAATATACTATCTATGTGACCAATCCCAAGTAACAACTCAGGTGTGTTTTAGCTTAGACCCCGCATCGTGCACGCGGGTCCTAAGTCACCATTCATGTGCTTTCATGTGCTTTCATGTGCTTACCCTAGCCGGTCACATATTTAGTTATATTTCAAATATATTACACACATGTTCAGGAGATTACCTTGTACTTATTTCCTGTGATTCCATGATATCATGTTCTTTCAGGTGCTTACATATCATGTTCTTACATTCATGTTCTTCATGTACTTTACACTGTTCTTTCATGTACTATATACAGTTCTTCATGTACTTATTCACCTGTTCTTCCTGTACTTTCCATGTTCCCTTGTACTTTCATATCATGATGTCTTGTTCATTACCTAGAATTGTACTTGCTCTGCTCCTGAATAGGATATGTTGCAGGTGAGATGGAGGCTTTGTGTGACACCTACTATGGACCGGATATTGCTTTTCCTACTGAGCCAGCTAGAGCTGCTTCTGACCTAGAGGCTGCAGAAGCCTAGTGCTTCATTAGTTTCCATTATCTTTCCATGTATTGAGACTAGCAGACTCTTTTATTAGTTGAAATGTAATAATTTCAGATATTGTACTTTACTCTGGTTGGGACACATTTATAGATGCTGTGATTTCATACATGTTCATATTTATCTGGTTAGTTTCCCTAGATTGGTACAGCTTACTTTGTTGTGTCTAACAACAAAGGCTGGGCGTGTCCGACTCGTATCCGATTATTCGGGAGCGGGTCGTGACAGAATACGCCTCATTCCTTCCATGTCATGTTATAAGTGATATGTGTAGGATCTCTGTGTTCCTGCACTTTCGGCCCACCGTTCCTTAACTATATGAAGGTCATTGGCATATCCGTGCCGGAATGGACTAATTTATTTATCTTTTCTTTTTTTTTTCTTTTCTTTTCTTTTCTTTTCTCATACTAGATAACCCAGCATTCTCCCCGTACGGGTTTGCTGGCCCAGTATCCGAAGGACGCCGAACTTACCATCAATTGTGGCTTATCATATCAATAACAGATCACAAGTCATACCCAAAAGATGTGCACCAACAATGATTATATATCCCTCATAGGCGAACTGTCCCGGTGCCCCGACAAATATAACTCGTTCGAGGGAATTCATATCCCACCCTGTGCACGGGCAATATCTCAAGTCCATTCGACCATGCGACGCGTGCATCAAACTCATACAACAAAACATAGTCTTGAGTCCGAAACTCAGACTTTATGTCGTCTCATATTTCTCTATTCTTTCAATGTATTCGTCTCGTATTTCTCTATTCTTTCAATGGCACCATGCCCTAACTCAATGTTCATCAAACGAACGACCTGAAGGTCCCGAATATTTTTGAGACATTATATCACATCCGACAGTTCTGCCACATTTATGCCACAACTGTTCTCTTTGCAACGAAGCTATCTTCTATGATTCTCGTACATGTACGCATGCCTTGACATAATTGTTCTTTATTCTTCGAGTCATGCATGCGATGCACGCCTCGATACCATAATTTAATGTTCGATGCCTTAGTGTTCAATGTATGTTCCTTCCCTCCGACTCGTGCAACTGAGGCACACCTCGATAGGGTATTCAATGTTCTATAGCTCGTGCACTGAGGCACTCACGTCGATATAATCTTTCAATGTTCTAGCATACTAACTCGTCCACGGGGGCACGAAATGACTCATGCATTGAGGCAGTTGTCGATACAGTTATCCCATGTTCTTATGGCTTGCGCACCGAGGCACTCGCATTTGCGATATTCAATGTTCCATAGCGACTCGTACATTTGATGTACGTTTTATTTTAATTGTTCTATCTAGTGTTTGATACGCATTATGTTCATCTTTCGATCGAGCCATGCCCGTGGTTTCGATAGGTTAACTTAGCGTACAATGATATATTTTACTTAGGCATGAAAAAGTAGTGACACTCCCGTTTTCCGTTATACATATTTTTCAGGATACTTATACGGATTTCTGACAATTGTCAGGTGGCCTGTGTTTTGACTTATCATGCTTAGCTTAGCCTTGGTTTAATTTTGACTTGATTTGGTTAAACTTGGTTCAATATGACTTGGCTTGGCCTTGGTACTCTTGACTTGGTCTTGGTTTATCTTGGATCATCTTGGTTTTTTTTAGTTCATCTTGGCTTACTTGGTTTATTCTTGGCTTGGCTTGGTTTGTCTTGGTTTGAGATGAGGAGGGTTCGTATAAAAACCAACTCCTCTCTCTCTCCTCCATAACTCTTTCATTTACTCCTTCTTATTCTTCATTACTCCTTCCACCCACCAAAGAAACCCTAGACAAGTGCAATCTTGCTTCATGATGGATCTCCTATTTTATTTTTCTATTCTCTTCTCCACTTGATTCTAAGCCTCCTTAGAACTTGGCATTTTCGGTTTTGATGGATAGATTTTTGTAGATCTAAGTTTTGATCTTTTTTTTTGATCGATTAAAGGTTGGTATTTTCTAAAACCAGTCGTCCCAGGCTGTAGGAAATCTCGTTCTATGTAGTTTAGACCATTGATAGTCTCAATTCGGACTTGTTTTGAGTAAGTTATGGCATTTTGAAGTTTTCGGGTTCCATGGGTTCTTCTTTGCTGTTTACAGAAGAAGAACAGAGCCTGGCACAACCTAACCCAGTACTCTTTGGCCCTGGCACAACCTAGTCCAGTGCCCTTTGGCCCTGGCACAACCTAGCCCAGGTGCCCTTTGGCCCTGGCACAACTTGACCCGGCGTACCCCAGTGCCCGGCGCACCCCAGTGCCTGGCACAGCTTGACCCTGCTTACCCCAGTGCCTGGCGCACCCCATCATGGTGCAACCCACTCAGGTGCCACCTATCTCCCTTGGCACCACCTATCATTTTCCTGGTGCTACTTGACCAATGCCACTTGTTGCCATGATACCCCTTGCCCCCCATGCATGTTCTCCTAGTTATTGTTGTATATGCCTATGATCTTGCATGTAACTTGTACTTAACCTATCTTGTGATGACCCGGCTCGATAACTTGTTGAGCATAACATTACTTGCTAGTATTGATCATGACATGAACACAACTTAACATGAACACGATATGATAATCTTGATGGTGGTCCGTCGATGCACAATTTTGACAAGCACTCTTGACATGATAAGTAAATTGACATAAATACGACATGATAATCTTGATAGTGGCCAATCGAGGCACACTTTTGACAAGTAATCTTGACAAGTAACAAGTAACCCGACATGACATGATTATCTTGAAAGGCTGTTGCGACAGCTACCCCGACTTGCTAAGTAATATTTTTTTTGACATCGTGGTTGATTTTCCTGATTGTGATTGTACAAGCTACCTGTCTCGCCCTGTATCATGTCTAGGACATGGACTCCTGGTTTCCACGGTCAGGGATTCATAATGAATCTGACTAGGTTAATGACTAGATTGATCAAGTAGTTCATATAGAGAGGTTTTCCCAGTTACAGGCGATCCGTTATCCCGGCCACACCTGAGTGGACTTGTAGCTTGCCGACGAGTAGGGTACATTTCCAGTCCATAGTTATGTGGGACACTTCTTGAAATCATAAGTACTAAAGCACACTGCCATGTGTTGCACTCCAAGTCACTAATGATTCTCTAAACTCTTGATAACTCTAAGCAACCTCGCCTGGATAACCTGGATAGCTGCAGGGCTTGTGACTCGGGAATATCTCAAATGCATCTCATTAGTAACTAGGCCTGTGATAACCCTAGTTTAGCTAACGATAGCAAGCCGTAAGACTTGATTGCCCGTGCCTGAATGTTTGCCTTATGGTTAACATGGTAATTATATTCCGCCCCTTGTTTTCATAATGCAAGCTATTATTTTATTCTAACCCTGTCTTCTTGTTACTTAATCATGTTCACTATTTATATCTTCTGTTTATTAACTTGCTGGTTTTAGTTCCTTAATGAAGCCTCCCTTGTGGCACTCGCTCTTCTGGGTTCTGACCCAGCCATTTTTGTATTGCCAGATTTTGGAGTAGCACCCGAGGATCTACCTGTCTTCCAGCCAGATGGTGAACACCAGACATAATCCTGGCAACGAGTGGGTTCTTATTTGCTCTCATACTCTATTGTAAATTATTCTTTCGAGGCGTTTAGCCGCTGAGCAAGTGTTAGCTCATTTTGAAACCAATATTCTGTCTGCCTAAGGGCTGTAGCATGATTGACAAATCCTAGGGTTGATCATGTATGACTTTAACACTTGCTAGTCTTTGTATTTTGTGTGACTAGCTTTATGATCATCTGAATATGTAATATTTGGGATGCCTTACTTTGTATGTCTGATGATCTAATATCTTGTAACATTTATTTGCTTGCTTGGGATTGAGACACTAGGCTTGTTCTTGACCATAAGAGAATGATGGATTGTAGTTAAACCCCCCATGCATCTAGACAGCCGTGGTCGTATCGCGAGGTGGGTTGCACTTCAAGGTACGTAGCTGACTGTGTCTGTCCCCCGCTCTCTAGTATTCTAGTTCTGGGGCGTGACAAGTAGGAAAAAGAAGTCAAAGTCCCCCCACCTTAAGCCGATACGCCTTGTCGTTTTGCCGAGCCGATGCGGTTCGATTTCATAACTTTGTTTGCACGACCAACTCTTCTGACTTGGCCATTCGAACACTTTGTGCTACGTTGAATTTTTCAAGCGATTTGGCCTACCGTGCCTATACTTCAGTCCATAGCAAGGCGATGATTTGGTTTTGCAGACACCATTGCAAATAAGGCAAAATATCGACCTCTTATATTTCAGCGTAAACATATAGCCTGCACACGAAACCAACTAAAATTAATACTTGTCCGAATCAGACTAATGCTATGCGTCGATTCAATTTCTAATCTTCGAGCCGACTTAATGCTTTCTCTCGGGCCAACTTAACACTTGTATCGATCTTACTCGATACGTTCCTCGGTTCAACGTAACTCTTTGTATCGATCCGACTCGATGCATTTATCGGGACAAGATAACTCTTGTATCGATTCACATCGATACTTAATCGGGTCAACACAACTCTTCGAGTCAACGACTCAGCATAATGCACCGTGTGGAGCGGGACATTACATAATATTTCACTCAAAACAAGGTTTGTCCTCGAACAGAAACCAACACTAAATTCTAAGTGTTTCTCTAGATCGTTTCACGATCTCGCCAACTATTTTTGTTCCATTTCAAATACTCGTGCAAGCTTTCATTAACATTCAGTCTTTTCTGCAGCTCAATTTGAATTCAGTATACAACTTGATTTAGATCGTACACCTATTCAAGGCATCTCAAAAATATGTGTATTTCAGCCAAGCCCAGTGGTAGAAAATTAGAACAAAGCTGACAGATAGATTTCAATCCTATGCTTGCCATCTCGTAGTCTCAATCGGACTTATCTTTAGCGACTGTTCTTGAAACTTTATCGCATCTGTATATTCGATACATACGTGATTTATTCAACAAAGTCACCGTATGCGATTCAAAATTGCATTTCTCATTTTCGTAAGTCTCGTATGGACCATCAGTTGCGTCGCGTCGAGCCGTCGTGCATCCGATTGCAACGATCCTCCGCAACGCCTTGCGTTGGAAGTTGCTGTCCAACTATTTTCGAAGTCTTGCTATGTAACTCATCTCAATACGATTTTCTTTGTTGACTTACAAATGCATCAACATTCAGGGCTACGCCCGCTGGGTCACTTACCTAGACACCGTGCTTAAATTCTTCCGACGCAACTTTAAATTGACATTGCACAAAGGCCATAATCTATCCGACACAAAAGTTCAATTTGAATCGACGATGCTCAAAGGCAACAATCGCTTTGACACGAAGGTCTTTATGACGCGTCTTACGTTCGATTTCTATCGAGTAGGAAATTTACTATCCAAAATTTTAACTTGTCCGTCTCACAACATCGAATATAAGTTCGATTCATGCAAGCTCAATTGCAAGGTGAATCCAAGTATTTTGACAACAGCATAAAATATGGGACAGTGCTTAGAACGCCCTTGATCGCCTAGCATAACTTAGCCTAACTCAATCGTGCAACAACTTGATGAGCAAAGGCTGCGTCAAGCCTCGCATAGCGGGAACGTGCTGTGCACGCGTTCGACTTTGAACGACCAAGTCATTTGGGTGCCTAGACTTGTGTCACAAGCCGTGCAACGCAACTTAACTCATGATGCAAGCCAAGGCTATGCCAAGCCTTGGACGATGGGACCGTGCATGCTTTATGAAACATTTATGCGAGCGACGCCTATGACTTGGGCTAACTCTTAGCTTTGTGGCAAAAACTAACTTTCCTTCTCCCAAGCCACGGAATGAAGGATCGGGTGTCATTTTCAAAGCACGTCGTGCACCAACTATAAGCCGACAGTTGGACCCTTTCCATATTCTAACTCAATTCGACTCGACTTGGGATTATTCCCTTATCTATGTGGATGCGTCTCTTTTATTATTAAGCCTAACTTGTGCAAGTTGAAAACATATGATTTATTATGTGAAGGATAAGATGAGACAAGTTCACCGAAACTACCCCACTTGAACGAGGGGTCGCCTCGACCGAGCGATGTCTCCGAGCAAGCTATTGTAAGGCTAAGTCCGAACGCCGTCGGCGTTCTGATTCCTCCGATTGACTGAACGGGATGGGGCACTACACATCCTTAGGCCTGCATTACAGATTAGACCTTCCGAGATCAGGCTCTTTGTGATAGCAGGTGCATGCTTCAAACCTTGAAGCATCAGAGACTTCCCAGAAGTCAGCTTCAATACCACTGTCCCGATCCCTTGCATCTCAGCTTGTGCTTGGTTCGCCACTAAAACAACTTCAGAAGTTGGTGTGTAAATGGTGAAGCACTCCTTGCTTAAGCAAACATGGCAGGTGGCACCAGTGTCTACCCACCAGTCCGAGTCAACCCCCACCACATCGATCTAAGCAACCATAGCAACAACGTTAGTTATCATAGAAACCTGGCTAGGCTCACCTTGCTCTGATTGATTGGTCTTCGTTTTGCATTCACTCTTGAAGTGGCCCTTCTTGCCACACTTGAAACAAGGCATCTGGGACTTTGCCTTCTGATGCTTGAAGGAGGTCCCTTTCACTTTCAGATTATTGGGGTCCTTCTTCTTGCTGTGGGAAGCCGCCTGCTTCCCTTTGAATTCTTTGGTGTGAACCAAATTGGCGTTAGCCAGCTGTTTGGACATAGCATCCACATTTAGTTGAGCCCTCATCTGGTCCTCAACGTAAATTTCCTGCAAGAGATCTTCGAGACTGATCTCCAACTTCTTTCTATACATATTTGCATAGAACTTTCTCCCCCAAGCAGGGAGCTTAGAAATGATCCCTCTAACAAACTTATCGGTGAGGGACATCGCCTCATCTTCCAACTTCTATCGCAGCTTCAGGAACTCCTTCACCTGCGGCAGCGTTGGCTTCTCGTCTTCAAAGAACCACTTGTGATATTTTTCAACTAAAAATATCTTACTTTGGTTCTTATCATCTTCGTAAAGTTTCTCCAGAGACTCACATATCTCTCTCGCAATAGTCTTCTTTGAATATGATTCCGCCAGGGAGTCTTCCATAGCATTTTGGATCATAAGCCTACAAATGCTATTGTCCCTTCTCCACTTAGCCTGGTTCTTAGTAGCAGCAGTAAATGCGGCTGCAGATCCAATTTCTGGAACAGTAGGTTCCTCCTCAATAAGCACATGGTCAACATCAAAGAGTTGAATATTGAGGCTAACCTTCCTTTCCCAGATTTGATAATGTTCACCATCAAATTGCTTTAACTTTGTGAAGTTAGGATTGATTAGCGAAGTACGAAAGATTTTCATCTTGTGGAATCAAGCTTTGAGATTATTAGTCCCGGGTTACAATTTTTGATGAAAAAGTGAGAAATGAAACTATTGTAAAAACAACGTTTCGTAAGAACAATTCAAAGAAGGTGCACGACAGAGATCCTTGGAGGATTCTGGATAACGAAAATCTAAAAAGATTTTGTTACAAGAGCAAACGAATGTAAAGCTTCTAAAAAGAAGGTACAAATCGAATTGCTAGCAGCAGCAATTGTCTACTAACAGTTTCTAATTAGATCAGAACAGTTCTCGTTCAGAACGAGTTGAAATGGATGACATGCGATGAAGTGGATGTAAGAACAGCCTGCTGGGGTGAATGATCACCGACGTTCAAAGCTTGATTCGCCCCCACATGAACAGTTTCCAGGAACCAGCAAGTTAAACGGAGAACTTCGGAACACTCTGCTCTTCTGACTCCTCGGATGGTCCGGACTCCTGCGCTAAGTGGCGCTGGTGCACTTCTTCTATGCCCTCTTCAACTCTATGAAAATTTGTAAGAAATTGTGTTCTGAATACTTGTACTCTGAGAGAGAGAGAGAGAGAGCAGGGAAGCTTATATAGGCCCGTACTGTAACCGTCCAGCTAGCACAACATTCGGGACGTGGGAAAAACCGTCCCGAACGTTCTGTAACTGCTCAAATCGTGCACTGACACGATTTGAGCCAACTGGCCCACAATGCGCGTCGCCTGCGCCACCTGTGCCATACGCGCACAGCGCTTACTGCGAACCTGTGCCACCCGCACCATACGCGCTACGTGCGCCACCCGTGCCACATGAGCACCGTACGCTACCTGCGAACCTGCGCCACACGCGTACCCCGCGCCAACCACTGCACCATCTGGCCCATAGAACTGGCGCGCGAACGACTGTACAAGAGGCTCGCACAACTTAAGCACACTATGTGACGATGCTAAGTGCAAAGTGCGCCAACAAAATGTCACATTATGCCTCATGAGCCCATGAGTCCGATCCCGAGTCCGAGTCGCTAAGCCCCTACGGGACTTAGCTCCAATGGAATAAATTTTAATAGCAAAAAGCAAATGCTTTACCATGGAGTTTTATCCTTACCTCCTAGTAAAATCACCCACGTGGTTCCCTCCTTAGGATCACCACCCCAAGTGCATATCTCAACAACACATAGCAAGTATATATATTGAGATACCTCATGATGCTTTTCCAATATGGGACTAAAGTTACTAGGCATGTTGAGAGCAAGCTCTCTACATGCAAAGGAAAAGCTCCAACAAAAGTACCACGGTGTCTTCAGAGAGAAACAATTATACAAACATTTCACTCGTTGCCAAATAATCATGCTTCTAGAGTCTACCTTAATTTTTCTGTTTGGTAGCTTGTAAGTGCATTAAAATTGGCCTCTTTATTGCAAGTGCATTGAAACTAAGAACAATTTTGCTATTTGGGTAGTTGTAAGTGCATTAAAAGTTAATGAAAGTTCCACTTTCAATGTAGCTGCACTTACATTACAACAATTTTGGCGTTTGGTTAGCCTTTGCAAGTACATTGAAAGTGAAAATTTTTGTTGCAAATTGACAGTTTTTGAGTTATAGTAGAAAATGAGTGAAACTCGTTGAAAGTAATGAGTTTTGTTGCTAATTTTTCTTTATTAATTCCATTGGATTAATTTATTTATTAATTGTCGATTTTTGTTAATTTTCTTCAACTAAATATGAAAACCCTTTTAGAATATATTCTTTATTAATTTTTCTTATTTAATATATTTCAATAAATATTTTTTTTTGCTAACTAAAAAAATAAGAATTTTTTACGTCATTAAATTTTTTTTAAATTTTATGTTAGTTAAGAAATTATTTTTTATTTTTGTTAATTATTTTTGTTAATAAGTTTTTTGTTCACTAAATTTTGGTTAATTTTTTGTTTGTTAGTTTTTCATTAGATAAAATTTTGCTAATTAAATTTACATTAAATAATATTTTTAATTAAATTTTTTTAGTTAATTTTTTGTTAATTAATAAAGTGTTATTAGTTATTAATTTTAATTAGTATATATTCGGTAATTAATATTTTCTGTTAAATAATTTATTTTGTTAATGAAATATTAACTAATATATATTGATAATTAAGATAATTAATATATTTTCTTAATAAAAATTTATTTATTTATTTTTTGTTAACTAATTTATTTAGTTAATTTTTTTCAATTATTCGTTAATTAATATGTGTTACTGTTTCATTAATTTCAATTCTCACTTTCACTTTAATGTTACCATCCAAACCTTGGAACTCTAAACTTTCAATTCCTACTTCCACTTTCATGATGTCATCTAAACAAAATTTAAATTGGTATGAAACTCAGACAAGAAATATCTATCCAAACATATTTTGGAAAATAATACCACTTGCATTACAACATATTGAAAGTGTCACTTTCACAGTTTCAAAAAGATACAATTATCCAAACAGTCCATTAATATTCTATTTTTCACACAACACATTAGCATATATCAATATATTATTATCGATTGATATTGAAATCACAATATTGATATATTAGATATAAAGATGCACTAGATTTTCTTCAGGGTCATCAACTTCCTCAATCTTTCGTTAATATTCGACTATTTTAAACCTGTACAAGTATAAATGTACAATTTTTTTATTTGATTTTTTTTACATTGTTCAATATATGATTCGCAATAACAAAACAATTATATATATATATATATAATTTAAATTAAAATATTTTCAATATTCAAATCGTATTTAAACTAAATATATGATATTATCTAAACATATATAAAAAATTCTAAAAATATACATAATTTTTTAATTAAAGTATATTATAAATATGTTAAAATTATTTTAATATAATAAATTTTATCTAATCTTTTAATAATATCATGAAAAAAATTGCTAGTGCATCCCAATATTTCTCTATATATATTTCCACTACCAAATGAGTTACAAGGAAAGGGCGTTAACTGGTGTAGGGGAAATCCTTCGTAGATTTGGAGCATTTGGTTTTGCCAAGGTCAGGTCAGGGAAGGGAGAGTGAAGTTAGAGGCATACGTATCTCCCAGGAAGAGATGGAAGTGTATGTAGATCTTCGCCCAATCACCAACACCTCACCATATATTGTGATTAAAACAATGTTGCTAACCAAGGCTGTAGTTCTTTTCACCAAAACTTTGTTAAAATATTTATTTTCCAAATTTTATTTACCAAAACAAAATTTAGTGTTCGTTTGCTTGTAAGTTATAATTCAGTTTTCTAAGTTATAATGTATGGAGGGGGAACATGTGTTTGACCGCAAATACTTATAGTGTGTGTTTGGGAACTTTTTTGAAGAGGTAAAATTAATATTTTTTTTTCCACTTGTTTGGATAATCAAAAAGTAGGGGAAGAAAAATTTTAAAAATGTTTGAAGGGAGACGAGATCTTGTAGAATAGTATATTTCTTCTTCTCATTTCATCATATGGCAAGGGCCATATATATAGGTATAAGGGGCAACCCAAGGGTCATGAGTTACATAACCCAAGGGTCATGAGTTACATGATCCCAAGGGTCATGTGTAACTCATGACATAATGGTGAATAGATAAGGGTTTCATAACACTCCCCCTTATTCATCCATTTCCTTGGATCCACTTATGAAATACTTCAGGATTCAATAAGCTAATGGGGTGGATACTGCTGGATCCAGAGTAAACTTAGTTTGCCTCATTAAAACCTTGGCTGTGGAAAATCCAGTGGGAAAAACCATCAGTCCTAAGGAAAAAGAGTACAATCCTATAGTTTTACTCCCCCTGATCTATACAAGCTTCAGGCTTGCAGGTCTTTTAGTTGCCTCATCCCTATTCCTCTTACAAGCTTTACAAAAGTACATCGTGGCAGTGTTTTGGTAAACAAATCTGCTAAGTTATTACAAGATTGAATTTGTTGTACTTTGACTTGTCCCTTCTCTTGAAGGTCGTGCGTCCAGAAGAATTTGGGGGATGTGTGCTTCGTCTTGTCACTCTTCATGTATCCTTTCTGAAGTTGAGCTACGCATGCTGCATTATCTTCAAAAAGGGTAGTAGGCTCAAGTTCACCAGTCTTCAGGCCAGTAGATGCCAAAATGTGCTGAATGACAGAGCGAAGCCAAACACACTCCTTACTTGTTTCATGGATTGCCAGGAGTTCAGAATGGTTGGATGAGATAGCCACACTAGTCTGTTTGACGGACCTCCAGGAGATAGCCGTACCACCGAAAGTAAACACAAATCCAGTTTGTGATTTCTCTGTGTGGGGATCTGATCTATAACCTGCATCTGAATAACCAAGTAAAGTGGAAGACCCACTATTCGGGTAATATAGTCCTAGGTCTATAGACCCTTGGAGGTAGCGCAGAAGATGCTTCACTCCATTCCAGTGGCGCTTTGTGGGCGCTGTACTGTATCTGGCTAATAAGTTAACTGAAAACGCTATATCAGGACGCGTACAGTTAGCCAGATAGAGTAGTGCCCCAATGGCACTTAGGTAAGGTACTTCAGGACCTAATGATTCCTCCTCCTCTTCCAGTGGACGGAAAGGGTCCTTCTTTACTTCCAATGATCGAACGACCATTGGTGTACTAAGGGGATAGCATTTATCCATGTGGAATTGTTTAAGTAATCTTCGTGTATATGTAGATTGGTGTAACAGGATACCACCCTTTAGGTGTTCGATCTGTAAGCCAAGACAATACTTTGTTTTCCCTATGTCTTTCATTTCAAAAGTTGTCTTAAGGCTTTCAGATATCTCAGTGATCTCTGCAGGAGATCCAATGAGATTTAAGTCGTCGACATAAACGGCGACTATAACAAATCCTGTTTCCGATCTTTTTATAAAGATACACGGGCAGACTTTATCATTAGTAAATCCTTGCGTAGCAAGAAACTCACTTAGTCTGTTATACCACATTTTTCCTGATTGTTTAAGACCGTACAATGATCTTTGTAACCTTACAGAATAGGTGTCCCGAGGTCTATCTGTTTTCTCTGGTGAAATTTTATATCCTTCAGGGAGTTTCATATAGATATCTTTATCTATATTGCCATAAAGATATGCAGTCACAACGTCCATGAGCTGCATTTCTAGGCTTTTCAGAGAAGAGAGGCTGATCAGGAATCTGAAGGTATTCCCATCCATGACCGGAGAATATGTTTCTTCATAATCTATTCCCGATTTCTGGGAGAAACATTGTGCTACAAGGCGTGCTTTGTAGCGCACAACTATGTTGTGTTCATTTCTTTTTCTTGTGAAGATCCATTTATATCCCACAGGTTTTACACCTTCAGGTGTTTGGACTACAGGTCCAAACACTTCGCGTTTCAAGAGTGAGTCCAGCTCTACTCCTATTGCCTCGTTCCACTTTGGCCAATCGCCTCTGCGTTTACATTCTGCTAGAGACCGTGGATCGATGTCATCGTCATTTTCAGTGACGTGAACAGCAATATTGAACGAAAAATCGTCGTCGACGACTGTGCTTTTTCTGTTCAGTACCTCTCCAGTACGTACATAATTTAATGATATTTCTTCTGTTTGTTCCTCTTCAGGGGAAACTAGGAGGGGAGAGGTAGCTGATCTGAGCTCAGCATCTTGTGTTGGGATCTTCTTAATTTCTCTAGGGTTTTTTCTTTTACGAGGGACTTTGTCTCTCGAACCTGGTGGGCGTCCTCTTTTTAATTGAGGTATTGCCATTTCTGCTGCCGGCGGATTGCATCCATCTTTGGGGATGTCAATCCTAGCTGGCGTGTTGGCAGCAGGGACGTGTGATCTGACAATCTTCTGGTTGTCAGTAAATGTATCCGGAAGTAGATGTACAGTGTTCTGAAGATGTAATATCTTCAGGATCTCATCTTCACATTGACTTGTACGCGGATCAAAATGAGACAGTTTTTGTGTCCCAAGAAATTGTCTTAGAAGCTTCTGGTTTCTTAGACTGTGTGCCTAGTTTAGGAAATAATCCTTCATCAAACTCACAGTCATCAAGACGTGCCTTAAATACGTCACCCGTCAGGGGTTCTAGGTATCTAATTATAGAGGGTGAGTCAAACCCAACATAGATACCTAATCGACGTTGTGGACCCATTTTGGTCCTCAGTGGGGGAGCAATGGGGACGTAAACAGCACAACCAAAAACTCTCAAATGTGAGATATTTGGAGGTGAACCATAAGCGAGCTGCATCGGAGATAGAATATGACCTCCAGAAGGCCGTATTCTAATAAGTGATGCGGCATGCAATATAGCATGACCCCAAGCTTCCACAGTCAACTATGACTGCATCAACAATGGACGAGCAATCCATTGTAATCTCTTAATAAGAGATTCTGCTAACCCGTTCTGGGTGTGAACAGGAGCTACAGGATGTTCAACTTCGATGCCAGTTGCTTGGCAATAGTCTTGAAAAACCTGTGAAGTAAATTCACCCGCATTATCAAGTCTTAATTTTTTGATATGGTTATCGGGGAAATGAGCCCGCAACTTAATTATTTGTGCCAATAGCTTAGAAAAAGCTAAGTTGCGGGTGGACAAAAGGCACACATAAGACCATTTAGTAGATGCATCTATAAGTACCATAAAGTACCTAAATGGACCACTTGCGGGGTGAATAGGTCCGCAAATGTCTCCATGAATTCTCTCTAAGAAGCTAGGAGACTCTAGTCCCACTTTCAAAAGGGATGGTCTCGTTATAAGTTTGCCTTGAAAACAAGGTAGACACGAGTAATCATACTTCTGAAGAATCTTCAGGTTCTGCAGGTTGTGTCCACTGGATTGGCTCATGATTCGTTTCATCATAGCTGATCCTGGGTGACCCAGTCTATTATGCCAAAGTTTAAATTTTGGCGATGAATGACACTTCTGGTGCACAATCATGTTAGCTTCTGTTGATTGAATATGAGTATGATAGAGACTCGACGGGAGTCCCTTGAATCGTTCTAAGATAGTTTTTGAACCATCTTTTAGACGAGTAACATACAGATATTCTGCCTCATTTATTTCATTTGTTTCTAAGTGATATCCGTTTAAACGAATGTCCTTGAAACTTATGAGGTTCCTATTTGATTTAGGAGAGAATAGTGCATCTTTTATTATTAGTCATGTTTTATTTGGGAGCAATATAATTGCTTCACCAGATCCTTCTATTATGTTTGATAGTCCTGATATCGTAATAACAGGACCGTCATAATCATTTAAGCTATAAAAATAACTTTTTTCTCGAAGGATTGTGTGCGTCGAGGCGCTGTCCACAAGGCATTCACACTTCATCTATAGATCAATGAAAAAAAAATATTTACTCAATAAGATGACTTTAAACTAAAATTTAACAATTAAAAAGATTTTAGTAACAGACCTTTAAATTTTTAGTTTTTCAAGTTTTGATAAGGTTGGATTAGCTGTAGGGGTCGGATCCCAGCAAGCGGAGGTTCACTAGGAACTCTTAAGTACCGGTCGCTTAGACGAATTTCGTCTTGTTGACAGAAGGGCCTTTCGGCTTGTTCCCAAACAAATCTTAACTTTAGAACTTTTAAAAATAAAGGAACTTTACTAAATCAATTAATTGTTTGATTTAGCCTAAATTGATATATTGAGTAAAAAGGAACTAGTATTGACAAAAAGTAGTAACATACTAATGTTTGTCTAAGGTGTCAATCTAGGAAATGATAATTGATCTATGAAATGATAATTGATAATAGCAATCTTAGTTATATGTAACAACAAATGTTATTAAATAAGATGGTACTGATATGAAATAAATCATGATAGCTTTTATAGCTAAAACAAATTATTAACAGTAACTATTTTTTTTTTTTTTTTTAAATTGTAATAACAAATGTCGAGAAGCTTTCTTTTGTTTTGAAGACAGTAACAAATGTCCAGAAGCTTTCTTTTAAAAACGAATTGTAAACAGTAACAAATTCTAAGCAACAGAAGCTTTTGGATTTAAGCTTTAAAAACGAATTGTAAACAGTAACAAATTCTAAGCAACAAATGTCCAGAAGCTTTCAATTTAAGCAACAGAAGCTTTTGGATTTAAGTAACAGAAGCAATTGTAAAATGTTATAGACAGTAACAAGTTGTTTTAGCAATATGTAAACAGTTCAGTCCAGAAGCTAATATGCAATCTGCTAATATTACAGTAGGTTTTTTTTTTTTTTTTAACAATGATAAAAAATGTCATATCCATGTACGCATTTTTGTACTATAGAAAGCTATTGCGTACCCGAAAGGCAAGTGACAGCAATTACAAAAAGCATAGACAAAGTTACAGTAGCAACTTTGTCTTAAATTACTATATCAATTGTCTGAACGAAAATTTTCATCCAAACCATAATTTTTTGTAAAATTGTGCAGACCACACAAAGATTTTAATGTTTTGAACGTTAGCAATATAAAGAATATCACTATATATTGCAAATTTTCATTCAAACAATTAATTTGTAAAAAAAAATTTTTTTTTTAAGAAGTGTTACCAGCCTCTGGTCGGATCGACTAGGGAAAAAGGAAGGTTGACGTTGAGATCTGGACGTCGATTCTCCTTACTTCAGCAATCGTGCTGATAACGTGTTTGAAGGGAGACGAGATCTTGTAGAATAGTATATTTCTTCTTCTCATTTCATCATATGGCAAGGGCCATATATATAGGTATAAGGGGCAACCCAAGGGTCATGAGTTACATAACCCAAGGGTCATGAGTTACATGATCCCAAGGGTCATGTGTAACTCATGACATAATGGTGAATAGATAAGGGTTTCATAACAAAAAATAATTTTTGTTTGTGTATGGAGAAAAATATAATTACCATTTAGTCTTTAAAATTTTCAAATTATAATTAATGCTTACTTTATCGAAGGGTAGTTGGGTAATTTCTTTCACAGTTCTCTCAACTTTCTCCATTTTTTTCCACTCCTGGGAGAATTTTTTTTGAGTGGCACCCATATGAATTTTTCTTTCAAATTTTCTTCCTCATTTCCTTTCCTCCTTCCCAACTCCACTAATTTTAATTTTTCTCACATTTTTCCTTCAATATTTTCCTTCCCCCCATATTTTCCTCTTCCCAAACAATACCTTAGAGATCTCTTTCCCCAAAAAAATTCGAAAAATCAACACTCAGAAAACAACTTTCACAAGAAACTCACCCTCCCTCATATATATATATATATATATATATATATATATATATAGAGAAAGGGAATAACCCACCAACCACCGAGTTGGATTCTACCGATTTTCCCTCACTGCCATCGCCTATAGCTACCTCCGCCCCCTCCTTCAGCGGGAAAGGAGCTCGACATCCATCTCTTTGTTCGACGAGAGGGATGAGGTTGTTGCCTCAGAGGTCCTCGACCTCTTTGTCCACTATCGTAGTGAAGCAGAGATCCGCAATGGCCCCTCGACCTCTTCGCACCCTCGACGACGACCGGAGGCGAAGGGTCGAGGACAACGTCGTTGTGGTGACATGTAGCTCTTTGAGGGACTTTGATCCAGTGAGGGACCAGATCCTAGTTTTCTTGGACACGAACAAATTTGTTGGGACACAGAATTGACACATTAACAGATTAATTTTAATATAAATATTTTATAAAATTTTAATAAAAAGAATTTATTTTTTTTACCAAACATAATTTTCAATTTTTATTTCTTAAAACCATTTTTCAGATAAAAGTAACCGAACACAATGTCAGAATTTCTGTACTAAAAATAATAATTTTATAACTTAGTTTCAGAAAACTATTTTCAGATGAAAGTAACCAAACGCAAAATCAGATTTTATATACCAGACAATAAATTTATAGCATGTTTTCTAAAAATAATTTTCATAATAAAATTTTAGAAATCTATCCAAACGTACCCACTAGTAGCTTTAATCCATAATCGACCAATTGGCGCACATGCTTTTTCTTCTATATCCACAATGTGCAACATGTTCGATTTAAGTAACTGCCATGTGACGAAATTTTGGTGGTGCTGTTTGGTTGGCTGTGGGCCTTGCTCGGAAAATGAGGATGGAAATGGGCCCAAAAGCTTGTAGTTGGTTGGGAGTTAGGCTGGCAACCCAATCCTAACCTGATCTACGAACTCATTAAATAGATTCATTTTTATTACATAAAAGACTACAAATATTAGAAATTATAAAAATCTAAAATTTGGTCCTTGTTTCTAAGAATGTTTGGCAACCAAAATCTTTTTTTCTAAAAGTACAAGCTTTTATAATATTAGAAATTATAAAAATCTAAAATTTGGTCCTTGTTTCTAAGAATGCTTGGCAACCAAAATCTTTTTTCTATAAGTTCAAGCTTTTAGGAACACTGTTAATATGATATTCAGAGAAAAGATTTTAAGCCTTTTTACATCAATTAAATTATTAATTTTTTTAAGATGAGACCAGCCATTAACGATTATCCATGTCCTATCATGGGATAACTAGGTCCAGGACCCCTTTTCTTTAATTAAACAGAACATTTACTATACCGAAATTGATTTTCTGTAAATTAGAGTAAACAAAACAAGTATCTAAATTTTAACTCGAACGATACATTAGTTGGCGGAAAAATACATAGTATATAAAATAATCGAAAGTTGGATTTCCACCAACGCAGTTGGCGAAAAATTGGTTCGGTGGTTGGTTTGGTTTTTAATGGTTTGTTTTAAATATGTTTGTTTGGTTTGGTTTGATTGATTGTTTGTTTTTCGTTTGGTTTGGTTTAATTTTTTTTATTTTGGTTAATCTATTTGTTAATTTGTTATTATCTATACTAATATGTATAACTAGAAAAATTATTAGCCAATATATTTATTTGTATATATTACTTTGTATATATTAGTTTGTATATATGTATTTGTATTAATAAAAATATATACGAATAAATATATTAGTATAGATAATAATAACAAATTAATAACAAATTTAGGTTAAGTTGTTCTAATTTAATTTTTTTTATTTAAAATTTTTGCTTAGTTATATATAAGCTTAAATTTTTTTCTTATAAGTTTTAATTTAAAATGTTGGATAACTTTAAATCATAAAATTGAAATGTTGATATAGTTGAAGTCGTGATGACAAATTTTTTATTTTCTTCATTCATTATAATTTCAAAATCCATTAATCAAATTATGATTATAATTTTGATTGATAGATTTTGAAACTATAATCAAAACTTTAATTAATGGATTTTGAAATTATAATAAATAAAAGTTTTGTCAGCACAACTTTAACTATATCCAAATTTCAATTTTATAATTTAAAGTTATCTAACATTTTAAATTAAAACTCATAAGAAATGATTTTAAGCTTATCTATAGCTAAGCGACAAAATTTATGTGAATTATACTTTATTTAAAATTAAAATAATTATAGTATAAGATTTTAAATTTTATAACATCAAAATTTAAACTTATCTAGTAGAACTTAAATTTAGAGCAATTTTTTTAAATTATAACATCTTAACCTAAATTTGTTATTAATTTGTTATCGTTATCTATACTAACATATTTTTCATATTTATTAATTTGTTATTAATATAAATAAATATATATAGATTAATATATACAAATGAATTTGTATATTAATATGTATATATTTATTTGTATATTAAGTAATATGGATAATAACAAAATCTATATAAAATAATAATATTTTTATTATCTATGTTAGTATAGATAATAACAAATTAACTAATAGATTAAATCAAACTAATAAAAAAAATCAAAATAAAAGATTAAACCAAATCAAACCATACAAAAAGAAACAAACAAAATAAACAAAAACCGAGGGGCTTTATTTCCGCCAACTAGGTTGGCCAACTCCGTTGGCGGAAAATTCTATTTCCTTTTTCTAACTATTTTTTTGGGTTTTCGCCATCTCAGATGGGTAAAATTTTTGTTTTTTAAATTTATTCAAACTTATTTCGTTTAATTAATTTATACAAAATTAATTTCGGTACAGTAATTTTTCTGTTAATTAAATCTTTGTCCGATGAGAGATTCAAACTTGCCTCCATTTCTTCCTTCCTTTACAAGTGTTACCACTAGACCACTCCTTTATTGATCATTAAATGATTTATATTGTTGGTCTTTCCACTAAAAATCATTCTTAGGGTACGTTGACGGGGTGTATATATGTGTGCTAAAGGTTTCGGGATTTCTTTAACACATGACGAATTTTGAAGGAATTCTGAATCACACATTCCTGACATTGGTCCCAAAGAAAGAAGGAGCTATTGCGCTGGGAGATTTTCGACCGGTAGCCTATTTTAACTACTTATACAAAATTATAACACACTTGATGTGCACCAGAATGCAGGGAATAATGCAGGAATTATTCTCTCCAAACCAGACGACCTTCATCAAAGGCAGATCCATTACAGAGAATTATTTGTTGGCTCATGAGCTTGTACGTGAGTTTAATAAGGTGGGGGAGGGGGGGAGGGGGGGAGGAGAGGGTGTTCAAATTAGATCTCCGTAAAGCGTACGATACGGTGAACAGAGAGTTCTTATGTCACTTGCTGGCGGATGTGGGATTTGAGCAGTGGTGGGTGGACAAGATAAAGGAATGTATCTCCACTCCAACGTTCTCAATGCTCATCAAAGGCCAATCGGTCGGTTTCTTTGGGAGTAACTGTGGACTACACCTAGGAGATCCACTATCTCTATTTTTGTTTACAGTTGTGATGGAATATTACACCTGTATGATGGATCTTGCTATGTATCGTAGCCAGATTAAGCCGCTATATCGTCGGGTCACTCCTTCGGTTTTCTACCTCATTTACGTCGATAATTTGCTGGTATTTATTGAACCATCGATAGGAAGTATCGAGAAGTTAAACAATATTTTGGCAGAGTTTGGATGACTCTCTGGTCTCCAGTTGAATAGAGAAAAAAAACACTTTAGTAAGGACTGTTCGGAGAAGTCGATGTGGTTGAATATGCTACAAATAGAAGAGGGCCAGCTACCTTACGCTATTTTGGCCTTCCTCTATCAGTTAGTATGTGCGAGATGCAGATTGTCAGGGCATGATCCAATATATACTTACTCGACTGGAGGGATGGAAATCTCAGTTGCTATCATTCGGAGGGAGACTGGAGTTAGTTTGGTCCGTCATTATGGCCATATCCGACTACTGGCTACAAGCCTTATACATACCTGACCAGACCATCCAAGATTGTGCAATTGTGTGCCAATTTCGTTTGGCGAGGAGGACTACAAGCTGTATCTTGGGAAGAGCTGACATGGGCCAAGGAAGAGGGAGGCATTGGCTTGAGGTCGTTACGGGTTATGCGAGAAGTCGCTATGATAAAATTGGCATGGAAACTTATTGAAGGAAAATCATTGTGGGCTAGTTGGACTCGAAGCAGGTACCTGCAACATAGGAATTTTTGGGTGCAACCGATGAACAACAGTAATTCAGTTACATTCAAAAACCTCCTTCGAACTCGCCATGTGCTCAAAAAATTGCTTCGTCGGGTCATTCATGATGGGAAGACGACCAATCTATGGTTTGATCCATGGCTAAATAAGCAAAATATAATTGACAAGGTCGGCTGGCCTGCATACGAGTTGGCTGAAGAGATGAGAACCTCAGCGTCATCATTAAGGAGGGTGCTTGGCATACGTTAGCCCAGCCGGTGGGGCAGTGGTTCGCGACGGGAATAACTGGCCTTACTATAGAACAAGGAGTGGCTGCTGATTACTGGAAATGAGAGGGTGGAGGAGACAGGCAGTTTAAGAGGAAGTTAGTCTATGAACAAGTAAGGCGGAGACAAGATCAAGTAGAATGGGCAGACATGTGTGGGTTAAAGGATGTTCTACCAAAGTGAAGCTTTGTGCATGCAGGGCGGTACGGGATCGGCTACTCACTAGAGATAGATTGATGAGATTTGGCTTACAAATTGCACAAGGAGGCTGTATTCTTAGACAACGAATCGAGAGATCATTTATTCTTTAAATGTTCGGTGTCAGATATTATATGGAAGCACTGCTGTGGTCAGATTGGCATACCTAGCACAGAAGACGTCAGGCTGCAAAGTATAATGGGTGTGATCTGTAACGCCCCAGTCCCAAAATATGTAGGACTAGAAACGTAGACATGTCAGCCGTATAATAAATATACGTAAGCTGTAAATGCAGTAAAACCAAGGCTAATCTAATCTCATCCACAAAATAAAAAAAGAAAAGATAATATAGTCAATATAAATTATCAATTGTGCAAATTTGTTGGGCGGAGACAAATCCACTATCAACTATTATAAGAGAAGTAATACACGACAAATGAAAGAAGGCATCAAAGTAGCAAGAACGAGCCAAGAACAGTCATCCTCGATAGAAGGAGAAGACCACGACCTTGGCTAAAACCCTACAAAAAGTCAAGAACACACACCTGGAGAGATCACAAGCTCCTCAGAGGGATGTAACAAGATACATAATATCATGCCATAAAACTGAATATAAACTGCTCAATAAATAGTCAAATCAGATCGTAACATGGTCCAATACTCCACCCTTGAATTAATGCACCATCCCCCCAACCAAACAAGGACATGAGATGGCACCCTAATCCATGATGAAGTATCTTTCAATGTCATAATCCAATATGGTATCCGGATCACAACATGGTTCAGTACCTTCTCATCGAAGCAGTGAACAACACCTACAACCAAACAAGGACAAGGTGTGGCAAACTAGTCTACGACAAGTTACTGTTCCAAGCCATGATCAGGTATAAGTACCCAAACCAAAAGTACCCATACCTAACGGATAGGGTAGCCTAACCATTCTAAGTGAATGCAGTTTAAGAACAAACCTCTAACGCATGGGCTCTCTGGCTAAAATAAGATTGTTATGGTTCCCTCTCTGGGCACCAGGGGCCCAGTAAGTAAGAGCATAACGTTTCATAGAACGTCAGTGGCCGTCAGTAACCTTGGGTAATCTAACGCGCGTCTCCGACGGAGCTCACGGGTTACAAAAGGTAAAGTGTATAGTAGCCCATACGCTAAGAAAATGTCCTTCCCGCTCCATGCCTATTATGTTGTATCTTCAACATGTATAACCTCTATTAACCGCTAAGTCAAACTAATCATACAAATACTATTAGCAGTTAATCCTATCATACGGCTTATACGTACCGGTGGTCAGCCAGCTACGTATGTCCGGTTTCTATATGTGACTCACAAGTTCGTGGTGCAAGTGCGTCAAGGCCTATGAATGCATCACAAACGTAGGTGATCCCTTACTTCTAGGTTAAATGTGTATAGGAATAGTAAAGTAATAGGAAATAGAACTAGATAGTAAAACTGCATCTCAATATAACTATGTAGCACAATTTATTTTGCAGAAAGAAAATACTGAATAAATGCATAAAATATGAGCTAAAGTACATAGACAGCAAATTACAAGGTATATTACCTGAGGGTGGTGCGCAGGAATAGCAAAGTCCAATATCTCGAATCGGCAGATCAATGAAGTAAGGAAAACCAACTACCACGAACGGCCCCTGATGCTGAAATAAACATCACGAATGGTTTTGGTATAAAAAAATATCTTGAAAGCCTGCCCAAAATTCCAATTCTGGATACAGGGACAAAATCATAATTTCGGGCCAAAACGATTTCCGCCGTTGGACCTGTTTTGCACCGAAAAGCGTGCCAGCAGCTACGGTCACTAAAGTCGTCAAACTACATGTCTAAGGGTCCTGTTTGACGAGACGAACCCAACCATATGTCCAAAGTTGGATTTCGATGGGCCGTGCACAAACTTGCCCGTTGGATCGGGTCGCGGGCCCGCCAAAAAGGTGTTCCGGTCGACCTTCTCAGAATTGGACCAAACTTGGCACACATGACCAGAAAAGTGACACGGTAATGTTGGCATAAGTTTCGTCTTAAGATGACGAACGTGCACGAAGTTAGAGAATGGTTTGCAAAGGGGCCGATACGGGGTATCTCGACCGATACGTATCGATTTCGTCGCGCACGCACAACAAAGTCAAGTTCCGTCGAATCCCACACGTCCGCGAAGTCGATACGCACATTTTGATGCTTTCGGTTCGCGACCACGTCGTTCGGTTTGTCGGGGCGCACGCCGTATCGTAGAAAAATTCTAAAATTTAATTATTTTGAAAACTGTTTTTCTTGCCTTTTGCAACCGAATAACTTTGAATCTACTTAATGTAATTAGGATTTATAAAAAGTTTTTTAATCGTGTATAGGTTGTTTTGGACTGTTTTAAACTAGTTGTCGAAAATTCCTACTGGTTCGTTCGATTCTGTCTTCCAAAACACGATCCAAGATGGGTAAGGCTCTGTCTCGACCTTTGGAATATGTAGCTTTTCTCCATTTTTTTAGGAAATACCATGACCAATATAAATCAAACCTGGAAAATCTAATTGAAGGGGATGATAGAGGGTCAACTAGGCTCTACACCTCAACTTGTGGAATAAAAAATTATTAACTATGCGCGAAGAAATGAGACAACAAAGGGACGTACCTCTATGCGAAAACAGAGTTACTCTGTTTCTCTGCGACTTTGGTGTTCGGCCGGCGGCTGCTTAGGCGACCTTCACGGTGATCCGATGGCCATACATGTAGCGGTGGTGGTGGGGGGAAGGTCGCCCAGTGTTTGGGATCCCGTTGAGGGAGGATGCCGCAGCTAGGAAACTTTTAGAACAAAGTTTGGATGTTCGCGGAAGTTTATAGAGCATTTGAATTTATGCCAGGATTTAAATCATGATTTAAATGGAATAATCATTCCTACTTTAAAATATTTGATTCAATCTTGGTAGAAATTGATTGGGTCGAGCAGCAAGGATTCCAAGAAGGATTCGTGATAGAGCATGTTCAAAGAACACAGAGATTTCTTGATCGGGTTTCCCAGTGTTGGGTTACTCGCGAGATTTTGGGCAAAATCTCAATCTCGGAGTAGTTGCTTTGAATTTTTTTTTGAATAAGTAAATAAGATATTTATAAAGTAAATTTTACATGATTAATACATAACAAAGAAATTACTAAAATATATTTTAAAAAAAGTTCCAAAAAAATTCTAAACTTCATAGTACATATTTTCTACTGTAAATATTTTACATTTAAAGTGTGTCTATATATATATATATACATATAACCAATTTCTAACGATTTAACAAAATAACCAAAAAATCATATTTATAATAATAATAATAATAATAATAATAATAATAATAATAATAACAAAAATATCATCAACAACAACACAAAATAATAGGGGTATAATAAAATGGGCAAGCACACGTTACTACTCTTATTATTATTATAAATAATATTAAATTTTCAAATCCTTTCAAAGAAAATAAATAAATAAATAAATAAATTAAAAAAACAAAAATAAGATAACCATAATATGGTTTGATAAATTTTATCAACAGAGTATTAAAACAGATGAGTCTAATGACACCTACAGCTAATATGCTAGTCAAGACATTGACTGTACTAGCCGTGCCATATTGTCTAGTCAGTGTGCATAACAAAATTTAAGCATGACTAAGACTTTATTTATAAATAAATAACAAAATAATTCAAAACAATTTACTTAGGCAAATAAAAATTAAAAAATCTTTGAAATTTTTGGTGGTTTACATGATCGCAACTCTAAAAAGCCAGGGAGAAGATATATATAAAAAACCTAAAATTAGACTGCTTGTGGCTATATGGCATATATGGCGAGAAATAAATGAAAGGATCTTCGAAGGAGTGCACATATCTATTGTCACGACCCGATTCCAAGATTCTGGGTCCAGTCGGATCATGCCCAGCCTGCACCATTGTGAGACGCTGGCAATAAGCTGTATCAATCAGTAGTAACTCAGGCACGACGACATTCTAAAATACGAGAATTTAAAAAACTTTTATTTAATAATTCAAACAAAATGTCGGAACAAAATTAAGTTATACTAAGGTTTACAGCTTTAGATACAATGCTGACTAGGCTACTAAGTAGTCGGCTCTGGTACCTCCTGGTTGAGTTCAGCTATCTCCGCAGAATATTGGTCTCCAGTCAGGCGAGGAGCAAGAACATATATCCATATCCAGTATTCTAAATAATAATAAATGATGCAAGGGCAGTTTAAAAGAATTATTATATTTTTCTAAATAATAATAAAAAATCAGCAAGGTAATAAAATCGCAAGAGCTACAATGATGCAATCTACAATGATTCAATAGTGATTTGAGCGTATAGCAGATCTGTGACCGGCTGGTAGATTTAATGTGTACACTAACATTTTGGCCAAATGCTAGTATACGATACGGCTCAACCCCTTGTGCAATAGGGGTTAGCACGAGAGAGGCAATATTAGTAACATGGCTTTGGTCACAGTTGCTATACTACTCTCCCAATCTCCGAGTCAATGAGTCAACCAAGCAATCAATTTGGGGTCCAATATGGACCCCGTGAATCAGTGTCGACATAATATATACAGTCCTATTGATGCAGTATATTTAAATATTAATTAAAATACGAACATGAATAGTATGAAACTTGTCTTGGTTTTTCGATGCTGTAGGTGGAGACATGAAAAAGGATCTCAGAATTAGGTCATGAACCCTACATTTGATTAAGAGGATGTCTTAGCTCCAATACAACCATTTCTCAGAATTAGGTCAATTTTACTGATTAATATATTAGTCTAACGATCAATTAACTCTAACGCTGCTCTATGCTATTTCTAAATTTGTATAAAAGAAGTCCAATTGCATTTATTTTGGAAAGAGTAGATATCTCGATTTATTCAAAAATCTTCGAATACATACATATATATATATATATATATATATATATATATATATATATATATATATATATATATATAATATATATAATGTATATAACTCTATTTTTTCTATTTAATGATAACACGTGAGATTGTTAATATAAATATAAAACTTGTATTTTTAACGCGTTCTAATTTATGCGAGAAAACCTTTATTTTTATTTTGTTAGAAAATAACATTTTCAATTTTATTTGTAGCTAAACTAACGTACGATATTATCAACATAAAACACAGAAAGGGCAACGCTACTCCTAAGCTACGCAATACATGACTCAGAGAAAGAAAAAAAAAATTAGGGTTTTGTCCTTACAACATATTTTACATAAAATAAAATAAAAATCCTAAACTATGCTGCGACGATCTTCTAAGCCGGGAACGGTCCAGACCGAAGGCACGAGTGCCCTGCACCTAAAATATAGCATGCCAAGTAACAAGTTCTACAAGTGTAAAATAAACTAAAGTCGCAAGGCAGGGACAACCAGAGTCTCAGAGTTGGTCACGCAGTTACACGTTGCTAATAGCTTACGCCTCAACGTAGGGGAATACCCCGTAGCGTTTGTGTTTCGTTAACGGCTCATTCGGCCATTTCGGCCGTTGCCAAAGTGGATACGCCTCAAATTTACCAAAAAATATGCCAATCTAAATAACCAATAAAATGTAAGCTATTTAAAGTGTATTTTTTTGGCGACCAAGTTTTCAAAAATAGCAATAATATATATGCATATATTTTTAAATGAGTTACAATATTAAGAGTATAATTAAAACATAATTTTTCTTTTAAATCATATATAGTTATATACATTATATAAAAATTATACCTTTATGTTGACAAAACAAAACTATAGAACTTATTTATATAACAAAAACACCGGAGGCGATTTATATATCAAAATTACATAAACAATTTATATAACAAGCCTACAATACCAAATCCAATCCGACACAATTTCTAACCAATCCCAAAATTTACCGAAACAGTCCCAAATTCGAAATCGGACTATAGAACCCAACTACAAAGTAACAACTTTCCAAATTCTATCAAAGCCAACTTCACAGAACCGAAAATCCTAAAGCCAAGCCAAAATTCTCAGAACAACCCAAGTCCAAAATCGGACTAACGATTCCACAACCGTTCCGAGTATCCACATAAGCAACACAATCAATTGATTGAGTATCGTAGAGGGATCGAGACCGTGTCATCACAGACTACTACGGGGAGAGACGAACTACTCTGTTAGAAATTATACTGAAATATGATGACGGAATCCGAAGGGTAGCCTCGGACTCGGATCGCGGCGAGTCGTCCCCGGCTCGAAGGCCTCGGGAACGCGTCTGGACAGCGGTGCGAGGGGCCGCAGGTGGTTGCGCGGCTGACTGCGGATTGCGAACGGGCCGGGTCCGCTGCGGGGTTGATCGGATCGGTCAGGCGTGCGTCAGCGCCAGGGGTTGGCCACGCGGAGGGGTCCGCGGTCGGCTTGGTGTCGGTCGTTGCTGGCCGAAGGTCGGCGTCGGCGGTCACGGGGCCATGGAGGTCGGGCACGCGTAAGGGGTTCAACCGTTAGGATGCTGTGGGAGGTGATGGTGGTGTGGGGGTTTGTTTGGAGTTGGGAGGGAAGAATGGGTGCTGTGGTTGGAGGCGAAGGAGGGAATAGAGGGAATGGTGATGGTGGTTTAAGAGTTAAGGAAAGAAAATGGGATGTATGGATGGAGATGCTATAGGTTGTTTTTTAGTTGGGAGAGAAGAGAGATGAGTGTGCTGGTGAGTTTATTCTCCTTTTTTGAAGAGAAAAAGTGTGGGTGATAGTTAATGGTAGTGTGTGGAAGAGATTGAAATGTCGGAAGGAAAATAGGGAAGAGTTGAACGTGTGAGAGAGGAGTTGGGGAAACTGGAGAAATGGTCTGGATTGTATTCCTATTTTATTTTTATTAATTCTTTTAATAAAAGTGTTTGGGTTTGGAAGAAAAAGAATGGGTTGGGTTTGGGTCCAAACCAAAATACGACCTAACAAAAAATAATTCCAATTTAACTAAAATGCCACTAATCGACTAAAAATAATAATATTAATATTAATAATACTAATCAATAATAATCTAAAATTCTTAAAAAATTATACTAATAGGATTTTAACCTAAATTACTTAAAACCAAATTTTGGGTTTTACAAGCTTCCCTCCTTAGTAAATTTCATCCTCGAAATTTCAGAGATAAGGGCCGAGTACAATCAAGTCTTTAACAAGCAAGGGTATTCCTTAACAGCCTTATTTCTAAAAAACTAACTGCCCCTTAGCTAATCTGTGAAGTAAACTATTTGATCAATCCAACAGCTATCCTTAATTAGCATTCTTTCCTCCTTAGAAAATTAAGTCACTCCTAGCTCATGAGGGCAGGTTTTCGCTTCTGTTAGTCACCGTAATAATCTTATAAAATTTGTCTTTCTATCTTTAAACATAAATAACATTCCTGCAACATTCTGTTGTACCTCCTTCATCATGCTAATCAACTAGATATATATATCCAAAATTTAACCCTGTGTCATTACATGTGTTACATCATGTTCTTGTACATCCTATTCTTTTAAAATCTCGGTCATTATTTTTTAAAATGATTAAAATCAGTTAAACATAGATCGAAATTTAATTACGACTAGTAGAATCAGGATCTAGAAGTGATCAAGTTTAAAATCAAGGTATGGTAAAATAATACATAATAATTTGTCATGGTTAAATCCTAAACATGATCAAATCAAAATTTAAACATAGTAAAAATAGTACCAAAATAATATAATCATAATTAAATTCTATCCACGATCAAGAATAAAATTGTGACCTAATTAGGTATAACTAGCATGGCCATGACTCCGATTCAAATAATTTAGACACGATTAATAAAATGCGGTAAAAAATTATCTAGGCTTTGATATACTCACGACTAATAGGTTCATAAATGCTAAAAATATGATTAATATGAAAATAGTATGACTAAGATTAATCGAAACAAATTTTTGACATTTTGGTTTACTAGAAATCAAATTCAAGAATGAACAAAATTAAATTTTTAGAAATGATTGAAACTGATAAAAGAATTAAATCGTTTATGCACGATTGTGATTAAGATCAAAATCATATAATACAATTTAAGGATCGTCAGATGTGGTAATGAATACAATCAAAGTGATATAATCATAAACAAAATCTAGTATATATATATATATATATATATATATATATATATATATATATATATATATATATATATATATATATATATATATATATATATATATATATATATATATATATATATGTGTCATTACATGTGTTACATCATGTTCTTGTACATCCTATTCTTTTAAAATCTTGGTCATTATTTTTTAAAATGATTAAAATCAGTTAAACATAGATCGAAATTTAATTACGACTAGTAGAATCAGGATCTAGAAGTGATCAAGTTTAAAATCAAGGTATGGTAAAATAATACATAATAATTTATCATGGTTAAATCCTAAACATGATCAAATCAAAATTTAAACATAGTAAAAATAGTACCAAAATAATATAATCATAATTAAATTCTATCCACGATCAAGAATAAAATTGTGACCTAATTAGGCATAACTAGCATAGCCATGACTCCGATTCAAATAATTTAGACACGATTAATAAAATGCGGTAAAAAATTATCTAGGCTTTGATATACTCACGACTAATAGGTTCATAAATGCTAAAAATATGATTAATATGAAAATAGTACGACTAAGATTAATCGAAACAAATTTTTGACATTTTGGTTTACTAGAAATCAAATTCAAGAATGAACAAAATTAAATTTTAGAAATGATTGAAACTGATAAAAGAATTAAATCGTTTATGCACGATTGTGATTAAGATCAAAATCATATAATACAATTTAAGGATCGTCAGATGTGGTAATGAATACAATCAAAGTGATATAATCATGAACAAAATCTAGTATATATATATATATATATATATATATATATATATATATATATATATATATATATTTATATATATATATATATATATATATATATATATATATATATATATATATATATATATATATATATATATATTTATATATATTTATATATATATATATATATATATATATATATATATATATATATATATTGATATTGAATAGAAGGAAAACTGAATATATAATATTATTGAAAACTGAATAGTAATTATAAGAATAGAAGGAAAATCAAATCACTATTACAAGGTTGAGAGTATATATTGAATAGAAGGAAAACTGAATATATAATATTATTGAAAACTGAATAGTAATTATAAGAATAGAAGGAAAATCAAATCACTATTACAAGGTTGAGAGAAATCAAACGATAGATTTAAGAAAATCAAACGACGGTTACAAAATAGAACATGCATGAGAAAAACATCTTTACAAACTAATAAATCACAATCTCTATAATATATAATTCTCTTATTACCAACTAACTTACCCAAGATCTTTTTTTACCACATTTTCTACCATGATCTAATTGAAATGCTAGTTCCCAAGAATCTCAAAAAATTGATCTGGGTAACCTATTTATGTTTTTTCCGTATACATATAGCTATCAACTATACACACATACATACATGCATCCACAATTGTATATCAACTATCTAATATACATGGCTATATATATATATATATATATATATATATATATATATATATATATATATATATATATATATATATATATATATATATATATATATATATATATATATATATATATATATATATATATGCATAGTTATCAAAATATAGAACTATTAAAATATGTACAATACACTATAGTCAAACCATGAAAGAGATTTAGGCCAAAAAGTATTGGAAATATATATATATATATATATATATATATATATATATATATATATATATATATATATATATATATATATATAT
This sequence comes from Iris pallida, assembly GCA_029216955.1. Taxonomy (NCBI): domain Eukaryota; kingdom Viridiplantae; phylum Streptophyta; class Magnoliopsida; order Asparagales; family Iridaceae; genus Iris; species Iris pallida. The sequence goes on along the minus strand of JANAVB010024997.1, from coordinate 14,127,161 downwards.
ATATATATATATAGTTATCAAAATATAGAACTATTAAAATATGTGCAATACACTATAGTCAAACTATGAAAGAGATTTAGGCCAAAAAGTGTTGGAAAACAGTGCTAGAAAATCAAGTAGAATTCATATATCAATCCTATAGAAATGATTTCTAAAAATTTAACTTAGTCGTTAAGATTCCAAGTAATCCAACGAATCATGACAATTCTGTGGCGATAAGAGACCAAACAAGATATATTTTATAACAGGGATATAGTCTCAATGGTATCAGGAAACCATATATACATAAAGTTACTTTGCCTAGAGTTCATGTCCCGCCAGTATACATCTGGCTGCAGCGAACCATTGGTTCCATGACTCAAATAATGATAGATCACCGGATCTTCTATCAAATTTATCATTTGTTGTTGGAACAACTCAAGAGGTCAGATATTGAGGACATAGTCTTAATAATATCCAAAAATCTATGAATACCTGAAACTACTTTACTTAGGGTCCATGCATTGTTAGTGTGCTGCTGGCTACAGTAAACTCATAGTTTTTATGAATACTAAAGAGGCGTACATGGCTATTCTACTTTGTAATTGTTCATATGACTATTTATACTCTAAATCACTAGTCACTGGTAGCTCTATACTTATAGTAGATATTTCTATTACAGTTCTCTCTCTGTTTACATCATGTACTTTCTTTCAGTTTCACGTATCATACTCTCTTGCATGTTTATATTTTCTAACCTGTTATGATCTGCGTGAGATGTATTGTGCTCGCTCCCGTCCTGACTGGACCTGTTAAAATTTTTACAGAGAATGATGAGGAACCCTGCACCCCTTACCTTGGAGCTTGCCTAGATGAGACTCGCGACCTGGACCCCTGGGAGGTTCAGACAGCTGCTGAGGATGATACCCATGCTTAGTTTAGATAGTCTAGATTGTTTCTTTTCTATGTTTAATTGTTGTCCTTATTTTGAGAGTTGTATAAATTGAGATGTTGAGACTAGTAGTTGTTAACTTATGTTATTTTATTCTGTTGTGCCTCAGTTGAGGAGTTTCTTATCTATTTTATCGTGCCATATTCTATCTCTAGATTGTGATTGAGTTGTACCTTCTGTGATTAGCCTCCAGTTGGAGATTATTCTATATTATGTTAGTTATAGTTCATGACCTAGAACAGCGTTCTACCGTCGACACTGCGGCATAGGCTGGGCGCTGTTACGTACTCGTACCCTCACGGTGGGTGCAGGTCGTGACAGCTGGCTACAGTAAACTCATAGTTTTTATGATTCAGATAAATAAATGCAGTGTACAGCTGTCCCTGTCACGACCCGCACCCGAAGTAAGGGTACGGGTGCGTGACAGCGTCCCAGCCTACGGCACAGAAACGGTGTAGAACGCTGTCTAGGTATACTATCTAACAATAATTATAATATCAAAACCCGTCGAGATGGTCAACTCCAAACGGAGGATAAGCAATGATAATATAATATACTCAATCATAATATTCTAAGAAGGATAAATGATACTGAAAGATAAAGACAACAAGATATTAAAATATCATCCAAAAAATTCGATACAAAAATAATACAAGTCCAGAGTCTCAGAGTCAACAATCTCAAATACAAATTCGAATATAATAATATGTCAAGGTATAATCTGGAGACAAAGTCCAGTACCAAACTAATCTAGCTAAGCTACCACTAATGCTTCATCGGCTGGAACTAACCCCTACTGGACTAGGGTCTCCTGGTCTATGTCCACTACGTCATGAGGACCATCACTACTAAAATACAATGATTTAGCTACGGCCCTATCCATCGAAAATCCGTCGGAAATCCGTCGATAATTCACATTACCGATAGATTTTAGACGGATACGGGCTGAAAAAATCCGTCGGGAATAACCTCGTCGCTAAAACTAGCTCGTCGCTAGTCCGCCGCTCTGCGACTAATTAGCGACAGATTTTTTTTGGAAAAATAAAAACTTTTAGCGACGGCAAGCCGACGGCTTTTCGTCAACTTCGACAGTTTAAATTTTTAATATATTCATACAATTAGCGACGGATAATACATCGCTAAAACGTCGTTAAACGTGTATCAGAGGGTTTTCGATATGCAAAATATGTCGCTAATCTGTCGCTAATCCGTCACAAACCTCGTCGGATTAGCGACGGGTTAGTGACGGGTTAGCGACGGATATTCCGTCGACCTGCTCCTGGAAATCTTTCATAATTCCAGGACCATGGCGACGGATAATCCGTCGGATTTTAGTCGCCCATCCGTCGCTAACTGGGAATTCCCCCGTTAGCGACGGATAGTCCGTCGAAAATTGGCCGACAATCCGTCGGTATCTGAGAATATTTGAAAAAAAATAGCATAAAGCTGGGCATTCCCAATATACCCAATTTCAATATACCAAACACACAAATAATTCCAAGCAATTCCAATATACACAACACAAATATTCAATATTCAATAAAACCAATATCTCAAGCACAAATATACAAAACACACAAATATTCTAATATACAAAACACACAAACAATTCCAACACACAACTATCCCAAGCATTCAAATTGTTAACACAAAACACATAAATATTCAATATTTAAACACAAATATTCAATATTCAATAAAAAAAAAAATCGACTTTGGCCTCAGCAAAGACCGCAAGTCAGACGATGAATCCTCATAGCCAGGGATCATAGTTGCGTTGAGGCATGTACCATTCTATCAGCCACTTTGTATACGAAGGCTCAATCTGGTTGAGGTCTTCTATAGGGACAGGAGGGTCGGTCCCGATGCTACTGCGTACTCTATGACGGTGGCCCCTCCTTAACTTCAACCTTGGGAGCAATCTCTTTCCTGATGGTCATCGGTTCTTCCTTGACCTCGACCTTTGGTAACACCTCCTTCTTAACAGTCACCGGCTCTTGTTTGACGACGGGGACTTCCTTCGTGTCGACCTCAAAGGGTTCCTTGTCTCGGCCCCTTCCTCGCGGCTAGCAGCACCACCTCGGAGAGTCTTGGGAGCCATCTCTCTGACAACAGAAATTTTCATATAGGGTAAAGAAATTTACTCAAATTATAAAAAAATAAGAAGTTTATCGAAATTTTCAGCCACATATGATATCCACCTCGGGAGGTCTTGGGAGCCTTCTCCGCTCCTCCACCATGGCTCTGGACCCATCTGCTCCTCCCTACTTTCCTTCTTCTTATTTGACTCTCTCAGCCACATATGATATCCAGCTCAAGTGTAGAGTCGGGGGAGAAGAAGTGGTCAGAAAGAGGAGGGGGAACCAGCACAGCCGATGGCATGACCTGGAGGAAGTACAGAGGTTTTGCTGGAGGTGTTGGCAATTTTTCCAGGATGGTGTTGAGGAGCAAGTGTAGAGTCGACCGAAGGAGCCCGCCGGCTGTGCTGGTTCTCCCTCCTCTTCCTGTCCACTTCTTCTCTCCCAACTCTACACTTGACCTGGAGGAAGTACAAAGGTTTTGCTGGAGGTGCTAGCGATTTTCCCAGGATGGTGTTGAGGAGCAACTGTAGAGTCGGTCGAAGGAAGCTGTGGCTCCTTCGACCGACTCTACACTTGCTCCTCAACACCATCCTAGAAAAATTGCCAACACCTCCAGCAAAACCTCTATACTTTTTCCAGGTCATGCCGCCGGCTGTGCTGCTTTTTCCTCCTCTTTCTGCCCACTTTTTCTTCCCCGACTCTATACTTGAGCCATATGTGGCTGAGAGAGTCAAATAAAAGAAGGGAAGTAGGAAGGAGTAGATGGGTCCAGAGCATGGATAGAAGAGAACTAGAAAGCACTGAACCTTCCTGTTGTGAGAACTGTGAAGAGTGAGAAAGGAGAGGGGGTCTTTGATTTTTGTGTTCATCATCATTAGAGGGAGCAGCGCTGGAAAAGTTGTGATGTTGGTAGCATGAGAGAGTAAAAATTTATATCACAAGATTAACAGAATTACTATATATATAATCATGTACTCACCAATAACCGGATGTAACTGGAGTCGTTGGGCCTATCGTGCAGTAATTGGTGGATCCGCTGGTATAGGCCGGATGTACTTAGTATCTAGTGTATCAGATTAGTATCGATTTATCGGTTTGTTATAGGACGTATCAAATTGGTATTGGCCTTAACAAATTAGTATCGTCCTATCCAATATGTACATGTATCGGCCGTATAGCTAGGATTCATATTGGCCTTATCGATTTGGTATCAGTCATATCCGATAGGTATCGGCCGTGTTGGATTAGTATAGACCATTTCGGATTAGTATCGTGAAAGGTTTAGTAACAACTGTACTTGGATTTCTCACTTCTCGAGCTAGAATACCATTGCAAGAGAGTCACCAGATCGTGATTGGCCAGTTACAGTAACATACATGCTTCCTTTTCCATCAGAAAAAGCGAGATTAAAAAGGAAGTATGTATGTTCTGTAACTGGCCAGCTACGCTCTCGTGACTCTCTTGCAATGGTAATCTAGCTCTAGAAGAGAAAAATCCAAGTACAGTTGTTATTAAACCTTCCACGATACTAATTCGAAATGGTCTATACTAATCCAATATGGCTGATACCTATCGGATATGACCAATACCAAATTGATAAGGCCAATACGAATCCTAGCTATACGACCGATACATATCGGATAGGACGATACCAATTCGCTAAGACCAATACCAACCGGTACGGCCTATACCAAAATGATAGATCGATACTAATCCGATACGGTTAATACTTATAAGTACCTACGGTCCAGGAGGTTGATCCGCTAGTACATCCATGTACGATCAACGAAGTAACGATCTATTTTAATTTGGATGTAAAAATCTGTATCGTAAAACAAACTAAACATAATTAGTTCTATTTCACATGCTTAATTGCCAAGTATGGGAACAAATGGCTCAGAACACAATCCAAAATTCATTCTAGTATACATTAGTGTGAATCATCTATGTTCTGTACATATGGTGTAGTATATGTTCTTATCGTATCTAGTATCTGAAGAATGTAACAGAATCAAGATGAACTCACATAATATAATACTAAGACATCATCTACTACTATATAAGATATAGTGATAGGTTGTCATTTCATCATTGCCGAGGGATGAGGGTCGAAGGACAGTCAACTTTATCTACGGCTACATAGTTTTTACCTTGTCAGTCGAATGGCTGCAGGGACTATGTCCAGATTACCATGTCGTAGTCCAATACAATCCAGAGATTGACACAGTACTAATTCATATATGTAGTCCAATACAAATAGTCTAATACAAAAACAACCCAATACAAATAGTCCAATACAAATAAGTACTAATAGCTAATGAGAACCACACAGCTCACACAAACGCTCAGTGATACGATCGCGCAACCAACTCGAATAAGTAGGATCGACGGCGGCAGGAAAGATGTAGTCCATTGCAAGTACTACATGAATAAAACTCCCGGTCTCACTAGCTATCGGTGCCACTTTCTCCTTAACAGTAGGAGGAGCAACCTCAGCATTCAGTGTTTCCCTCAAACGACGTGCCGCTCCTCGGGTCATGGGTGTCATCTGGTAAGATCGATATTCACAAATAATATAATTGTAACATAAGGAAGCTAACTAAAGGAACCATCATGTCGTTTGAGTACATTTTCGAAAGCAGATAAAAGATAGAATATTCAATTTTTTGCCAAGTGTGAGAACGGAAGGCTCAGAACATAACCCAAAATTTATCCTAGTATACATTAGAGTGAATCATCTATGTTCTGTACATATGGTGTAGTATATGTTCTTATCGTATCAAGTATCTGAAGAATGTAACAGAATCAAGATGAACTCACATAATGTAATACTAAGACATCATCTACTACTATACAAGATATAGTGATAGGTTGTCATATCATCATTGCTGAGGGATGATGGTCGAAGGACAGTCAACTTTATCTACGACTACATAGTTTCTGTCTCGCCAGTCGAATGGCTGCAGGGACTATGTCGGAGGACAGTCAACTTTATTAATAGTTATTTGTTTTTCGATACCAAAAAATTCGATACTCCGATCCGAAACCACCGATATTACCGATACCCCTGATCCGATACTCATAGGAATGGTCCGATACCGATTCTGATTCCGATACCCCCCTCTCCCGATCCGATACTCATAGGATTGGTCCGATCCGAAACCACCTATACCCCCTCCTCCGATCCGATACACCGATCCGAAACCACCGATACTCATAGGAATGGTCCGATTGGTATCGGTATCGGCCGATACTTTAATAAATTATTAATATTAATAATTTATTAATACCTATTTGTTTTTCGATACCAAAAAATTTGATACTCCGATCCGAAACTACCGATATTACCGATACCTCCGATGCCGAGACTCATGGGGATAGTCCGATACCGATACCGGGACATGCTAAACTGTATCAGTATCGGACAGTATCAGATCGGTATCGGTCAGTATCGGAGCGGGACATGCCAAACTGTACCGGTATCGGTCATCGGTCTGATACCGGTTCCAATACCGAGACCCCCCTCCCCCGATCTGATACTCATAGGATTGGTCCAATCCGAAACCACCTATACCCCCTCCCCCGATCCAATACTCTGATTCAAAATCACCGATACTCATTGGAATGGTCCGATCCGAAACCACCGATACCCCCCACCCCCTTCCCTACCCCGCCGGACAGCAAGCCCCCCTCCCCCTCCCACACCCCCCGACAGCAAACCCCCACTCCACCCCCTCCCCCCCCGACAGCAAACACCCACCCCCCTCCCCCTCACCCCCCGACAACAAACCCTAAACCCTACCCCTGCCACCCGCCCCGCACCCAACACCATCCACCCCCCGCACCCCACCCCCATCACCGCCGGCCCCCGTGTAACACCCACTTTTCTAAAATAAGGGTAATTTTGAACTTTTATAATTTTGATTAATCGATAATAAGATTTAACTCATGTTGTAATTTTTGGTAATTTTTTTAATCAATTTAAAACTATTTAAAATGTTGAATTATGATTTTAATGGTTAACTAGTTAATCCCTAGTTTTGCTAAGCTTAGAGACTAACCATGACCATGGAGACCTAATCATGTGATTAGAATGACTATTTACAACTTTTTAGGCTAAGAATATTTTGGTCATTTTGTGACTTTTGAATTATTTAGAATTTTGATTAATTGGTGAATTTTAGATTATTTTAATAATATTTAAATTGATGTATTATGATTTTGGTCATTTTTCATATTTTAATATTTTGGAAATTTTTTATATTTTTAATATTGTTTTTATTGGATTTGTTTAGTCGGGCTTGAGTTTCGTCTCGTTCCGACTTGTATTGTGACCCGGTTAGCTTAAACTCTAGATGGGACCCAATATTAAGTTAAGCATGACTCACAAGACCCAACATTTAAGTTAGTTAATTAAACTAATTTTTATCATATTAGAATGGTTAAGTTAGAGACTCAAAACTAGATCATTTTGACCCCAAACTTGAACCTAGTCTAGACTTAACCATATGAGACTAGAGAGAGGGCAATTAGGATATTTTCTATTATCCCTAATAGACACTTTATGGCAGCCACCTTTAGGAGAGAATGATTCATTTCATTCATTACAATCTTGCCTCTTTTATTTTCCTTTTGTTCTTCCCCAATTTTAGAGAGCCTTCCCATTGATTTGATCTCCAAATCAAATCATTCCTTCACCAAATCTTCCCTCAATCATTCTCATTCTCGAAGGGAAGGGTGCTACCAAGGATTGGAAGAGGAGTGCAAGAAGGAGTGTCCACTTTGAGGGATCTTCGTATCGGAGCCGTGTCCTAAAGGATTTCATTGAGATTCCACTCCCAATAGGTAAAACCCATCATCTAAATCAATTTTCTTTGCATATAAATTAGTTTTGATTCCGTAGGATCCATCCTCATACATGTGTCCCATTTAGATTCAAATTTAAGGCCATTTGGAGCGCTCTTGAGGATTTTAGATATGTGTCTTGTGTCCTACTTGATAGATCCCAAATTAGGACACCCCATATGTATGTATGTATGATAATAGTTTAAATAGATATTTAAATTCAATTTTATAATGGTTAGGGAGTGGATTGTTCTTATTTAGGATGGTTAGAATGAGTTTCATTTGGATACCCATATTTGTATCTAAGTATCTTGGCCTATATGTGTTCTTTTGTCAAATTCGTCATAATATTCATCTACGTTTTTATTAACCAAAGCAACTTAGAAATGTCATAACCTTTAGCTTAGAACTTTGATTTATCTCCCACTTTTTTTAAAAGAACCGTATCGAAGTTAGCTTTCCAAATATATATTTTAATAAGCCAAATTCTTTCTGTAACTTTCTGTAGAATTATTTGAGTGTCAGCTGTATGAAAGACGAACGTGTTTCGGTATTTTTGCAATTTCGGGATCTTCCGGACACGAAAATGCGATCCGTTTGAAGTTTCGGAAAGCTAACACGAAGGGCTACAACATAATTTAATCCTATAATTTAGTAGAGGCCCAATTGGTACAGTATTAGTTTTAAGTAGAAGAGTGACTATACGATATATGCATTTTGTGTAACTTATGAGCCTATGTAGTTTGGGTATTAAATAAATATAGAGTATGTAATACATGATATGTTAGATGAATGAAATGATATATATATATGATATATATATTCTCTTTACATTAATGTATATATATGGTTGAATGCAAGCATGTAGGAATGCAATTAATGTAATATATATAAGCAATGTATAAATGCATGAATGAAAGAATGATATACAATGTATGCATGAAAGTATATAATGAATGTTAGATATAAATGCAAGGTATATATGTAATGATAGATATGAATACATAATGTATAAATATTGAATGCAATATCAGATTTCATATGTAGACATAGAACCAATACATAGCTGATATTTAGATTGAATGTTAGTTCATTTTAGGTTGTTCGAATACTGAACTGTCCATGTAAGCATATATACCTTCCTTTTTCTATTGCCAAGCCAATTTCAGTTTTTAATATAGTGGAATGTCTATGAATGTAATGTTAACCTTCAACCCCTTAATTCAAAATGTTAGTTAATTTCAGTATTAGACAATGCATGAGCTGTATGCATATGGGATGTTGGCTTAATGGCAGATTTCAGATAACATGGTTCATTTTATGTGGTTAGTTACACCAGTTTATGGGATAGCTCACTTTAGTTTATATGCAAATATGGAACTAAACTGAGAATGAACTTCACCCTCTGCACAAGGACACCCCACTCTATGCCAACCACCATGCCATGTAACCCTTCTCTAAATGATTGCTATAATGTATATAGATTTATGTAGAGTATAGATGCATATTAGTTATAACTTAAATAGTCTCTACTCTAATGTATATAGATGTATACTTGTAGCCATGTATGTTAAGTATAATACATGTGTAATGTAGATGGGTTAGCTTTGTGCCATGTGTAGTGTAAACTCATAACTAGTGTTGATTTCTCTTTTCATGTACACCTCCATGTTCACACACACACATAGCTTTACATGTTAGTTCTTTTCTCTCTTTTATATATATATATATATATATATATATATATATATATATATATATATATATATATATATATATATATAATATTGAATATGCATGAATGTGATGTACCTTGATATGTGACTTGTGTTGGCTTGTATAGCCTTGGATTTGTATGGTGTGTACTAGCTAGGGTAGACTGGTTAGGCCTAGTGAGACTTCATTGAGTCTAGGTTGACCCAGTTGACCTAGCTTTGACTAGATAGTTAACTAGAGTTGACCAAGTGTTGACTTTAGCCTAGTTTGACCTAGACAGCATGTAGATGCATTTTAGCAGTCTATTTCCTTATTTTAGACATGTTGTAACTTGTGTTGCTTTGATTAGGAGACAGACACCTTTTCTCAGGCAGTATACCCTCTTCGGACATTCAGTTATCAGGCGAGTACATTCTCTGACCGTTTCATACTTGCCCGGATTTATATTATTGCTCTAGATTACTTTACTTGATGCTGACACGTTGGTAGCACGGATTGGTACTATATGTATCTTTTTATGAGATATTATCCCTCTCGGGAGCATCAGATACTGCATATTTTGTACGTTTTACAAATCATCACGTATCTCTATGCTTCCACTGATTCACGAATCGCTTGTGACACATGTACTCTCATGTTCACAGAGCCATCATGAATCACCTTCACGTATCACTTATTTTATGAGCCATGTGAACTTTTACGAATCTTAACATAACTTGAACAGATCCTTGTGTATTAATTGGGGATGGGGGAGTAGAAATAGGCATGTGATATTATCCAAGTAGCTGTAGTCATGAATCACTCTCTTAGCTGTAGTCATGAATCTCCTATGCCATTCACATGTTTATATTTTACTCTGACTCACTAGTCACTGCTACTTCTCTATTTATAGTAGATATTTCCTTACAGTTATCTCCTTTACTTCATATATTCTCCTTCAGCGTTTCATGTATCTTACTCTATTGCATGCTTTATTTTTCTTAACTTGATATGAACTGCATGAGATGTATTGTGCTCGCTCCTGTCCTAACTGGACCTGTTGATAAATTTTACAGATAGCTTGGAGGTTGCCTGCTAGCCTAGAGGAGACATAGTAGAGGTTGTATAGATAGTTATTTTAGTTGTCTTGAGCTGTATTTACTTTATGGATTACTGTATTTAAGATTTGAGATATTTTTTGGGTTTGTGTATCTTAGACACTTAGACTTCTATCTGTAGTATCTCTTTGTGGATTTTATATTTTATCTATCTTTTATCATGCTCTACCTTAGATGTGATTGAGATTGTATTTGCTATGTCACCTCCATTCGGAGTGTATATACTGTACATGTACCTTTATATTGTTAGATGTTTGACCTAGGACAGCGTTCTACCGTCGACACTGCGGCGTAGGCTGGGCGTCGTTACGTTCTCGTACCCTCACAGTGGGTGCGGGTCGTGACACCCCGCGACAGCCGGCCTACCCCCCCACCCGAAACCCTACCTCTGTCCCGAAACCCTAAACCCTACCCTGCCTCCCGCCCTCAACAACCTCCCCTCCGCCCCCACTCCCTTCCTCCCACCCCGCCGGCCCCAGCGACAGCCGACCCCCCTACCAACCCGAAACCCTATATGTTATGCTAAACAGAGAGAGAGAGAGGGAAAGAGAGAGAGCATACCTAAGAGAGATAGATATTCCGTCGGAGAGAGCTTCGTCGGAGAGAGCTCGCCGGAGAGAGAGAGAGAGGGAGGGGAAAGAGAGAGAGTCTTTTTGGGGGGAATAAAAAATTCTCCTCCGTCGGTTCAATTTAAGTTAGGTTACAGTATTTAGCGACCGATTACCGACGGATATATCCGTCGGTAGTTAGTTGCTAAATACCCACTAGATTACCGACGGAACGTCCGTCGCTAGATAGACGCTTATTTAGTGCGCCATTTTTTTTTCAAATTTTGCCGCCACAACGTGCGACATATTAACGACGGACATGAATCCGTCGCTAAAGTTTCGTCAAATGAGCGACGGATGTGCGACTGATTTTGACACAAAAAAATATAAAAAATTATCCATTACTTTCTGACGGTAGCCCGTCACAAGGTAGTCACGAGACCATCGCTATGGCCGACGAATACGATCCGTCGCTAATCTTCCGTCGCCAAATTACTGTATTTAGTAGTGCATAGTAGGTAGGACACTCGTCCTCGCCATAATCTGTAAAATTTTGTCAACATATCCAGTCAGAATGGAATGAGCACAAATCTCCAATAACAGTTCTAGTTAGACGATAAAGAATATGTAGCAGTAAATAGAGAGAATATATAAGGTAAAGTGATACGTCCATTAATTATGGTAAGGCATATCAAGACTGTAAATAAATGTAAGAGCAAAAGAATAATGTATATTATGTACAGGAATCCGAAAAACTACTATCTATGTGAGTTAACGCTAGTTTCAACATGTGATCGGCTTAGGAACATGATACAAGATTTGGCCTAGTTAATCATACGTGTGGTGTATGATTAACACTATTCAAGATTCAAGACTTGATACAAGGAGGGTATTGATCACATATCTACGCTAATACCCGGTCCCCGACCAGTATAGTGGATCCAACCATAACATGTTATGACACGAGATTCTCTGAGAAAGTAGCTAGCCTTCACAGGAATCGTGTCTATACAGTGCACAAGGAATAAGGACAAAGCTCGCATAAGATATACCAAGGAATACAATGAATAACATCTCATGACGGAATCCAGACAAGTACTAATCCGTGTGGACAATATGTCAAGAGAACAAGGCTATCTACACTAAATACAAGAAACATAGACGATATCATAAAATAGAAATATTATCAGAGAATGTACTTGCCTGAGATCCGGTGAAAAATGTCGATAGTGAATCGAGGCTCAGAGTGAAGTCACAGACCTAAAGAAGACATATACATGAGTTAAACAGGGTTTACCAGTGTTAGGCATGATTTTCTAGTGTATGCTATGCAATCTAGGTCAAACGCAGTCAAACTAAGTCAAACTAGGTCAAACTAGGTCAAACTAAGTCAAACTGAGTCAAACTAAGTCATACTAGGTTAAACTAAGTCAAACTGAGTCAAACTAGGTCAATCTAGGTTAAAGGTTGACCAACAGTTGACTCTGGTCAACTGGTCAACTCCTAATCCAATCTAGGTCAAACTAAGTCGATGGTTGACCTACAGTTGACTTTTGGTCAACTGGTCAACTCTTCGTCTATTCTAGGTCGGATGTTGTCTCTACGTTGACTTTCAGTCAAAATAGTCAACCTTGGTCAAACAAGGCCAAGTATCATATTTCTAACCATTACCTACCAAGATATTCCAGTCTTAACCATTACCTACCAAGATATTTTAATCCTAACCATTACCTACCAAGATATTCCAATCCTAACCATTACCTACCAAGATATCCCAATACCTTAGATACTAGGTAATACCCTTACCTTAGTAGTATTCTACCTTAGGCTAGGTAACAATACCTTAGTCTCCAATACCAATACCTTAACACCAAATATCAACCTTAGGTATCTAGTATCTATCTATATACCCAAGCTACTAGATAACCAATACCTTGCATCTATACCTTAGTTCCTAGGTAACTCCTTTACCTTGTAGGTAAATCCAATACCTTGAGGAAAAAGGTAAAACTAAAGATATCCTAAGATGCCACTACAGGTATCTCAAGATACCGCTATCCATATCCTAAAACACTAATCCTAGTATCCAAGGATACTTCTAGATAGGATACTAACATCCTACTAGAAACTCTAACACATACTAACATCCTATCTATATCCTAAAATACTAATCCTAACATCCTACTAGAAACTCTAACACATAAATATATCTAACTCTAACTCATCTAACTACTAACATAGACTAAGATACAAGATACTAACTAACTAACCATCTAATCTTCTAACTCTAACATATCATATACTAACTAACTAACTCTAACATATAAACTAACTTATCTAACCATCTAACTCAATATCCTACCAATACCTTACCCTTAGACTATAGATAATCTCCATTATCTTTTCAATACCTTAGACATTACCTTAGTCTACTAATTTACCCTCTAAGATACTCATTTGTATCTTAGAATACCCACTTATCTACATCCTAAAACAACTAACCTGGATACTAGATACTAGTAAGATAC